>JAYESA010000010.1:79602586-80162586 GCA_036927795.1 Iris macrosiphon | reverse complement strand
GTCCTGATCGATGCATGAATGCACTTCTATCAGATAACATACAATACAAATAAGCAATAATCAAGCAGACTCTTATATATTAACTCTTCTTATCATCAGTCTATATTAATGTATGGGGCACGTAACCATCAATCCTCTTCTATTCAATCAAGCGATAGGCTCAATCTTATTTTCTTTTCAATCGATTGATAGGTTCAATAGCACACAGTATGAGTTATTCATACAGTTCTATCTTTAGAAGTTTGATATAAGAAAACTAGCAAGCAAAACATATTATAAGCGAGCACGATAACGATTCTATAAATATAGCATACAATTTATATCTCTTGTATTCTAAGCACGTAATTTGAATTACCATAGCAATAAAACAGAGCATGTTCAAGAAAATATTCTACTCTACTCCTTAACATGTCAGGGGTTCATTCTAAATTTAGCATACAATAATGGAGAAGTTGATAACATCTTATTACTGTTCTTATTAGCATGACAATGGTTCGTTTGATAGTTGTGTCCGTGTAACTTAGCAAGCAACATTCTATTCTTTTACTTAGTATGGCAATGTTCCTTTCAAAGACAAGCATTACAAGTTCTCTAGTTAAGCATACATGTCTCGTTCTATCATTCTCATGTGAACATTCTCTACTAAGCAACAAGCATTATAAAAACTCAGATTCATTATTAAGGCGTGCAAGAATCAGAGAATGAATTTATGCCCACTCACCCTGATCAATCGTCTTGTATTTCAATAGGGGAACTCTTCGAGAAGGTTCCCGCAAGAGCCAGCAAAGCGAGATCTTTTGTACATAGTTTCATCGTGGAGCGGGGCACTACATACTTACTGACCGAGAAAAAGTTTTATTCTCAAAACTCAAGAAGAAACTTTTGATATCTACAGCAACCATAGTCCTCATCCCTCGCCATCCTTAATTGAAAAAAATCTAGCAATCAGAACTCAATAAAACTCTAGCAATCAGAAATCAGGAATCACATCTCTCAAGCAATAAAAAAATCTAGAAAGCTTTTGCCGACATCTTAGAGTATTCATTGTATGGAACGTTCATTGTGGCAACAATATCAAATGGCAAGAAAATATCTTAAGTTGAAGAGAAGCAATGGAATCGCCAAAGGATCGACTTACTCTGATACCATTATGTCACGCTCCGATTCCGATCGAGAGATTACGTCCTTGTGCACAAGTTTGTCCAAGCGGATGGATGAATGCACTTCTATCAGATAACATACAATACAATAAAGCAATAACAAGCAGACTTTTCTATATTAACACTTCTTATCATCAGTCTATATTAATGTATAGGACACGTAACCATCAATCCTCTTCTATTCAAGCGATAGGTTCAATCTTCTTTTCTTTTCTTTTCAATCGAACGATAGGTTCAATAGCTCACAGTACGAGTTATTCATACAATTATATCTTTAGCTGTTTGATATAAGAAAATAGGCAAGCAAAATATATTATAAGCGAGCATGATAACGATTCTATAAATCTAGCATATAATTTCTATCTCTTGTATTCTAAGCACGTAATTCTACCTTACCATAGCAATAAAAAAGAGCATGTTCAAGCAAACTTTCTACTATACTCCTTAGCATGGCAGGGGTTCATTCTAACTTTAGCATACAAGAAAAGACAAGTTTATGACATCTTATTACTTTTCTTATTAGCATGGCAATGGTTCGTTTGATAGCTATGTTCGTGTAACTTAGCAAGTAACATTTTATTTTTTTACTTAGCATGGCAAGGTTCCATTCAAAGACAAGCATTACAAGTTCTCTAGTTAAGCATACAGGTTCTCATTCTATAATTCTCATGCGAACATTCTTAAGTTAGCAACAAGCATTAAAAAAACTCAGATTCATTATTAAGGCATGTAAGAATAAGAGAATAAAGTTCTGTCCACTCAACCAGATCAATCATCTTGTGTTTCGATCGTGGAACTTTTTGTGGAGGCTCCCGCTCGAGCCCGCAAAGCGGTATATCTTGTATATATTGCCATCGCGGAGCGGGACACTACATACCGTATCAGAACGTATCAGGATTTTGATCAATATACTAGTCGGGGGCAGGGAAAGTCTTAGTGGAATTTGTGATCATACCTTATAGACTGTGCAGTCGTATAGTCTGTGGCAACTAACTGACCATACACTTTACGTATGGTTGAGCAATCTATCTTTGTTTATAGACTGTGTTAGGCCCAAGTCGATCACATATCGTACTAATATTTTAAAATATGTATTATTACAGTTCTCTTTTATCTCTATTTCATATATTGATGATTCTTGTCATATTACCCTGAGTTACTTATATTCCATTACCTGCCATAATATTCTCTCTAGTAGCTATGCTTATGATCTTTGTTTACTTTCCATCCCTTATCTCATTACTATTACTATTTTATAGATTCTATTATATATTGGAAATGCTATTGGGTTGTACTCGTTCAATCCAGACTGGATATATTTTTTAGATAATTATTTAGAGGACTGGTGTTCTACGCATTATGGCCCACAGGAGGGAGAGTTATTTGAGGTAGCACCAGTAGTACAGGCGGAGCCAGTACTAGCTGTTGACGAGGCTCAACTAGTTATTGCCGAGACTTAACTAGTATTTCTATATTGTACATGATCTGTCTCCAACTGCTTAGACATTTTGATATGTTATTTTATACTTAGACTTTATGATGGTGTTGTTGGACTTATAGACTTGGATTATTGTTGTGCATATTCTAGTTTGTGACTTTAAGATTTCTTTCCTTTATATGATATTATGCCATTATCTCCCTTCTAGCATATTGTGATTGAGTATTGGATTACCATTATATATTATTATATTTTCCTCCGTATGAAGTTGAGATATCTTTCTCAGGTTATATATATTATTGTGTGAGATGAATAGATAGTACTACTATTGACTTAGAAAATATTCTACCATCGATGCTACGACGTAGGATGGACGTTGCTCACGTACTCGTGCCCTAATATCCTGGTGCAGGTCGTGACAAGACCCAACTAGGATGAGGGGTAGAAGACCCAAACATAGGAGCATTTAGATTTAAGGTAAGGACATCTTGCAGTTTTGGATCATTGATGTTTTCATATATTTATTCCAATAAAACATTTCTTTAGTAATTATATATATATAAATTCTAAGTAGTTTTTTTGTGCCTATATGATGGGTTTTTATTTGATTGGAACTTGGGGATGAGTTTTGGACAAATTCGGGGAATCTAGATTAGAACCTTTGTTTAGGTGATTGTAATTTGGTTTTGATCTATAAATTAAGTTATATTATATTATTGAGCCGTATCCAGCACCCCTTGCTTTATAGATTTAATTTAGTGAGTTTGGACAATTTTTTGGACCCAAGACCCCAGTTACAGAAGCTGATGTCTGCACTTTATCAATGCAGATGGTAGATCGACGGTATACCGCTAGTAGACCAATGGTATACCGCGATAGCAATCATTCCTTCCAGAAAGCCGAACACTTGTTCTAATACAAAACATTATACCACCGGTAAACCTCCTATATACTACTGCATTACTATTTGTTCAAGATAGCTCCTGGTTTTGTATGTCGTTTCATTGTTTGGGAATTTGGCCTTTCCTAAAATATTATCGTAGTTCCTCCCCACTATCCGCTTGCCCTAGTATCTAAAACTTAATTAGTCCCTGCATAACCCCTATTATTTTTCTATCGAATTTGAAGGATTAATTGATTGGTAGAATTCGTGGATTATTGGATACATTTTGTGCGATCTAGTTTGTTCTAGAAAACCTATATTGGCATTAGTGTAGTGTCTAGTAGACGTATCCTAGACTTGATATATATATATATATATATATATATATATATATATATATATATATATATATATATATATATAGTAGATCGAGCAATTATTGATATTTGATTTATTACTTGATTATCCATGTTCCTGACCTATATATATTGTATCCATGCAATTATTACCTAGTAACTCTTTAAGGTACGGGTCCTGTTTACTTGTACCGAGTTACTCCTGTTTACTTGTTTTAGTATGGTGTAATATTCTTCTCCTAGTTATTATATACTGTAATTGTGCAGATATACATGTAGTTGGTCAACAACCATAACATGGAATAGGATTAGGGTTTTATTTCCACTTTGTTGCATTTGTGCACCGAGGTGCTCCTATTTACCAGTTGTACTTTATTTTGATATATATGATGGATGATAATATTTCCACGATACAGATTCTATGAAAATGTTTGGGTTAATTAATTAGATTAAAATTTCTCGATCATTGGATGGGAAATGATCCCATTTTGTATGTTTTATTGGTCAATTATTAGATTTTATAGTAGATTTTCAATCTATTTTGAGTGTAGTATCTGGAATTCTATACTGTTAGGGACAAGTGTCTGCCCTATAGGAGAGCTAGGACAGTTACATATAATGTTACTAACCTGTTGGTCACTTGATAAGGGTATTACAAAGTGTTACTCATTGTATATAGATATATGGTATGGTCAGCCCTCCTTAGGCAACATACGATTGATGAATGTTTATTTCATATTACCCTAACCCAGATAATAACAGAACAAGCCATAGGAACCAATAGGCTTCTTTATTAAACTATTGATTATATATTATATTGTCTGTCAGTAGTCTTATAAATGTACACTATTTAGGAATATTAATTCACCCCTTGTCCTTATTTTGGTATGCGTGGATTACTGACTCGATAATAGACTATGGATCTAGGATACGACACAGGATCCTATGTATTGTTTATTCATTTGGTTTTTCTATATTATTTGCTTGTGATTTCTTATGGTACTTATTATTAGGGGTTGACCCCTCTGGTTTTGTTTGTCCAAATTTAGGAATAGAGCACGAGGATCTATTGACTCTGCAGCTCGATGTTGCATACCAGGAGCATGACCTCCGTTATCCTGAGTGGGTTACTACCCATAACTCTTTATATTATCTTAACAAAATAGTTTAATTCTATAATGTCAGTGAAGACATGAACTCATTTTACTTTATTAGATACATACTAATATAGGGAATATAATTACCCAAAACTATATAAAATTCTAAGATCAAGATATGGAATTAAAGCAACTATACAAAACTAAGAACTATATAAAAGAGGGGTACTAGGGTGGTATACTGTGGTATATTAACGGTATACTCAGGTATACCGATGGTAGACCAATAATAAAGATAGCAGGTTTCAACACAGAAAAATAGAATATTCTGTTATACCGCCATCGATGTAGTGGCACAAAAAATCCTTGAGAATCGAGTTTTTTTTAGGACCAAATCATGTCCTATTTTGACCCAACTGAATCCATTAAGATACAATGCTAAGGGTTGGTCTCCTAAAACATATATGACTAAGTTCCACAATAAAAACTTGGGTATCGCGATCGATACAAAGATCACAATATGAAATGAAAATAGTTCAAAACATCGAACAAAACTAACAATGGCATAAGTAAATGATAAAAATAATTTAGAGAAATTTTTTTATTTTGAAAAAATGAAGTATCAAATACAATGGGAAAACAAAATACAATAAAAGCATGGTTTTATTCAGTCGAGTAAGATGTATTTCCTTCAATCCCTAGCCATAACACTCTAGCTTCTACTCCTCTTCTTGGTGGGGTTAGATACCACACCCTAAGCCTAAAGGGAATCTCCTATGCTCATCATAAAGGGAGAGAAGAGAGAGCGAGAGATGAAGAGGAAAAAAGAGAAGGAGAGATTAATTTGGGGATTAAATTGAAGGAGAGGGAGAAGGAAAGCCCTTGAATTATGCCACTAGTGGATCCATGCCCGTAGGACCAATCACATCCATTGGGAGGAAAAGACAAGGGATCAATGGGTAAAGAGATGGCCCAGACAACTCAACTTACTAGGCGAATTGTATATCGACGATATATCGGTGGTGTGTCATAATATACAGGCGGTATACCCGTCTAATGGGCAAATTCTCGTCTCAAGAAAATCATGGGTACAACAGTCTAAACACGAGACATAGTATGAGTCTATGGCAATACCAAAGTATAATCTAGGGGCATAGGATAGTCTCCCACATCAAAAAAAATACAATTATCATATCAAACCTGGTTTCAAAAATACAATAAATGAGATATGCAAAAATAAAAATATATTATAAAGTGCAGTTTAACTACAAAAAATTTTAAATGCCAAAAATTTAAAATATACGAAATTCCAGAACAAATGTGACAAACTATAATGGGGGTTCAGTATTATAGGGGTACGCAGTATTATAGGGATACACAGTAGCGTAGCTACATGGTCTCGAGGGGGTGCAACTGTGCCCCCTCTAGAGTTTGATTTTTTATCTCTTATTTTTATTTTTTATTTTATTTATATAGATTGTTGAACATTTAATTTGTTTATTTATATAGATGATATGTATATATCTGAACATTTAAAATAATAACTGACTTGATAATTAAAAAAAGTATAAATAGATGGCTTGTAGGCATTTTCTAATTTCAAAGTATTAGACAATGTCATAAACAGACATGTTGATTACTGAAGAACTGAAATTCACTAATACCATATTTCCTGCTGTCACGACCCGCACCCGGTTTAGGGGCACGAGTGCGTGGGTACGTCCAGCCTACGCCGCAGTATCGGCGGTAGAACGCTGTCTAGGTCAAGTACTATCTAAACAATCTCACGCTAGTATCCAACTCCATAAGGAGACGTGGATATCATAAAATAATGCTAGAAATACTCAATCACATAAACTAAAGCACGATGAGATATCAAGGCAAGCAAGAAATACAAGACAAGTCTAACAACGAAATAATCATACCTGCCATCATTAACTTCCGATCCCCAAGTGTGTCAGAAACCAGTCTACTAAGGTCACAGTCTGGAAAAATATTTTTTCAGTCAGGAAGGAGCAAAGTACATCTCTAAATAGCAGTTCTATATTAATGATATAAACTATGTAGCAGTTCTAGATGAAAATATACTAGAAGCATGTATAGGTACGAGAAATAAAAGAAATGCTGGAAATACTGTAAGTAAAATACAGGAGAAGAAACAATATGTCCATGAGCAAGAACCTATGACTAAGTGTGTGAGTACTAGCTTTAACATGTGATCGGCTTGGGAACTTGATCAGGCTGGTTACATGTGATTAGCTATAATTCATGTAAGGTCAGGCTAACCGTTGGTTAGCTATGATGCATGTAGAGGTCAGGCTAATCACACGTAACAGCTATGAAGTATGGAGATGGTCAGGCCGCACCCGACATGAGATGTGGGGTGAGCTATGATGCATGAAAAGTTGGGTATGATCACATATCTACACTAAATACTCCCCACCCCTGACTGGTATAGTAGATCCAATCATGGTACGCTATGACACGGGATTCCCTAGGGAGGTAGCAAATCTCCCCGGGTCTCAGTGTCTGTACATGCACAAGATAACAAGGAAACAAGTCTTGTACAAGCTACACCATGAATGAGGAATAACATCTCATGACGAGATCCGTGTATACCAATCCGTGTAACCAACGTGTCAAGAACATGGATATTTACACTAGATACAGTGAACATAGGAGATATCATAAATTAGAAACTAATCAGAGAATGTACTCGCCTTGGGTCCTTAGCTGGTAAAACCAATGTCCTGTCCCAGAGTATCGTCTGGAGGATCCAACAGTCCTCCAACCCAAATCACCGACGTGGCTCCAAATCCAAGACCTAGACAGAATACAAGACTTGGGTATTAGGTTCCAAAATAATTCTAAGACTAATTAATATATATGTAAATCCTTAATTCACTAATTATTCCAGAATTAACTATCTAATCCACTAAATTCCTAAAGCTACAGGGCTCTGGCCCAAGTCTATAAACTCAAATGGTTATTGCCTCTCACTGCTCTTTGGAGCAAACAGAAAAGCAATGCTTCACATTCTCTGACCCACCTACCTATTCACTGTCTCAAATTTATTAAATCAAAATTACCAATCTAATTCAACTTGAACTGCTTTGTTTTACAGCCCCCATCAAAAATAAAATTCGAATCTCTTATCCACTCACTAAGTCCAAATCTTGAATTCATAGAGACTGAGAACAACTCCTAGTATTGTGTTCAACAAACAGGTTACCAGTATCTAACATACATGAATTCTTGTGTCGAACAGCCACTAGTCTTCGTGTCGATCAACTATGATAACATGTACATCTATTACTATTAATATACATATTTGAAATCTAAATAGGAGAGGTGATCAAATACTACGGTTTATAACCAATTATCTTACTGATACCATTTTGATAGATTCAAACTCATTTTCCTGCTCTTTAATCAAGGAAGAAAGAAGTCCTGTACCTATGTTTAAAATATTCAGTTCCTGTGTCCGGGAATAGGTACTGGCCTCTAAGTGTCATAATGGACTCACCTGACACACAAGTGTCGATATAGTATAAGTCAATAAGGTAGGGACCGTACCAAAACTTGGATTGAGGGTTCGTTGCTTGTTCTTCCGCATAAGTGTTTAATCGGATCAGAACTGTAACCGATTAACGACTGGAGCGGAGTCGGCGTCCTAGAGCGGTGGACTATGGGAGAAACTATTGTGTATAGATCCTCGACAGAGCTCTGTTCGCCATAGCCGGTCGACGAGAGAGAGCAGGCCGGAGTCGGGACTCGGTCGGATGTCGGGACGAGAAGGAGGAGCAGGCCAGTGGGATCGGGTCGGGGAGTCACTGTAGGCCGTGCCGGTGTCGACGACCGGCCGGGGTTGACAGCAGAGAGAGAGGTGGAGGATGAACGGAGGAGTGGAGTCGGATCAGTTACAGTCGGCTGTCGGAGAATGAAATGGGGAGGAGCTCAGGTACCATCGAGTTGGCCACCGGAAATGCAGCGGTGGTGGACTCCGTCGAGACGAGGCGGCGGAGCTTGAACAGAGGCCAGGGTCGAAGGGAGCTAGGCTCGGCCGGCCGGGGTGATCAGTGCGGGGAGGGTACGGCCGGCTCCATCGGTCTGCTCCGGCGTCGGGGATGAGCTCCGGTGGTCGAGGGGTTGAAGGAAAGGGGAGGATGAAGATGAAGTCGGCTGATGGCTTTGTATAGGGGATGGGTTGAAAAAACATAAGAGTTGTATATATAGAAAAAGTAGGGTTGAAAGTTTGACCTAGAAAATTGGGCCGGTCAACCCTTCTTTGAAGTTGGGCTTGACTTGTCATGTAGGTATTTCAAAGGGCTAGGATTTGTTTTGATTCAAAATGAATGGCTTGGATTACACCGGTTCAAAATTAAGAAGAGCTATGGGTTGAGGAGGTTGATGTTGAATTACACACTCCCAAAAATTATGGAAAAAATGTTCATGAAGGAGAAATAGGTTTATTCACGTGTCGTGTCCAATGGGGTGGGCACCTTAATGCACCTTTGCACAAAAGTGCCCAACAATTGGAAAATTGCACAAAGTTGAATTTACGGTTCAATTAAATTAAATAAATGCAATTGGTGTTCTAAAATAAATTAGGAGTACAGGGGGCTGAAAATTAGGTCAGGTCACCAATACCAATAATGAAGAAGACTCAGAACATAATATTATCCTAATTTGGGCCGCACAAAAAATAGGTCAAGATTGTCTCCAATTTCAATTGGAACGCACAACGATACAAAATAGGAATTTTAAAATAAACGTCCGCGACGATTTTTGTGCGGCTAGAAATAATGCACAGAGAGCATAATTATGAGTTACAAAAATGGCAGAATGGAAGGCGGCACGTCTAGGGCAAGATTGTGAAATTTGTTGGAAGACAAAAGTCAGGATAGCGCTCCAAATATCGAAGCAAAGGCAATGCACAATAATTAATTAAAATACGGTAATAAATTACAATCTCCAATAAATAAATTATAAATAGAACAATTAATTACATAATTCCACAATTTGGACAAGTGTTCATCTACTGGGCTTCTAGGTCAAGTCTGCTAGCTCAAAACAATTGAACACTGTAAATATAATAATATATTTAATTTACACATCACATATTTATTTAAATAAATATACTATCAGGCAATTAATTAATTGTAACTACCATAATATTAAATATTTTAAAAAGTCGAAAATACTCCTGTTTTCGGAACGTGGTAGTGACACCTGCAAAGTTGGGCATGGTTGCTAGAAAACAAACAAACAAACATAGCAGTCGTATTTCTTATAAATTTATACATACGTTTGCTATGTACCTTAATAGAAATTTGATGACATATAATTGGTCAAGATTGTCTAGTTATCTTATATCAAGTAGTTAACATTTTTATTTTGAGCAACACAATTAGGTCTACGGCGCTCCCATGAGATTTATTCTCATAACATGTCCATCACTTAAATTCATACTATACTTGAAATCAAAAAAATGATCTATCCTCACCGTTGATTCTTTCTCTCTTTAGTCACATGAGAATGTTTGCGAAAGAAAGCAAGTGTTTGTCATTATCTAGATCTTATCTGACCCAATTCAATTTTGACCCAATTAGGGATCGAGATGTGTATGTAATACAAACCTCCTCATATGGTCTGTCTTGGAACTGGAAATCTTAAACTAGTATATATAATTTTGAGATGTGTAATAAAGTTAAATTTTAATGCAAATAGGTCCACTAGAACTTATATTATAATTGATTATAGTTGCAACCCAATCCTTTCTCGGATCCAACCCAATGAATGGATCACAATCCTAAACTGATAGGTGAATCATAATGTTCCTATTTTTTTTTTAGTTCCAGGCATAACGCTCGATACTTTTTGCACACTTAATGTTCCTATTAATCCATCACTTGGGTTGGTATTTTATAATATTTATATTAGTTTTAATCCAGTAATAGTTTATAACATCTAATATTAATATATGAATATTATAACAATAATATTTATGTTAATTTATTATTTTTAATAGTAACTATCGTGTCTCATAGATAAAGTTTTTTGCTATGCCAGTGGGGGCTTATCTAATTAGTAAACATGAGGTTGAAGGCTATCACTAGTTATGATTTGGAGTCTGGATCCACCCACAAGCACTTCTAGAGAAGTTAGACATCTTATTTTCTAGATCAGGTTATGGATCCGGTTCGGGTGGAACAATAGATAATAGTCAATCTAGGTGCCACTAGACCAAACTATAAATACAGAAATTTTGCTGTAGCAATAAAAAAGTATACAAAATTGGTGTAGTGAAAGAAGTTTGAAAAATTCCGAAAAAGATAGGTTCCACTAATCAGCCCGACTAGAAATAGGTGGCCCCGTTTAGTGGTGGGTGGTTTAGTTTGCTTGGAGAGTCGTGATTTTTTTTTTTTTTTTTTGGTTAGATTTTTTTGGGTAAACCAACCTCCAAACAAACCATTCAAACTAAACCAACTAAGAAATAAGGGGGAGGGTGTGATTTTTTTTTTTTACCCAAACTAATCCACCTAAGAAATATGGGGGTGTGGGATTTTTGGTTTGGTTTTAGATGGTTTAACCGGCCTCCAAACTAAACTACCCACCACCCAAACTAAATCACTAAATCGGTACCCAATCTATTTTTGCAAGACCGTCTGACAGGAATTGAAAACTACTGTCAGAACCTATCTTTTTATTTCAAATTTTTAAAACTTATTTTTTTATACCTAATTTCGTATAAATTTTACCGCCACAGCAAAATTTCTGATAAATATAACCCGAACTCGGATCATACTAAGTTACATCCTGATTAAGTGCTCCAGATAGTACTCAAGTCGTTAGGTACAGGAAGCTTACAAATCCGGTAGGTACAGGAAGCTTCAAGACTGTCTCTTTCTATAGGCAAATTCAAAAGCTGCAGAAGTTGTTACCTTTGGCGTTACAAGGGTTACGTTTGGTGATGCCATGCATGCAGTGTGAGTCCACCAAACCACACGAGAGATGTTGTTCTTTAACAAAGTCCTCCCTCTCTCTCTCTCTCTCTCTCTCTCTCTCTCTCTTTACTGGCAACAACTGTAGGCTAGTGTCTGAATTTCGTTCCCTCTAATATCTTAATTAATGTTTTCAGAAGTACAAAGACCATTTGTAGCTGGCAACCGAGAATCTTTCATCTTGTTCTGCCTGCAGTTCATATCACATTTGATAGAAAAGATTGGACTGGCCGAGGCTAAGATGTGGTATATTAAAGGGCAACACTCCTGCCATTACATTGAGGACTTAATTTTGACTAACAATATAATGAGGACTTAATTTTGAATTGGTACATTTCTTGATGAACCTTAAATGAATTTGTACTTGGATGCCAACGACATCTTAGCCTAGTAGTTAAAATAGAGGCATTTCTGGCGGAGGTTGCTAGTTCAAACAATAGATGTGCACTTTAATTTCTTTATTGGAGAATTAAGTTTGATGGTGGTGGGTGCGGTGCAAGTGTGATTCTGGTGCGGGTGCGTTGCATTGTGATCCGGATGGTGCTCGATGCGTGCTGGTGTGCCTATGATATGGTGCGGTGAGAGTGTGGTGCCGGTGCGGTACTGGAGCGGTGAGGGTGAAGGAGATATTCAAGCCATGATGTAGCGTTCGAGCTGGAATGTAGCCTTCGGACTGAAATTGGTTGTAGGTCTTCGGATCAAAATAATATTTATCTTCTTCGAGAATATATATATATATATATATATATATATATATATATATATATATATATATATATGGGGGGGGGGGGGAGGGGGGGATCAAAAGACCCGTCCCCAGAGTCCCGTCGAAGTCTCGTTCCCCTGCACCATCGGATTACGGGACCCGTGTGGGACCCGACGATCCAACGGTGTGAAGCGACGGAGCTCCCGCGGAGCTCCGGATGCACTCCCTATATATATATATGTGTGTGTGTGTGTGTTCGTGGCTATCCAATAAGACTTATTTTAAGCAAGTAGTTATCTTAAATCAAGTAGTTAAAAATTTTATTTTAAGCAACACAATTAGGTCTACGGTGCTTCTATGAGATTTATTCTCATAACATGTCCATCACTTAAATTCATACTATACTTGAAATCGAAAAAAATGATCTATCCTCACCGTTGATTCATTCTCTTTAGTCACATGAGAATGTTTGTGAAAGAAAGCAAGTACTTGTCATTATCTAGATTTTATCTGACCAAATTCAATTTTAACCCAATTAGTAATCGAGATGTGTATGTAATACAAACCTCCTCAAATGGTCTGTCTTGGAATTGGAAATCTTAAACTAGTATATATAATTTTGAGATGTGTAATAAAGTTAAATTTTAATGCAAATAGGTCCATTAGAACTTTTATTATAATTGATTATAGTTGCAACCAATTCCTTTCTCGGATCCAACCCAATGAATGGATCACAATCCTAAACTGATAGGTGAATCATAATGTTCATTCTTTTTTTAATTTTTGGCATAACGCTCGATACTTTGTGCACACTTAATGTTCCTATTAATCCATCAATTGGGTTGGTATTTTATAATATTTATATTAGTTTTAATCCAGTACTAGTTTATGACATCTAATATTATTATATGAATATTATAACAATAATATTTATTTTAATTTATTATTTTTAATAGTAAGTATCGTGTCTCATAGATAATATTTTTTGCTATGCCAGTGGGGGCTTACCTAATTAGTAAACATGAGGTTGAAGGCTATCACTAGTTATGATTTGGAGTCTGGATCCACCCACAAGCATAGGTGGAGAAGTTGACATCTTATTTTCTAGATCAGGTTATGGATCTGGTTCGTGTTGAACAATAGATAATAGTCAATCTAGGTGCCACTAGACCAAAATATAAACACATAAATTTTGCTGTAGCGATAAAAATTTATATAAAATTGGGTGTAGTGAAAGAAGTTTGAAAAGTTCAGAAAAAAATAGGTTCTACTAGTCAGCCCGGCAGAAATAGGTGGCCGCGTTTATTGGTGGGTGGTTTAGTTTGCTTGGAGAGTCTTGATTTGTTTTGTTTTTTTGGTTTGGTTTTGTTGGGTAAACCGACCTCCAAACAAACCATCCAAACTAAATCAACTAAGAAATAAGGGGGAGGGTGTGAATCTTTTTTTTTTACCCAAACTAATCCACCCAAGAAAAAGGGGGTGTGGGATTTTTGGTTTGGTTTTAGTTGGTTTAACCGGCCTCCAAACTAAACTACCCACCACCCAAACTAAATCACTAATTCGGTACCCAATCTATTTTTGCAAGACCGTCTGACAGGAATTGAAAACTACTGTCAGATCCTATCTTTTTATTTCAAATTTTTAAAACTTATTTTTTGTATACCTAATTTCGTATAAATTTTATCGCCACAGCAAAATTTCTGATAAATATAACCCGAACTCGGAACATACTAAGTTACATCCTGATTAAGTGCTCCAGATAGTACTCAAGTCGTTAGGTACAGGAAGCTTACAAATCCGGTAGGTACCGGAAGCTTCAAGACTCTCTCTTTCTATCGGCAAATTCAAAAGCTGCAGAAGTTGTTAGCTTTGGCGTTACAAGGGTTACGTTTGGTGATGCCATGCATGCAGTGTGAGTCCACCAAACCACACGAGAGTTGTTGTTCTTTAACAAAGTCCTCCCTCTCTCTCTCTCTCTCTCTCTCTCTCTCTCTCTCTCTTTACTGACAACAACTGTAGGCTAGTGTCGGAATTTCGTTTCCTCTAATATCTTAATTAATGTTTTCAGAAGTACAAAGACCATTTGTGGCTGGCAACCGAGAATCTTTCATCTTGTTCTGCCTGCAGTTCACATTTGATAGAAAAGATTGGACTGGCCGAGGCTAAGATGTGGTAAATTAAAGGGCAACACTCCTGCCATTACTTTGAGGACTTAATTTTGACTAACAATATATTTGTTAGAAATTTGTTGTCTTTTACTTATTGAAAATTTGAGAATACAAAAAAAAAAAAAATTAGATGTTACCGGCCTCTGGGGAAGTCGTGCACGAAGCACTGCCCTAAGAGTTTATTCGGGATCTGTGTACAGACGTACCCGAAGCTCCTAGTGGTAAAACCCCCGCACTACCGGTATCTCGTTGCCGCACACGACTTGGAGAGAACGACCAGAACTTAGCTCTGCCCAGAGCTCGGAGACAATGAAAATAGAATAGAATGTCGACAGAGGTTTGGAGTACGAAAATTTCTGATAGATCTACAAAGAACACAGACGTATATATAAAACATTTGTGTAACGGTCAGAATTAATTTACGATTAATTCAGCCGTTACACAGGGTAATAAACGAATGAATCTGGACAGAAAAATAGTAACGTTCAAAACAATTGTAACGTTCAGGAATTAATTCCAACGTTAAAAAAATAAATGAGAAAGAAGAAGAGGGGCAAAAAGTATTTTAGGGTCCCAGCCCGAACCCGAAGAGGAAATCGGATCGGCATTCGGCGCCCGCAGATGTGGGCGCGTACCCGCACCCGTTACGTGCGCCGAACCGAGCCGAGCCGGGCCGGGCGGCGGCGGCGGCGCGCGCGTGTGGCCCAAGGGGTTCCCCACACAACAACTTAATAGAGCAAATGAGAGAAAGTAATATATGTACACATGAAGGCTTTGGTGCATCCGATGTGGGACTAAACAAAGGAAGGGAACTTGAGCTTTTGCAAGAAAAGCAAAACAAAGCAAAACCAAAACCAACAATCCCCCCCCAAAAGGTCAAGTTCCGAAACAGAGATAAGAGTGAAGTGAAATAGAGAGAGAGAGAGAGAGAGAGAGAGAGAGAGAGAGAGAGAGAGCATCTGGGCAGTAAAATACTATGCATAGATGAGATGGACTACAGCCTTGAATCTCACGTAGTGACTATTGCCTTAATCTGAAGAAGTGCTTGATGGACTATGCCTTGAATCAGACTTCTTGAACCAGATTTAGAAAATAGCACACATAGTACGCTAGAGGTTCTTGGTCTATCGGTTGGCGCTTTTAAATGGCCATGCGCACTTTCTACATTCATGAGAGTTGTCTGGGATCGCCCTGTCCCATAGTCGCGGCCTTCACGACCTCTCATATAGGTAAGTCCTTAATGGTTGGTGATATGAATCAACCCAGCATTACAGCTTGGACCTATTAAGAGTTTAAACTCATCCTAACCATATCACACAGGAACACTGTCACCATAGGGATGGGGAGTTATTGTACACATGTACAGCCGCTTGGGCTTTATTTTAATGAGATTTTAATCTCGAGTCAGTGTTCCATAAAGTCACCTAAGTTCAGCTTGTTTCTACCCATTGAACCGGCTTCTTGGGATCTCCAGTCAGACTCGGTTGGGTTGCCACTGCTGGTGACTAATTTATGGGCTTAACCCCATCCCCCTCGATGATTCTAGGATCAAAGTCCTAGACAGACCCTTCGTCAAGTGATCTGCAAGGTTCTTTTCTGACTTTATATAGTCAAGAACCACATATTTGCCTAGTAGGCTCTTTATTGACTTGAAGCGCAGCTGCAGGTGCCTGTTCATCTTAGCATTCACAGAATCATGCTTTAGTAGTTCAATAACAGATATATTATCACAATTTATAGAAATTGCAGGAACAGGACTAAGAGAAACAGGTATATGCATAATAAGATTTTTAAGCCATTCAGCTTCTGTGCAAGTTGTATCTAAAGCTATCATTTCAGAGTCCATTGTACTCCTAGCTATGATAGTTTGCTTACAAGAGCTCCAGGAGATCGCAGCTCCTCCTAGAGTAAATACATATCCAGTAGTGGATTTTATATCATGTGAGTCGGTTACCCAGTTTGCATCTGAGTAACCTTCTATGATATCAGGGTGCCTAGTAAAATGAAGTTTGTAATCTAGGGTGCCCTTGAGATATCTAAATACCCTATCCAAGGCAGTCCAATGTGACTGATTTGGGTTACTGGTATATCTGCTTAGTCTCCCAATAGCAAATGCAATATCAGGTCTTGTCCTGTTTGTTACATACATAAGGGAGCCTATCATCTGTGAATATTTATGTTGTTCCAAAGGTGATCCTTTATTCTTTTTCAGTACAATACTGCTGTCATAAGGAGTAAGGACAGGTTTCTTATCAAATAACTCAAATCTTTTTAGCATTTTTTCAATTGAATGTGCTAAAGATAGAGTATAACCCTCTTTGCCTTTGGTCACTTGCATTCCTAAAATTAGGTTGGCTTCTCCTAGGTCTTTCATATCAAACTGGCTAGATAAATAGTCCTTTGTAATATTTATCAATTCCAGTGATGATCCTAGGATAAGGATGTCATCTACATACAAGCATAAAATGACACAACTTTTACATGATCCTTTAGAGTATATACATTTGTCATACTCATTTGACAAGAAACCATATTCACAAATTACTTTGTCAAATTTATTGTGCCATTATTTGGGAGCTTGTTTCAAGCCATAGAGGGATTTACTAGTCTGCAAACTTTCTTTTCTTGACCTTTAGCAACTAATCTAGCTTTGTATTTCTCTATAGTACCATCGGCTCTGAGTTTTTTCTTGAAAATCCACTTACAACCTATTGGTTTGTTGCCTAAAGGTAGATCGGTCAGAAACCAAGTGTTATTCTCCATGATGGAGTTGTATTCACTGTTAATGGCTTCTTTCCAGAAGGAAGCATCAGGAGATGACATTGCTTCTTCATAAGTTGAGGGATCACCCTCTATCAAAAAGGTGAAGAATCCTTCTCCTAAATTTTTCTCAATCCTATTCCTTTTACTCCGTCTTGGTTCTAAGTCTTGTTCAGATTGAGAGCTAGGTATTTGGACTTGAGAACTAGTAGAGGGTATGGAGGAAGAGATTGAACTTCTATCCTTAAAGGGAAATATGTTTTCAAAGTAAACTGCATCTCTTGCTTCTATAATGGTATTGTTAGAGATTTCATTTACTTCTGAGTGAGTCACTAGAAATCTATTGGCATAGCTGTCTAAGGCATATCCTATGAAAACAGCGTCTACGGTCTTGGGACCAATCTTCCTCTTTTTAGGTTCGGGAATTCCGACTTTAGCAAGGCATCCCCAAACTCTAAGGTAATTAGTCCTAGGTGCTCTACCTTTCCACAGCTCATAGGGAGTCTTATCTTTTGTCTTACTAGGAATCCTATTAAGAATGTAACAGGCAGTTAAAAGAGCTTCTCCCCACAAGTTATCAGGAGCACTAGAGCTGAGAAGTATGGCATTCACCATATCTAACAGAGTGCGGTTCTTGCGTTCAGCAACTCCATTAGATTGAGGTGAATATAGAGCAGTTACCTCATGAATTATTCCATGTTCTTCACAGAAGTTAGTCATTTCGTTTGAGGTATATTCTCCACCACGATCAGATCTAAGGATCTTAATCTTCCTTTCTAATTGATTCTCAGCTTCAGATTTGTAGACCTTAAATCTATCTAGAACTTCATCTTTGGTTTTGAGAAGGTAGATATAACAATACTTTGAATAATCATCTATAAATGTAATAAAGTATTTTCTACCGCCTCTAGTCAAAATCCTATTTGAGTCACATACATCACTATGGATAAGTTCTAGAAGGTCAGAGTTTCTTTCTACAGATTTGAAAGGTAATCTAGTGTGTTTGGCTTGAACACAAATCTCACATTTGTGTTTGTCATCTATTGGAGTTTTGGAAATAAGGTCTAAAGTCATCATTCTTTTAATAGAACCTAGGTTCACATGACCTAGTCTGCCATGCCAAACATTTGAAGATTCTATGTTGGAGACTATGAGAGAACAATCAGACATTTTATTCATTGTACTTAAAATGAAAAGACCGTCTTTTACAAAGCCTTTTCCTATAAAAGAGTCATGCTTAGAAAAAACTACTTTATTAGCCTCCATTACAATTTTGTATCCTGAGGCTACAAGAAGGGATCCACTAACTAGGTTTCTCCTGACAGAAGGCACATGAAGAACATCATGAAGAGTTAAGATTTTTCCTGATGTCATATTCAGGTTAACTTTTTCTCTTCCAATTATTTGTGCCGTTGAGCCATCTCCTAGGGTCACACCTCCTCCACTTGATTCCTGATAGTTTGAAAAATAGGAGCGATCAAATGAAACGTGAACATTAGCTCCAGAATCCAACCACCAATCATCAGAATGGTAAGAGAGGTTAATAAGGGGTTGAAAGCTTATAGACCTAAAGGAACTTGAAGAACCTTTGTGAAGCATGTTCGCTTCTGGTGATGAAGGTTTTTGTGGTTAGACTGAAAGTTTTTCTTCTTCTTGAAGAAATTCTTCTTGGGTTTATAAGTAAAATTAGACTTGGGTTTTCCTTGGCCTTCTACAAGGTTTACCTTAGCTTTAGATTCAGTCTTAGGCTTAGACCTCAATCTAATTTGTTCTTCGGTTCTAATTTCTTTAGGACTTGATTGTAGGTAGGAACTCCTTGTGTATGAATAAGATCCTTAGAAATATCAGACCAAGAGGGAGGTAGCTTGTAGGTGGTCTTTGCTAATCAGTCTGTAAATATATAAATTATTTAATAACAATGTCTAGGATAATAGTTTAGGTGGTCTTTGCTAATCAATCTTAAAATCTTTAGTTTTTCAAGTGTTGATCAACTCAGGTTAGCTGTAGGGGCCGGTTCCCAGCTAGCGGTGGTCCGAAGACTCTTAAATACCGTGTCGCTTAGGGTTATTTACACCCGGTTGACAGAAGGACCCTTTCGGCTTGTGCCCGAGTTTGTCTCTACTTTGAAACTTTAGATTAAAGATTTTATTTGCAATTTCCTTTTACTAAACTATTTTCCTTTTGGTCCTAGATTGCTTTCAGAAAATACTAAGTGAATATGTGATCAAAATTGCAATTGACAAATAGACAAAATAACAATTGTAATTGACAAATTATTTTCCTTTGTGAAGCAAATCAACAGCAAGTATTTGAAGAAAACAATAGTAACTATTTCAACAAATTAATTCTTTAGAACTTTTAACTATCAATTCTTTGGAATAAATCAATTATAACAAATAGTGAGAAGCAAATTGTATTAGCTATCAATTAGAAGCAAATAGTGAGAAGCTAATAGTGAAAAACAATTCTAAGAAATGAATTTTATTCACTGTCAATTGGTGTTTGAAATCAATTCAAGAAATCAATTCTAATTGACAATTCTAAGCAAACAGTAACTAATAGTAAATAACCTTTTATTAACTATTAGTTCTTTACTGTTGATTTTATATATCAACTAAACAAATTATAACAATAACTATTTAAATATAAATGAACTAAGCAAATTATAAATATAAATCAACTTGTATATTTTGCTATCAATTACAGTAACTATTTTTACACAGTGAGTATTAAAGCACAGTATATATATATCAATTTTTTAACAGTATGTTAAAGCAATTGTAACAAATTTTGGGATTCTAACAATTGCTACAGTATTTTTAATCAATTCTAAATAAATTACTACACTATATTTAAGCAATTCTAACAAATTTGTTACAGTATTTTTAGAAATCAATTGTAACAAATAACAAATTGCTAACAAATAAAAGTAAACTCTTAGATTGTTAGAAATTTGTTGTCTTTTACTTATTGAAAATTTCAGAATACAAAAAAAATAAAATTAGATGTTACCGGCCTCTAGGGAAGTCGTGCACGAAGCACTGCCCTAAGAGTTTATTCGGGATCTGTGTGCAGACGTACCCGAAGCTCCTAGTGGTAAAACCCCCGCACTACCGGTATCTCGTTGCCGCACACGACTTGGAGAGAACGACCAGAACTTAGCTCTGCCCAGAGCTCGGAGACAATAAAAATAGAATAGAATGTCGACAGAGGTTTGGAGTACGAAAATTTCTGATAGATCTACAAAGAACACAGACGTATATATAAAACATTTGTGTAACGGTCAGAATTAATTTACGATTAATTCAGCCGTTACACAGGGTAATAAACGAATGAATCTGGACAGAAAAATAGTAATGTTCAAAACAATTGTAACGTTCAGGAATTAATTCCAACGTTAAGAAAAATAAATGAGAAAGAAGAAGAGGGGCAAAAAGTATTTTAGGGTCCCAGCCCGAACCCGAAGAGGAAATCGGATCGGCATTCGGCGCCCGCAGATGTGGGCGCGTACCCGCACCCGTTAAGCACGCCGAACCGAACCGAACCGAGCCGAGTCGGGCCGGGCGACGGCGGCGGCGCGCGCGTGTGGCCCAAGGGGGTCTCCACACAACAACTTAATAGAGCAAAGGAGAGAAAGTAATATATGTACACATGAAGGCTTTGGTGCATCCGATGTGGGACTAAACAAAGGAAGGAAACTTGAGCTTTTGCAAGAAAAGCAAAACAAAGCAAAACCAAAACCAACAATATTAAGGACTTTATTTTGAATTAGTACATTTCTTGATGAACCTTAAATGAATTTGTACTTGGATGCCAACGACATCTTAGCCTAGTGGTTAAAATAGAGGCATTTCTGGCGGAGGTTGCTAGTTCAAACAACAGATGTGCACTTTAATTTCTTTATTGGAGAATTAAGTTTGATGGTGGTGGGTGCGGTGCAAGTGTGGTGAGGGTGCGGGTGCGTTGCATTGCGATCCGGGTGGTGCTCGATGCGTGCTGGTGTGCCTGTGATATGGTGTGGTGAGAGTGTGGTGCCTGGTGCGGTACTGGAGCGGTGAGGGTGAAGGAGATATTCAAGCCATGATGTAGCGTTCGAGCTGGAATGTAGGTCTTCGGATCAAAATAATATTTTTCTTCTTCGAATATATATATATATATATATATATATATATATATATATATATATATATGTGTGGGGGGGGGGGAGGGGGGGGATCAAAAGATCCGTCTCCAGAGTCCCGTCGAAGTCCCGTCCCTCTGCACCATCGGATTACGGGACCTGCGTGGGACCCGACGATCCAACGGTGTGAAGCGACGGAGCTCCTACGGAGCTCCGGATGCGCTCCCTATATATATATGTGTGTGTGTTCGTGGCTATCCAATAAGACCAGAAGGAGGACTCTAACATCTTGGATTTAAACACCACCAACTAGGACCTTTTATATATATATATATATATATATAAAAGGAAAACGTCACCTTTTAGAAGAGAATTTGACAGTTTGTTGGATCCACCAACTAGGACCTTTCCTCCTGGTGCTATAAGTTTGGAGCAGATCATGACGACTCTGTTAGAGGTACAGAGGCTGGTTTGACAATTGACAGAGACTCGTGATCTTGGAGCTCCTGCTCCTCCGGCTCCTCCTGCTGCTCCACCTGTCGGTCCTGAGGATCTACAACAGATCATCGCTACGGTTATGATGCAGTACATGGCTATCCGACAGTCGCCCCCGCCTCCGCCTCCACCGTCGACTTGATGTGTATTTTTGTTTTCTTGATAATTTGACAGTTTATTGGATGTATTTGTGTATAACTATATATGTTTGGATTATGGTAATAAATGATAACTTATGGCTTGCACTTATATTTAAGTTCTGTTGTATTTGATGTGTTTCATTGTATTTGATGTATTTTGATGTATTTGATGTGTTTGGATGTATTTTTGTATAAGTGTATAACTATAATATTACAGGAGCAGAAAGTAAGTAATTTTATTCTGTAAAAAAATATTTATGTTTAGCGACGAATTAGCGAAGAAAAACTAAAAAATTCCAGGCCAGCGACAGATATACGACGCTTTAGTGACGGATTAGCGATAGAAAATTAGTCGCTAATTATGTCTGACACCAAAAAATATTGAATTTTTGGTACCAGACATAGTCGCTATATCCGTCGCTATGTCCGTCGTCTTTAGCGACGGATTATCGACGAAAATTCCGACGGTAAGCTTGTGGAAAATTTGGTAATAATAGGCTCACAGTTTTCGTTGTCAATCCGTCCTTAAATTGTCACCAAATAAAGTGACGTAAATATTTTGTTACTAATTCGTCGCTGAAATTCTGTCGCAAAGTTTGTCCTAAATTCGTCGTCATGTCGACGGATTAGCGACGAAAATCTGGCAGCGACAAATTTTAGTCGCTAATCCATTGCTATATTAAAATAGCGACGAAAATAGGCATTTTAGCGAAGAAAAATTCCATCGCTAAAACTTTGTATTTTTGTAGTGTTGCTTCTTCTTTCTTCTCTGAATTCATAGGCTTATACTAAATCCATAAGTTGCTTAAAAGTCACGGACTCCAAGTCTTTGGTTTCTTCAATAGTTACTATAATATGCTCTATAATATACTCAATTTATGTAAGCAAAGGGCATATGATTTTTTTCTCTCTCTCTAGCTAGTGTTGGTCAGGTTTTTTGCTTTCCTTTTTAATTAATGAGAAATGACTAAAACTCTAGCAAAGTAGTCCAAAATAATTGTAAACTCTTTCATATATAAAGCTTCAAATTCACTTCTTAAAGTTTAGATGCGTACCTTCATCATCTTCATCATTTCTTTGCAAAATAAAATAAATAAAGTTTCTTTCATGCTTCTTTGAATGTTGTTATACTTGAAATCTACTCAAAAGGATCATCATCCACGACTTGGTAGATGAGTAATAGAGCTTTCTTGTCCTTTTTTTTGAACATTTTAACATCTCATTTTGAGCTTAAGATAATGAAGCCTCATCTTGTGGCTAAAAATAGCTTTTTGACAACACTCTTGGTTCTTGTGCTCCTAGAAAAGCATACATCTTGATGCTCCAATTGGCAGAGTTGTGCTTGTTGAGAACGAAAACTTTGAAAGTCATCTCATTTGCCATCTTTGACCCCAAACAGGCTTTCTCTGATACCATTGTTAGAATTATGGTTGGCCAACTAGTGAGGAAAAACTAATTTTGAGAGAGAAAATATAGATAGAAGATTTAGTTGGAAGATCAGAATGGTAAGAAAGAAATTATATATATATATATATATACTAATCTTGTAATATTTGTTGTGTACAAAATAGGGGAAGATCACCCCTACTTGTAGGACTACTGGAAGATAGTACACACTTACTAAAAGATTACTTTGAATTATTCTAGATTCTTCTGCAACTATTGCTAGGCCAACTAGTTAGGAAAAACTAATTTGGAGAGAGAAAATATAGATAGAAGAATTAGGTGGAAGATCGGATTGGTAAGAAAGAAACTTTATATAAATACTAAGCTTGTAATGTTTGTTGTGTACAAAATGAGAGAAGATCACTCCAAGTTTTAGGACTACTGGAAGATAGTACACACTTATTAAAATATTACTATGAATTATTCTACTCTTCTGCAACTATTGGTAGGACAACTAGTTAGAAAAAATTAATTTGGAAAGAGAAAATATAGATAGAAGAATTAGGTGGAAGATCAGATTGGTAAGAAAGAAACTCTATATAAATACGAAGCTTGTAATGTTTGTCGTGTAGAAATTTGCGGAGAGATAACCCCTACTTGTAGTACTGCGGAAAACAGTACATACTTAATAAAATATTACTATGAATTATTCTAGACTCTGATCTGCAACTATAATATTATGATATCTCTAGAACATTGATATTTTAATATTATCAAAAACATTCTAGACATAGAACATCCCAGGATTTGACTAAGTAGAAAACAAGGGGGGCCAATGGTAAAACAAGACTAATAATAATGGATCAACTAGATTAGTGGACTAAAAAAATATGGACACAAATCAAGTTTATTTTCCATCAGTTCTCTCTTATAGTTCAAGGCATTTATCCGCCAACAAATAAAGTGAGAATATTTAGTTTTAAAATAAATGTTGGTATTTTGTTACAAATAAGCCTTATAATAACGAAATGATGTATATTTGTAACTAAATAATTTTATTTAGGTTTCTTTAATTAGTTACTTATATATAAGTAAAATCTGGAACCATTTCCATACACTGCTACAGAACATTGGTAAATTAAATTATTTTTCAAAAGACATATGAAACAAGTAATTCTCCATAAAATATTGTCCCTTGTCTAATTATAGGTACTTTGGAAACACCGACGGAGCATCTTGGCTGACTCGGACTGTAGTCCGGACTTAAAAGAATCGAAAAGGTTTTTAATACAGGCTAAGAAGCAGTTTTAGCTCAATTGGTACAATTGTTGGACATTGAACAGAATATCTGTGGTTCGAGTCTGAATATTTATTTTTTATCTTCATATTATTTAGTTTATCATATGAATTTTTTTTTTTTTCATACTTAGGTCTCAGTCCCCAGTAAAAAAAAATTTCCTTGGCTCCGACCTTGTTTGGAAATCTAAGATTTTTCACATGGGAAAGCATCCGTTAAAGTACGATGAAATATTTGATACAATTCTTAAGGACAACTCCAACAAGCTAGGTGATCAAAAAGTACACATAAGTACGCAAACAAAACAGATAAGAAAAATGAAGTACACCTACTTCAATCTCCCCAGTTCTCCTATTGTAAACACCTATTTATAAGGAGCAAAGGGACCAGCACTACCCGAACTACTGCCCTCATCATAAGTACCATTTCCGTAGCTGCCCAAGTAATACCCAGCCATCGAATTTCCGTAAGCCCCAGGTTGCTGCTGCTGTTGCTGTTGCTGCTGCAGCTGCAGCTGTTGTTGTTGTTGGGGAAGCCCAACGTTCATCCAGGGAATCGGATTCAGGCCCAACTGCTGCTGCTGCTGCTGCGGTGCGACGAACATGGCAGGATTCATCGCCATCGGAGCAGGCTGCCCGGGCAGCAGGCTGTTGCCCGTGCCTACAGACCCTAATTGCCTAATTGGCAGAGGCTCCCCCCTTACAGAACTTCGGCTGTCCCCCTCGGCCTCACGGTACTTGTTTAGGAACCGCGTTAGAGGATCAATGTAATCATCGAAGCCTAACTTGCTCATGGCCCATATGACGTCTTCAGCGGTTATGATCCTCCTATGTTCAGTCTGACACCTCTCGTTCGCTTCACCGGTGATGAACCTGATATACTCCGTTACACATTCCTTGATGGTCTCCTTTGCCTCATCGGAGATTTTTGCATGTGAAGGGAGTACTCGACGCATGATCCTAGTGACATTCGCGATTGGCATGTACACGTCTTGTTCGTGGACCATGAAGCCAGTCCCGTTGTTGGGAGCGGCAGCATCAGCATCAGCGCTGGCATTGTTTCCTGGATGCAGTAGAAAATTAATGTACTAATTAGTCAGTACTTGATTTCATGTGGTTGACACATTGCCCCATCGACGAGTTCGAATAATAGTCACTACCTAATGTTAATTAGTGGGATACGTAACAACTATAAGCGGTCATCAGTGGATGATCTTGAAACAAATTATTTGGTTGGGACGGTGGGGGCCAGGAGGGGTGGAGGTGGTGATAGGGATAGGGAAGGCCAAATTATTCGGTTGATAATACCATGCATAACATACACGAACGTGATAGTACTTTGAAGAGTGACTTACATTATGAAGTCTCCAATTTGTTAATCACACTGCATATAAAAACTAATTCAATTATTTTTTTAAGGAATAATCATAATAAACAAGGATGATTGGTGACTATACGGATAGTTGAGAAAGTGTTATAAAACAATAAAATTTTGAACTTACTCAATTTTCTAATAGCCATCATGAATAATCCAATATGCTTTCATATTCTCTATGTTCTATTCTAATGAAGGATATAATTTTTGCTCAAGAGAAAGAAAGATTTATACAGAGGCAATTAAGAACCACGGGGGCAATATTTTTTTTCTTAATTATTTTGTGGAAGACTGAATGGGAATAATGAAAAAACAGATATTGATGTATGTCTGTTTAGAATAAGGATGTCATATATTATTAAAAAGGGATAGTCATCCTTTGTTTTTAACTATCTGCTCTCTATATTTCTTTAAAAAATGCTATTTGTGAGTCCAAAATTATTATCATGAATTTTTTTAACATTAATATTAAAATTAAAATAATATTAAAATTAACTTTACAGTTAAAATTAACATTAACATTAATATTAATATTAAAATTATATTTGATTTTTTTTGAATGATTAATTTTTTAGTTTAAAATTTGTAATGTCATCTGTGAATGCTACATAATGGGAGATGATACTACCCAAAAATTTTGGACGACAAATAACATAATCGTATTTGCCCTAAATCCTAGGTTTTAGTTTATGCCGCTTAGATTGAACGAATATAGATTTTCCAACCATGTCACCTTTTAGAAGATCTTTTGACATATGAAACTGACGTTAGGGTTTAGAGGGCAACAATTGGAAGAATTGAGAAGAAACAAGGTGAATCTACCTGGTTTCCACATGTCAATTACTCATTAGCTAGGTCAACAAATGTGAAACCGATAGACATGTTCCACCTAAAAATTTCTCCATATTGACCTTAAAATTACTTAACAATTTATTTCTTCTTCAAACATTTTCTCTTCATAGTGAAGATATATAGCAAAAAAAAAAGTTCAAATTGGATACCAGATCGAATTGTTCAATTGAAATTCCAGCTACCATAGAAGGAAAATAATAAAGGAAAAGTCTTAATTGGATCCAAATTTATAAATTATCTAAAAAATCTCAAATTATATATAAAGTTAAGCCTAGCATGACCTTGAACAAAAGAAAGTTAGGAAGAAACATAAACATAAAGTAAAATTACCAACAAAAAAAGATGTATTTACTATAAAAGAGTGTTTTCGTTTATGAGACAGAGGTGGCGAGAGTAGAGGCCTTATATATACCGGCATTGGGCTCTTGATTGCCATGAAAACGGTTGAAGCTAGCAGCACCATCCATCTCTTTCGACCTTTGTGACTTTTTCTTCTTCTTCTCTTCTTCTTCTTCTTCACTCTCAAACACACACTCCTATTATATATCTTCTCTTTACAAGGTGATAGGGGAGAATAACAATCCAAATGTGTTATTTAAAAAAAAAGAATGAGGGCTCTTGTTCCTTACGTTCCTTGTTGTAGAGCTATAGTAGCTGGAGAGGCAAATGACATTCGTCAATAACTTCTTTTCCATATATGACAGGTGGACTTAGTATCGAGCCCACGTCCAAGAATTTGTCGTGACCTACCTTTAAAGAACAAGAAGCATGATGTCGCACTTCGTGATTTTCACTCACTTTGACGTGTGTATTACACGTGCATCATCCTAGAAGACTCGTTCAAGCCTTTTTAACAACTTAACTACAATGCCATGAAGAGAAGGGTGGAGAGAAGAGAGAGAAAATATTAGAAAGCTTTACTAAATAAGTGAATGTTGCATCTTTGGCCCGTGACGTCCAAATTAGACCACTCCCCTTTATATTGCCTCAAAAAAATTACATGAGTGGGTAGGATTGTACAACTTGTTACATCAACGGATAAAAACTTCTAGGCCTAAAATATTTACAAGACACATGATAAAAAATTTACAACCAATAAAAATTGATATCTCATACAAAGGTTGAAAATCCTCAAGAAATTATATCTCGAGAATCCTACACGACTCTAGGGTGTTCTAGAGACTCCAAATAATCCGCTTTTTAGAGACATTTTGTGAAAAAAAATTGATGAAGCAAAAAATGTGTGACAAGGTGGCCGAGGAAACATTTGAGATACTCTTGATTAAGTTATGTAGTTCTTGAATTTGATTGCACATATAATTGATCAAATCTTCATAGCAAATTAGACTATACATGTGTATCAAACTAAATATACCAAGTGAATTGTGGCATATTGAAAACTTTTGTTATCCTTAAAAGAAGCATGGTGTCAAGCTGAAGTTCCTTCAGAAGAAAAAAAAAACATGAAGAGGTATTGAAAATAACGTCTTCCATGTATTTAGTCAGAACCATAGAAGAGTTTAACTTCTAGAAAGGACTCTAGATCTTATCTCATAGCTACATGAATCAAGATGTTAAACTATAGACAACTTTATCTATATGCCAAAGTTAATGAGTTTTTGGTTGTTTAGGTTGTCACACCTTAAAACCAAGTTAAGCCCTCTAACAAAACTAGCCGACCAAACAAATCTAAGTTAACAACATGGTCTAAGATTTATAATTCTTACTTGTCATTTTAGTTAAGAAAGTCTGAGACAATTGACATCCAATTAAATGAAAGCATTTAGAGTCAAAGTTGAAATTTAGGTAAACTTTATACTATACTAAAATTGAGGTTATTCCAAAAATAATGTAAACCATCTAAGAAATAAACATTTATACCCTAATACTAATTCCATCAACGTCTCTACATAATGTCCAAAATAAGTAATATAATTAGTAAAACACTTTGATGTATGAAATGCAAAAATGCCCAAGAATAAGAAGAGTGAATCTAATGTCTTGGATCTTTTGCTAAGTATTTATTACTCTAAATAATGATCGGTCAGTACACAATATGTATTGATGAGTAGGGAAATGTAGCTTACATAATGATGTAGGCCTGACCTACTTGGAGCGGTTAGACTTGGTCGAATCACCTATATCAAATATGTGATAAATTTTAACTATTTTGGTATAATATAATGCTGGATTTAAGCATTTCAATTTTTGCCACTAGTGACACAATTTGGTAAGAGTTATATCAAATTTTGCCATTATGGGTAAAATTTTGATGGCATATATCAACATATTAAATTACACCAATTCTGGTAAAAATATTAATGGGTGATTTGAGTCAAGATAAAGTAGGATTTTTCTTGACTCCGACCTAGATGATGGAATATGAACCATCCTCCAAAATATTTCTTGATGGTGGACACCTATCATGAAAGGTTGTTTTTTGTAGTAAGGTATCATCGAAGAGTGTTCATTTTGTAGTAAGGAAACATTGCTATAATTTTCACTTTTATTATGTATTTTTGTGTTTATTTTATTGGTCCAAATGTACATCGGGTCGCATTGGCACTAGGAAGCTCAAACCCAAATCCTAAACAACATCCTATTCCCCCAAACAAACATGACCCAAACGCATAATATTCTGGCTCAGGAGACACTAAAAAAGTTTAGGCTTTAGCCGCAAAAATTTGCATAGCTAAAAGTGCCAATATCGTTGTTAAAAGTTTTAGCAACAAAATATTTTTGTTACTGGACCCATTGTTTAAAGTCCGTCACAAAAAGTATCAGCAACGAAATTATGAATTTATTGTTGAATCCTTACCTTTTAGCAACGCGGCTTCTGTTTCGTAGCTATTTTGGTGGATAAAATTTTCGTTGCTAAAAGTTGAAGTCTTTAGCAACGAATGTTTGTTGTTGTTATATAATATATTTGGCAACAAAAATATTGTATTGCAAAATGCACACGTTTTTGGCAACACACATATTTTTTTGCCAAATTTTGTAATTAACAATGAAAATTAATCTGTTACCAAAAAATTCATATTTCATTATAATATTTTGTAACGATTCATTGTCGTTGCCACACAAAACTAAATATTTAATTTTATTTATTTAATATTTATTTTTTATTTATTGTCCTTCTCATTTATGTACACAATAGTTTAGAAAAAATTAACACAATAAAAAGTCATAAACTTTTCATAATAGAACTTTAATTATTTAACAATCACATTCATCACCAAATTATATTAAGAAGTTGTAATAAAACGTCATAGCATAACTAAACGATTCTTAGAATACATAAAAATATGAAACATATCTATAAACACCTTACTCCAGAAAGGAAATTACTCTAATGAGGTGTTGTCTCTAAAAGCACCACCTTGCTCCATAAACATCTTCTCTAGACGGGTTGAAGCAGCTAGAGACTCCTCTAATTTCTTATTCATCTCTACTCGTTCTGCATTAAATATTTTATTCATATATGATATCTCAGCTCTTAACATAGGCTCTGTCTTGAAGGTTATGGATGTTGTAGTTGAGAGAGAGGGAGTTGTTGGCTTAATATACATGCCAAGACCCTAGACATTGCCCGATCAATGCTTTAAGACTTTTTCAACTACTTTATCTTGTGTCAATGTTAAGCCTTGTATTTCTTCCTCCACTTGAATTGCCACATAAGCAAGAGTATATCTATTTGTAAACCTGCTCCGATTTAGTTGGAAGAAAGTTGCGTCCCTTAAAATTATCTCTTTGGTTAAAGACGTTGCATCCTGCACTAGGTGACAAACTTCATAATTATAATAGTAATAGAAACATCATATGTAAAATCAAGAGAATCATACAACAATAAATCATTCTTGAAGAAACCTATAATGGATTTTGAGTATGTTAAAAAATGATATATATGTGAACTTCCTCCAATGTAGGCGGCAAGTCTAGTCTGTAGGACACTTCACCGACCCTCGTAAGAACACCGAAGGATCCGATGTACCGTGGACTAAACTTTTCCCTACCACCAAAGCGAATTGTGCCCCATGTGAGAGAAATCCATAAGAACACCTGATCGCCAACCTAGAATAAAATACAGCCTTAACACTTAACCTAAAACAAAGCAATCACAAGCAATAAAAATAAAACCTATACCTCAAACTCCAAGGGTCTTCGGCGGCTATCGGCCCAATGCCGTTGTCTATCCTACGCCACCAGAAGTCTATCTCTAATGAGCTTCACCTTCTCAACTGCATCCACAATCATCTCTGGTCCAAACAAGGCTCTCTCACCAACATCATCCCAAGATAAAGGAGTGTGACACCTCTGTCCATATAGAACCTCAAATGGTGACATCTCAATACTGGCCTAATAACTGTTGTTGTAAGAAAACTCTAACAGGTGAACATGATCTTCCCAGGAGCCTCTGAAATCTAAAACACAAGTACGAAGCATATCCTCGAGAGTTTGAATAGTCCTCTCTGACTGTCGTCTGTATGGGGGTGATATGCGATACTAAACTTGACCTGGGTGGCCAAGCAAGCCTGTAAACTCCTCCAGAAGTTTGATGTGAAGCGACTATCCCGATCCAAGATGATGCTCACAAAAAATCTATGTAATCTGACAATCTATCGCACATACATCCCTGCTAGCTTCTCAGTAGACGTACCCACTTTGAATGGCAAGAAGTGGGCCAATTAGTCAACCTGTCTACGATGACCAAAATTGCATCTTTTTTACTTGAAGAACGCGAAGTCCCGAAACAAAATCCTGGTAACATGCTCCTACTTCCACTCTGGAATAGGTAAAGACATAAGTAACCCACCTGGCCTCTCCCTCTCTACCTTTACCTGTTGCCACACTAAACACATGGATACGAAGAGCGCCACCTCCCGCTTTATACCATACCACCATACATGTTCCTTCAGATCTTTATATATCTTGTTGGCAAATGGATGACTAGAGTACTAAGATCGATGTGCCTCTTGGAGAACCTCCTCGCACAACTTTCCACTCGACACACATAGTCTAGTACCATGTTGCAACGATCCATCCTCAGCAATAGTGAAGTCCCCTGATAATCCCATACGTACCTGTGCTAAGATGCTCATAAGAGTCTCATCATCATACTGGATAGCCCTGATCCTATCCATAATCCTAGACTGTATCTTCAATCTCTACATCTGTATTTTGATACCAAGAACTAGCACCTCAATACCCAAGCTCTCAAGATCGGCCTATAAATATTTGTATATCGCCAAGTACATAGCCACTGGATATATGCTTAAGGTATCAGCGACTACATTGGTCTTTCCTGGATGGTACTAGAATAATATGTCAAAGTCCTTCATCAACTCCAACCATACCTGTTGTCTCATGTTCAGCTCTTTCTGTGTGAACACATACTTCAAGCTCTTATGGTCTGTAAAGATCTCCAAACGCTCTACGCACAAGTAGTGTTTTCACAGCTTTAGACCAAAAATAACCGCTGCCAACTCTAAATCATGGGTAGGATAGTTCTTCTCATGAGGATGTAATTTTCTAGAAGCATAGGCAATCACCTTTCCATTCTGCTGCAGAACGCAATACAAACCCTTCCCTAAACCATTACTATAAATAGTGAATCCACTGACCCCGATGGCAATGTCAATTCTGGAGTTGTCGTTAATGTCCTCTTCATCTTATCAAAAGCGGCATGACAATCCTCTTTCCAGACAAAATCCACATCCTTCCTGGTCAGCCTAATCATCGGCTCTGTAGTCCAGGAGAAGTCCTGTACGAAACTCCTGTAATAACCTTCCAGTCCTAGAAAGCTCCTGATCTCTGCCACTGAACTCGTAATAGCCCACGACTCCACTACTGATTTTTTTTTTCGGTCTACTGAGATCCCATCTCCTGTAATCACATGACCAAGGAATTCAACCTTGTCAAGGAAGAACTCACACTTTAAAATATTCCAATAAAACTTTTACTTCCTGAGAGTCTCTAGAACTATCCTCAGGTGCTCCTCATGCTTCTCCGTAGTCTTCAAATACACCAGAATATCTTCAATAAACACCACCACGAACTTATCAAGATACTGGTGGAACACCTTGTTCATCAGATTCATGAATACGGCCGAGGCATTGATCAACCCAAACGACATCACTAAGAAATTGTACTGGCCATACCGATACCGATACCGAAAAGCTGTCTTCGGAATATCCTCCTTCTTCACTTTCACCTGGTGGTAGCCTGACCTTAAGTCTATCTTCGAGAATACCTTCCCTCCACTCAACTGATCGAAGAGATCATCTATCCTTGGCAGTGGGTATTTTTTATTGATAGTGAGGTTATTCAAAGCCCTGTAATCGATACACATACGTATCGAACCATCCTTCTCTGGTACAAACATTACCGGAGCACCCCATAGTTATGAACTGGATTTGATAAAGCCCTTATCTTGTAATTCATCTACCTTCTTCTTTAACTCTACTAGTTCAATATTGTTAACTCTGACGTGCTGAGATATCGGCTCTGCTCTGTAGTGCCCCGCTCCGTGTTGGCACTATGTACAAGAGATATCGATTTGCTGACTCAAAAATGATATCTTCCTTAAGCGCTCCTTGTTGAAGTAGGAGATGACTGATCAAGGTGAGTGGATAGAACTTCGTTCTCTGATTCTTGTACGCCTTAATAATGAATCTGAGTTTTTGATTGCTTATTTGCTTAAGAAGATAGTTTCATAAGAAGAATGATAGAACCTGCCTTGTATGCTTAATAAGAGAACTCATATAGCTTGTCTTTGAAACGAACTTGCCTGCCTAATTAAAGAAGCTGAAATGCTTGTCTAAGTGTAAGAGATTGCTTGGTCATGTTTTACTATCACTTGTGTTTCGAGAGAACCATATCGTGCTTGTACTTGTTCGGAGAGGGCGACTAGTCCGCACAGAGATATATAGTCTGCTGGTTTATCTCGTCTGCATCTTAGAGTTTATCTGATAGCGTTTCATGCATTCGCATAGGTCGGACAATGGCTATTGGTGAAGAGCTGAACCTTGGTCATGGCTACTACCATGATAGTGAAGAGCAACCATGAGTCACAACTGCTAATAGCATAAGATAAATGAGTCATTGGTTAACTGGATTACCGCTACAGATCCTGAGTTTCTCGGAGACCGAAAAGCATATAGATAGTTTATATTGTTGGCTTGATAGAGGATAGTTCCTAGATGTGCATTATCCATAGAGTCTTTGAGTATAGCTCACGAGATACGCTGCGCACACCCTGAGAGTAGAATAATCAGCTTGCCTTGTGTGCTTGAATGAATTAAACATGAACTCTGTTTTTAAAGATGTTTCCAAAAGAAGTAATATGACTCCGTTCTTGTGCTGCATGTAACGAACATAGGTAAAACTAGAATGATCACTAGTAATATAATATTTTATAACATAATTACTTAGTGTTGGTTTTAGTGAATGTTGCTTCTGTTCAATTGATTTAGACTAACCAATACTTTCTCCAAAGTCTTGACTCACCAATAGTTTGCTTGTTCGCAAGTGCTGGATCGTCCGAGGAAGCGATAGGCGTACCTCATCCCTAAGACACGGAAATCTGGTTTCGATGCCTTGAGTCGTATCGATTGCTTTGAGCTGCTTTCGTATAAAGGGGCATAATGTATGGAATGATCCCATTGTATTCAGAGAACCATGTGCCTCGATTTGCCCTGTATACTCAAATGGATAAATACTTGGAACAATGTTCCTTCGCTGCTTACTCGATAGATGCGATGATAACCACAACTTTAACGATGTTGCCTTGTGCGGGAGCAATCCAAGGCTTGCACGGCATCACGTTCCGATGGCAAACGACTATAACGTCCTGCTGGAGCGTCGAGGCACGGTGATTCACGCCCGGTGGGGGCGTTGGTCGGGACCTTCGGGATCGGGGCGTGACATGCGCCTGGCACTAAGTCTATAGAGAACTCCATATCTCGGTCTAGCGTTAACCCCGATAACTCCGACAAAAAAATATCCATAAATTCTGCTATCAACGGATGTGGTAACTCCTTCTCTTCCACCATAGCTCCACATATAGCATCCTTGCTCTGCTCCGCTACTCCTTTGGCAATCTCAAAATTTGGCTCTCCTATGGTCTAAATAATACCCTACATCTACTATAATTTATAATAGTATGGTGCTTACTCAACCAATCCATCCCAAGTACTATTTCATAGCTCGAAACTAGCATTACGAGTAAGCACGGACTCAACTCCCAGCCTCTCAGGATAACTCTTCGATCCTTGCAAATAACACTGACCAGGATAATGCCACCACCAGTCATGAACTTGCAAGTCCTAGACAAAGGTTCATCCTCTAAATGATGATTAAGAGCAAAAGATACAAATACAAAACTATGGGAAGTACTAGAATAAAATAAAGCTAATACTGGAATAAAATTAAGAAGAACTGAACCTAATATAATATCTCATACTGGCGCGGTCTCCATGACCATCATAGCGAATGCTCTCCCCTATTGTGCACCTCTCTGCTACTGTTGGTGCTGAACAAACCTTGCAGTTGTGTTTGCAATGGAGGTCCTCGTTGCTGACACGCAGGTTGCCTCGCTGTTGCTCTCTGAACTGGGGCTGCTCTCTAAGCTATACAATATGGAGATACGGGATAATCCCTCATCTAATATCCCTTTATACAATAATATAAGTACTCCCAACCTCATCCTACAAACCTCCCAAATATGGCCTGTCTTCTTACAAAAGTGACAGGTAGGAGTCTGTTGAACCCGTCTCTGCTGCTGCTGCTGTGGCACCTGCTAAATTGGTGCCCGAACCGGAGCCTGCAACAGCTATGGCTGAAAAGTCCTCTCCTGGTGAAAATAGGGTCGCTTAGGTGGACCCGCACTACTGCTAGCTCCTCTGAATACGTCTCTTCCCCTCTTGTACTAGAGCTCCAAGTCATCCTCTGCCCTCTGAGGATCCATCAGCAGATCCTCGAATGTCGCAGTGCGATGACCCCTGGTGAGAGATTAGACCTCCCTAATCAATCCCTTTTAAACCTTCTTCGATCTCGTAAGGGTGTTCTATACCTCCACATGTCTTCCCATTCTATATAACTCCGTGGTGTACTCGTCCACCGTCATACTCTCCTTGACGAGGTTCTAAAACTGGCTATCTAGGGCAGTCAGTGCCACATTTGGATGGAAATTCTTCTTGAAAAGTTCTTCAAATGCTCCCTAAGTTAATCCTGGCACTATGATCCACGGGTCTGTACATAACCATGTCCGGGCAATGTCAAACATCTGGCAGCCCGCTGCCTCCACCTATAGACTCTCGAGAATCTGTGTCATTCACAGGTTCCTCTCTATGTCTTCGATCCAATCATCGACGTACAAGATATCCACTGTGCCCTTGAAGTCCTTGGGCACTATCCTCTTAAAATCAACAATGGTACCTAGCCTCGGCTGGCACAGGGCGGGATGAGGCGGTATAATCTGCGGCTAGACAAGCGTTACCTTCTCCACAGCTGCTAGCGATAACTGGTGGGCACTCTTGATGCCCTGACGTAGAATATTTGTTTGCCTTTACTGTAATGCCATCATCTCTTATAATATGGCAAACATCTGCGTCCCATCTGCTAGCATGGGTGGTGGGGGTGGAAGGTCTTCCCCGACTTCTCGAACAGCCATCGGAATCGATAGAGGAGGACCCCCAAAAGCTGTTGAAGCCCACAACTGAACCTGTGAGGCAACTCTCTCAGTTGGAGGAGGTGGAGAAGTAACTGACCTCGCTGAAACTTCTCCAAAGCGATGGAATCTGGTCTTCGGCGGCATCTTGAAGACAGACTCAAACAAAGGGATCAATATTGTGCAAGATTTGATAGCATCAAGGAATGACAGCAATATTTCAAAGAAAGAAATTATTTAGAATGGTAAAGATAATAAATTCAATAGATTAGAATAATCTAAGTCTGAGTACTACTACCTGGACCTGCTTGGGCCACCATTAAAATGTGTCACGACCCGCAACCATTGTAAGGCTACAAGAACGTAGTTACATCCAGCCTATGATGTAGCATTGGCGGTAGAACATTGTCTAGGTCAACAATACTATCTAAACATCTCATATAATATATATTTACGTCTCAAGATATCTCAACTCCAAATAGAGGACAAAATAATAAGCAATACTCAATCACAATAAACTGGAGGAATATTTAGCATGATATGAAATAGAAGAAAGAAATGAATAACAGTCACAAATACAACTCATAACCAAGTCTAATAAACTAGCACAATAGTCTCAAATATAATACATATCAGAATATATAAACTGAGACATAACCAATACAATAATATAAACATTTGCAACTAGCTGATCATCCCCTGGTATCTGCTCATCCTGAGCCATTGTCTCTAACTCTAAACCCACTATATCTTTAGGTCCATAGTGTGTAGGATACCAGTCATCTAAATCAACTAAAAAATATATCCAGTCATATTGGAGCGAAGCACACCTCTAACAGCAGTTTCAAATAAATGATAAAAACTATGTAATAGTAAATAGAGAGAATATACAAGATAAATAGAGTATGAGAAAAAAATATACAGAATATGGAAATGCTATAAATAGTACAAGGGATATGAGCATTATATACAAGAGTCAGGAAATAAAACTAACTAAGTGAGTGAGTACTAGCTCCGACATGTGATTGGCTTAGAAACTTGTACAAGAATCATGGTCTGGCTAATCATATATGAGGTGTATGATTAACACTAACATGGTACTTATACAAGAATACTCGTACAGGGTGGGTATGATCACATATCTAACTAACACTCCCCATGTTATGACATATAATTCTTTGAGAAGGCAGCTAGTCTCCCCAGGAATCAGTGTCAATACAAATGCAAGAGCAATAGGGCATGTACATGATATACTAGGAACTACCGGGAATAACATCTCATGACGAGATCTAAAAATTTTTAATCTATATAACCATGTATCAAGAAGTCAAGGATATCTACATTAAATGCAAGAACATAGAAGATATCATAAATAAAAATTTGTTAGAGAATGTACTCGCCTCTAGTCATGAGAAAATAATGTAACTCGGTGCCAAAGCTAGTATCACACAGACCTACATATGAAATATCATATCATTTGGGCGTAAGAAATAATAAAATGCTATAATGCACTAATTATGGTTTTCTAGATCAAGACTCGGTTTAATAGTCAAACTTGGTCAACTCTAAGTCAAACTTTGTCAAACTAGTCATTTCTAGGTAACACTAGTTTATACCTAGGTTTCTAGGTCAATACTAGTTATTCCTAAATTTCTAAGTCCAAATTAACGTAATTAGCCCATGACAACTAATATCTACCTAATACTAGACAATACTAGTTATACTAACTATTATATTAAGTATCTATATATAGGCTAGATAATATATTACACTAGTTATACTTACTAGTTAGTATACTTGGCATCTAGACTAATTATCCATCGCATAACTAATACCTAACTTTCACCCAACTCTAAGATACTCATGATATCAACCAATCAAATAGTAACACATTGTACCTAATATATTTAAATTACTTAACTAATACTCACCTTCCTTATCTAATCCCAGTTCTCATATTTGAACTGATACCCGTATTATAACCTCCGTATCCTAAAATTCTAGCTTAAATGTTATAATTAGGCTAATTTGGGGCTATTGGGATTTTTTTCCAATTTTTGGTTAATTAAAAACTAGTAACACTAATTTCCTAGGATTTTAAAGAATTTATTTTAGGGTCAAATATAATTACAAATATCTCAAAATATTATTTTAGGTTTTAAATAATAATTATATTTTCTAGAATTATTTGGAAATTTTCTTATTATTTTTAGCTTTTATTTTGAGTTAATTATGCAAACTAAATTAAAAACTAATTTAAAGAAAAAAAAAACCCAAATAAAATCCAACCTGCCCAGTTAGCAGCCAGCCTGCCCCACGTGTCAGCCAATGCAGCCCAGACAGTGGGGCCCAACGGTTAGTGGGAGGGGACGAGTGCGAGTGCTAGTCGAGCTAGGTCACCGAGCCGACCTCGAGCCAAGTCGAGTCTTAATCCCTCGGACTCAGCCGAGCCAAGCCGGGTTGAACCCTGGTCGTTCGATCCAAGCGGACAATAGTGGATGGCTGCCATGTGGCGTGCTCCGAGCTACTGTAGTTTCTCTCTCCTCTATATATATAGTATTAAGTTGTAATTTCTATGGTTTTTCTTTAAGCCAATTTTGGAGAATTGTCATCTAGGGTTTCCTTCATCTTCCAGAAGTTATTACTCATAGCTCCAGACTCCAAATGCAGTCCAATTTCTTGCATTATAACTGTATTGAGGTCTATTTTCTGAATATGTAAATTGTTTCAAGAAATTCTGAATATTAAATTCTAGAAAATTCGTAGAGCACAGTATGTCCGAAAATAGACGCGTCTCTGTGTTTTTGCGATTTCGGGAGAACCAGGAATCAGAATCATGAACTGTTTGAAGTTTCAAAAATCTAATATTGATATCATTGATATAGTTTTTCCCAGGATTTAATATGAAATATTTTGGTTCTGTTAATTCTGTAGAATTTCTAGGTTAACAATCAACCACCGTTGCACAATGCAATTTTGTATGTGTAATAATTTTCAAACAAATTTGAATCTGGATGAGCCATAAATTCTAGCATGTTTGTGACATTAAAATCTATAGGAAACCATGCATGAAAGTTGAGTTTGTATCAATTGACTTTTTGATCAACAAATCGCCTCGATTTGCGTGCCATGAGTCTCGAGTTGATAAAATTCAGTTCTTTTGGACAAAATTTAGGAATTAACATAAAATTAGAATAATAAGATTAAAATAGGATTTTAGAGTAATTATTTTAGAATTAAATAAATTAAAATAACTTATATTTTGACATGGTAAATTTGTACTACATAGTTTATTGGGACTGTGACTTGAATTCTAATTCATACCAGCTAAGGACCACAGACGAGTACATTTATATGATTACTTTTAGTGCTTCATAGTCTCTATAATGCATATTTAGTATTGATTATTTGATTCTTGACACTTGCTACTCGGATTAGTATGATGGATTCTTATTATGAGATACGTGACTGTTCTTGATTATTGTTATTTCTTCGTGACTGGTTCAAAATCCATGTTGTACTCGTGGGGAGGGAAAATACTTAGTGAACGTTTGAACTACCCTTTTCATCCCATGGTCTTACTAGAATAATAGCAGCCATGCACGACACGTGTGGTTTACCGAATTTTACCCCTTAGTCATTCATATGTCAACAAGATATTTCAAATCTCATAGAGTAGTTGTTCCTATCTGTTCTTCCATACATTATAGTTTTTTCCTTTGTTGCTTCGAGATAGTGTACTATATGTTTCCATGATAGGACTTTAGCATTTATTCATTCTAGTTGCCTTATTATGGTTTCAGTTTTGTTGATATCATATATTCGTTACTATTTCTTGTCTTATAGTTTCTACCATGTGTTGGGACTATTTTCACTGTGATGTACTCATTCCTTTCCTGATTGAATAACCATATTTTAGGTGACTACAATGAGGATAAAATCCCTACACATTATGGATAGTATGCTAGCGACATAATAGAGCCCGATCTTGCCCTTCCGGAGGATCAGGGAGAGTTAGCAGCTCAAATACCGTCTGCAATGGAGTAGTTTAGTAGTAGTTAATTTTATTATTTATTTTGGACCGGATTATTCTCCGACAGTTTTTCTAAAGTATTTTGAATATTGTAATTTGGATATTTAGTTTTTGGGAAGATTCCTTGGACCCGCATCATGAATATTATTTTATTATTTGCTTGGTGTATTTATTAAACAAATGTCTGTGATTGAGTATAGTGTAGAGATGTATATATCTTGTGAGTTGTAAATTACTTGTTGCTTATTGTGCAGCGTTCTACCACTAATACTGCTGCGTAGGCTGGACATACCCTTGACTCATGCCCAAATTCAGGGTGCTGGTTATGACACGTTTTTAGTGGTTGCCCATGAAGGTCATATTTCGTACAAGGTTGCGAACTCGTAGTGGTACTCAAGTCAGATGTACGACTGCGAGTCTGCTATAGGATATACATACTAGGGATAGGAAGATACTCAATCATAACTAGGGATCCCATATACTCAACTTGCTAAACCCTTATTAATTCCTTTCGAGCAATCGGACCTCTTTCATAGTTGATTGTCCTTCTTGAATACTTCCTTATCTTGTGCCATATTAATTGAATTCTTGTTTCCTTCAACCTTTCAGAATGCTACCTAAGACTAGAACATGCGGTACCAAAGCCAATGGTGCTTTTCCCACACCATCCGTATCGTAGGAGGCCTTATCAGCTGGATTGGGGAGTCTTCCTCCTCCTCCTCAGCCATTATACAGACTCTTCAGAAGCATGATGGAGGCTCAAAAGGCTCAAGCAGAGGCTAAGAGGCAACAGATAGAAATGCTGAGGGCAGGAATAAAAAATGCCCAACAGGTTGCCCTAGCAGCCATGGAGAGGGTTGCCCAGCAACCATAACACCAGGCCACTCAACCGAAGGTGGAAAACATCCAAGACTTCAAGAAGATGGAGCCTCGGACATTCAAGGGGATAGAGGGAATACTCTACGCTGATGAATGGCTCGAGGATACCGAGCGGATCATGAGAGTTTCTTAACTTTTCGAGGACCTGATGATTGAGGTTGTTGGCTTGCAGCTTCACGACATTGCTCGTACTTGGTTCAAAAATTAGCCTAGGATTAAAAATCCAAACCTGACTTGGGAGCAGTTCAAGGACCTCTTTAAGAGAAAATTCTTTCCTGCGCTAGCCAAAGGGGTTCTGCAGAAGCTATTCTAGAACTTGGAGCAGAACAGGATGACCGTGGATGAGTATGTTATAGAATTCGGCAGGATGAGCTGATTCGCAGAGTACATGGTGAGGGACCCGGAGGATAGAGCTAGACAATTCAGAGAGGGCTTGAACCAAGAGGTTAAGGTCCATATTTCTTCGGCTTATATGACTTTTGCTGACATATTGGCAGAGACTCAAAGGGTCGAGGTGGATATGGGTCTTCGAAACAAGAGAAACAGGGATGCTATCGACGGTGGTAGTAATCAGGGGCAGGCAAAGCGTCCACAGTTTCAGCCAAGGACCTTTCAGCAACAACAACAGTACCGTGCCCCAGTCAGAGCCCCAGCTCAGCAAGTGCAGCAGCAACCACAGAGATAAGTACAACAAGCACTCTTATGCAATTATTGCAAGAAGCCAAGGCATTCATGGGAGATCTACCGAAAGAGATTAGGCGTGTGCTTATATTGTGGATCACCTATGCATCAGATGAGAGAGTGCCCTACTACACCTCCTATAGGAGGATCCTCAGCCCAGAGAGGAACAGTTGGACCACCAGTGGCCCCGAAGCAAAGAGGACCCCCACTTCCTACGCAACAACAACAGTTTGCCTAGCACCAGCAAAGGGGAGTACCTCCACAGGGCAGAGCTTTTGCCATGACCGTAGAGGAGGCAGAGCCGACGGGTGATATGATAGCATGTTCTATTCTTCTCGATTTTATTCCTATATTTGCCTTATTTGATTCTGGTGCATCACATAGCTTCATATCTGTATCCTTTGTGCTTAAGAATAGTTTAGTAATAGAGCCCTTGAGTAGGAGTTGCAAGATCACGCCTGGTGGAGGCACTATCCTAGTCAGTGATACTTGCAAGGGGCATCGTGTTACCTTGGGAGGCCATAATTTGGATGTTAGTTTACTCGTAATGCCACTTTCGAGTTTTAACATTGTCCTTGGAATGGATTGGTTGAGTATGCACCATGCTAGCATAGACTGTCGTGAAGGACGTGTCCTGTTTCGTCCTCCAGGAGAGCCATAATTTGAGTTTGTTAAGGGAGGAGTTGAGCAGAGTGATAGGATTATTTGTGGAGCCATGGTAGCAAAGAACGACTTGCCACACCCTATTATTACAGTTTTCTAGACGTATTTCCAAAGTAGCTACCAGGATTGCCATCGGACAGAGATCTTGAATTTTCTATTGACTTAGTGCCTGAGGCAGAGCCGGTATCGTAGCAAGTCTACAGGATCAACAACAATGAGCTGGCAGAATTAAAGAAGAAGGTTGATGATTTGCTAGACAAGGGTTTTATTATATCGAGTTCCTCGCCTTGGGGAGCCCCGATCTTATTTGTACCAAAGAAAGATGGGTCGGTACGAATGTGCATTGATTACAGGGCTCTGTACAACCTCACCATCAAAAGAAAATACCTCTGCCAAGAATAGATGATCTTTTTGATCAGTTGAGCGGTGCGAGAGTATTTTTAAAGATTTATTTGAGGTCTGGCTTTCATTAGTTGAAGGTTAAGAAGGAAGATATTCCAAAAACTGCATTTCGGACAAGATAGGGCCAATATGAATTTATGATGATGACATTTGGGTTGACTAATATCCCAACAGTCTTCATAAACTTGATGAACAAGGTGTTCCACCCGTACCTTGACAAGTTCGTGGTAGTATTCATATATGATATTCTTGCCTATTAGAAGACACCGGAAGAGCATGAGAAGCATCTAAAAATTGTGCTAGAGACCCTTCGGAAGGAGAAGCTCTATGGAAATGTCACTACCACATTCTAAAAATAGGGGTATTTTTGACTTTTATATATTATTAATACTGTGTGTAGTTATTTTAAATAATTGCTTGAGATGTATATTTATATATATATTATATATATATACAGTATTCTTAATGTTTGAGCTAGTAGACTTGACCTAGAAGCCCACTAGATGAACACCTGACCGAATTATAGGGTTATGAATTTAATTTGTATTATTCATGATTTAATTTAGTGAGGTTGTAATTAATTACCGTGATTGTTATACCCTACCTTTGTTACAATATTCGGAGCCCAACATTAGCCCATAATTTCTAACAAGTTATTGCATTTTAGACTTGACACGCCAACTTAGACGCTGGACTTTTCTGTTACTCAAAATCATAATCCTTTGTGCTCTAATTTAATTGCACAACTTCCCGTATCCAAAATCTATTATTTAATCATATGTTGCGTACCTGTGTCGTTGCCATCAATTTTTAGACACCAACTCAACCCGTTTAGCCAGACTAATTAAAGGGTCCAAGACTGACACCAGGCCTACACCTTTCATGACCTTTGTGTAACTCATAATTATGCTCTCTTGTGCTTTATTTTAGTTGTACAATATTCGTTGTAGACGTTTATTCAATTTCTAAATAAAATTTAACTTTGTATCCTTGTGCGTTCCAATCAAAATTGGAGACACAATCTCGATCCATTTTGAGTAACCCAAATTAGAGTAATATTCTATTCTGAGTCTTCTTCATTCATGATACTTCTATCCCACTTAATTTTAGCCCCATGTACCTTTAATTAATTTTAGAACACCTCTTAGATTTATTCCTTAATTAAATTAGGGATAACAACTTTGACTAATCTCATTTTAACCCAATTTAATCCAAATACCCCATTAAATAAGCCCATGCAAAACACACAATAGCCCCTCACCCTACAAAACACCAAACACCAAATCGCCCACCAATTTTTCATCATTTTATGTGTTTGTGCAAATACCCAAATTTAAGGTGCTTATTTGTAAATGTTGTATTAGGTGTCAATACCCCCATTGGTTCAAGCCAAATGGAGAAGCCCTAATTCTTTGACTAGTCAACCCAACCCCTCTCCTTTGTATGAATAATCCATCATGTTAAATCTGAGCCACCCATTCAAATGGGGACTCATCATCACCACACACTCTATATCAACCTCCCCTATATAATGTCTCTTCATGTACCCTTTCCCAAGTAGGCCCTAATCCCCACACCTTGGAAAACCCTCCCACCTTCTCTCTCCTCACAAAAACCGAAGCTTCCCTTTCTCTTCTTCTTCTTCTTCTTCTTCTTCTTCTTCTTCTTCTTCTTCTCTTCTTCTTGTTCATCTCCTTCCTTCCAACCAAGGAGAACCCTACCACCCGGCCACTCATCCTTCCCTAGCTGGCTCCCTGCACTGGCCAAGATTTCCTCCGGCCGCCAGCACCTCCCTCCAGTATCCCCATCGACTACCACCCCGGCCTGCCCCTACTCCGGCAACCACCCCCTGAACCGGTCGAGCTCCCCCACAGCCACTCTCTCCTTCTCCGACTGCTACCATCGGATCCACCCGCAGCATCCCCCGGCCACTCCTTCAACCCCGGAGAGCCCTCCCTCCATCGAGCCCGACTCCACCCCGACTTCTAACCCGATTCGGCCAACTCCCCTCCCGCTGCAACCACCACACGACATCACCCCAGCGAGCCCACCCGCTGCACTGTCCCGACCTCCCTCCGCCTCACCCGATCCCGACTACCCGCTGCTTCCACCGCCGTCTGCACGAACCACCACTCCCTCTTCCACACGACCCCTCCTCCTCTTACCGTCCTCCCAGCTCCTCCATCCCCGCCGCTCGCCTTAAGCACTCGACCTACCAGAACAAACTGACCAGCCGAGCCTCCCCTGCCTGAACTCTCCACCACCCCGTACCACCAGTACCACCACCCTACCCCACCAGTACCACCACCCCACACCATCATCATTGTCGTCGTCGTCATCGTCGCCATCGTCGTCATCTTCGTCATCATCATCATCACCTTCGTCGTCGTCATCGTCATCCTCAACCTCGTGGACATCGTCGTCATCGCCGATCTCGTGCACACGCACAGGTTCGCGTTCTTCCCCTTGCATATACGTACGCGTGTACGTATTTGATGGATGAATGTAAAATTGGTATGTGTGTAGTATACGTTTAGGTATATATATATTATTCGATTTAGTATATATGTACGTATATATTTTGTGTATGAGTATTATTCAATATGATATATATATATATATATATATATATATATATATATATATATATATATATATATATGTATGTATATGTATATATTGTTCAAACTAGTATATATATATATATATATATATATATATATATATATATATATAGTATAAAAAATTCTATTAGTGTATATACATATATACATATTTTGTATGTAATTATTTGGTATACACACACACATATAAATATATATATATATATATATATATATATATATATATATATATATATTATAAGTAATTAATGATATATGCTAATTGATAATATGTATAATTATAAATGTACTAGGCGACCCGAGTGTAATTACGGATAGCACGTATTTACATTGACCAGTAACCCTGTAAATTATTAGAAGACCGCCATATGTACACTCACGTATTGGCAAGACCCGTATTATTAATGTCTGTATGTCTTGCACAACAATAACAGACACGACACCCGCGCAATTAGATGCGCACTTGACCCTAGTTGACCAGTGCCATACCTAGCATAGCCCCTGAGTTCAATGTATTTATGATTGTGTGTTAGTATAACGTCTGATACAAATATTATATTTTATGATATGTCTATAGGACTGTTGGATCATTCAGACAATACTCTGGAACAGGACATTGGTATTACTAGCTAAGGACCCACGGCGAGTACATTCTCTGATAATTTCCAATTATTTGATAATTTCTAAAATTCCAGTATCTAGAAATGTTATATCTGATTTTTGACACTGTGCTACACGGACAAGTATATAGATTGGATCTTTGGTCATGAGATGTTACATTGGTTATCGTATTGACATTGTACACGACATTGATATTAGACCTTGTACATGATATATTGGATATTGCTCGTGTATCGTGACGTGTCATGGTTGGATCCACTGTACTAGTTAGGGGCGGGGAAATAGCTAGTAAGAAATATGATCAAATCTATATTGTATAAGTATAGAATAATGTTAGTGTTAATCATACACCTCACGTATGATTAGCTAGGCCATATAGCTCTCGTACATGTTCCCAAGTCGATCACATATCGAAGCTACTATTTTAAATACTTAGAATAGTTACAGTTCTCTATTTTAGTTCATATACTACATCACCTGTATATTATATTGTATCTCATTCTCTTCATTTCATATATGCACTGACTGTACTATATTGCCTGTTTCTTTATTTTTGCCATTGTATTTACTCATTGTCTTCTCTCAGTATATAGCATCATCTGTTTATTGTTTTATAGTCCTTATCAATTAAATGGAACTGTTATTTGAGATATACTTTGCTCCATCTTGACTGAAAATATTTTTCCAGACTATGACATAGAGGACTGGTGTCCGATATTTTATGGACCATAGGGAGAGTAGCTGCAGACTTGGACCTGGTAGTTCAGTTGTTATTTCGAAAGGTCTAGCCGAAATCACTAGTTATCCAGTAAGTTTCTTTAGCAGTTTATGGTACCGTATTTATCTCCGGCATACTTTGGTGAGACTTGGATATTATTATTGAGTTACATTATTTTTATATAGACTTGTGTTGCATTTTATTTATTTCTTCGATATCTTATCGTGCTGTAGTTATGTGATTGAGTATGTTGTTCATATTATATTATGTTATCCGTGTCTCCTGATAGAGTTGGATGCTCGTGTGAGATTGTTTAGATAGTATCATGACCTAGACAGCGTATGTAAACCCCCTCACCAAAAATATATATTTTGTGTGTATTTTATATTATTATATTTATTATAGATATTAAATTTCTTTAGAGTATTCTCTTAGTTAATTAGAAAATAAATTTCTTGATATATTTACTTATATAAATATTTATTTAGAATTATTTTAGGTTATTTTAGATTTTTGGAGATTTTTTCTAGAATTTTTGGTAATTAAAACTTAGGAAACATAAATTTTTAGGACTTCTATGATTTACTATACGACCATACTTGCATGTTGCTCCTACCAAATATTTATTTTAGTTTAAAATATTTAATTATATTTTTCTATAATTTATTTAGAATTTTAAGAAATTTATTTAGATTTTTAAAATTATTTAGGATTTATTTGGTTATATATAGTCTTAATATTAGATAGATGTTAATTTAGTGTTAATATATATTAATAAGATTATATATAAATTATTTGTATTATTTTTAATTATATTTAAGATTATAAATTATTGAGATAAATTCAAACTCTATTTTAAATTAATTCAAATCCTGGACCTACTAGGAAAGCAACTTCATGCATATCCTATCCTTATTTAAATTCATCATAATCCTATTCAAATTAACCAATCCTAATCGTATTTAATTAAGTAGTGTCCACCATTATAAATATCTTATCCTTCATATTTTTCTTCCCCAAATTCCTCTCTTTTTCGTCCAAAAATAGTCAAAATTCGTCATAAATTCAGCCTCATTTTCTACTAGTTATGACGAATTAAAAAGACGATATCTCCTAGCTCCGGACTCCAAACGCGCTCCACTTTTTTTTGTTAGAACTATATCAAGGTTAGTTTTATGATTATATAATTTATTTTAATAATTTATTAACCTATTTTTCCAGAAAATTCTAAAAGTACCAGCTGTCCAAAATCAGACGTATTTTGGTATTTTCGAGATTTCGGGAGATCCTGAACTCGGAATTACAAACCGTTTAAAGTTTCGGAAAGCTGACATAATGAATTTCCAGAAAAGTATTTTTCCAGAATTTAAAATATAAGTTTATTCTACTATAAAATTTGTGCAACGTAGACGTAAATAGAAAACCACCAAAAACTATCATCTGTGCGTCCTTGTGGCCATAACTCTTTACCGACTTGTGATTTTATGAAACCGTCGATTTCGGTGTTCATGTAGCACTAAAATCTATATAATTCTACACACAAATCAAGGATTTGAGTCGGTTGACTTTTTGGTCAACGGATTGCCTCGATTTGCGTGCCACGGATCCCAAATCCTTAAAGTTGACTTTCTTTGGACCAAAATTAGAGCTTAACAATAAAACCAGATTATAATAAGATTAAAATACTAATTTAGGTTATTTTATTCAGAGTTAAAATAGATTAAAATAGCAAAAAACTATTCACCCACTTTTGTAATTGAACTTGCTTAATTTATGTGACGGGTAGATCGGACGACGCCTCGAGTTGGGACTTCATCCTTTTCAGACCAGGCAAGATACCTTGCCAAATTGCTTACACTATTTTGCATGCTTAATATATTTCTGTATATTTATTGCATTTTTGTATATTTCTTGCATGTGTAGTTCTCTTTCAGTCATTACTATATATTAGATATGTTGACACACACATGACACCTAGTATCATGAGAGAACAATCATTAGGCGTATAGACTTTTAACCACTCTGGTAAACCGTAGTATATAGTTCTCACTACAGGCATGTGTCGCGCTGGTCGCTACCCCCGTGGTATGTCGATTTCTGGAGTCTCGCTGGTCGCTACCCCCACGGTATGTCAATTTCTGATGTCCATTGACAGGTGTGTGAGTTGTGAGGTAGATCGAGTAGCCTACCCTTGCCCATACATCAAAAAGTTGTCCTTATTTGCATTCATATAGATTGTCTTGTACAGTGTACTTATTTATTTTCAAATTATATGCATGTTTACTATATTCAAGTTGGCTCGCTTTTCTGTATCTTGTTACGTCCCTCTGAGGACCTGGTACTCTGTCAGATGTATCTGTTCTTGAGTATTTGCACGAGCGCAGATTTGGATGGTTATATATATTTCGTGGATGTCCTCTCTTCGAGCCCGTGATTGTTAGCTGGTATTCTTATATGGTGTTGTTGTGTTGTACTTATATTATATTTGCTCTTATATTCGAGTTGGTAGTGGATTTGTTTTCATCTAACTATCATCCTTAGTTACTTATATTGAGATCTAGTTATATAGATGTTGGTTATTCATTTATATTAATTTTCTGTGGATGAGATTTAGATTGTACCCTGTGACTTGTGATACATTTAAACCACTTGTGGATTGATATTCATATTACAGCGTACGTATGGGTTATGGTTTCCATATATTGGAGTTGTCATATCTATACGGCTGGCATGCTTACGTGTTCCTAGTCTTACGTATTTTGGGACTGGAGCATGACATGTGTTTTGTGGTGGCCCATGCAGGTCGAGAGCATATTGTCTCGGTTACGTTACTGTACCGAGCAAGCCTGCACATAGGATTAGAATATAGGATCTCATCCACTTATTTATCACCTCCCTTGATTTTATTTCACACTCTCATTTGATAGCTTCATTGCATCTTGTTTGATTCCTTCACAACGTCAATCTCCTCTCGTGCTTGAGAGGGGTTAGGAAGATAACTTGTACTAGGTATATACACTCTAGTATTCAATAACACTATTAGTTAAATTTTTGTAAGTTTGGTAGTATGCCTCATAATCTAGTATCACATAGTCTTTCTGACCAATTAATGAAATATAAATGAATGACACCAACTATAGGCTTGCATAAGAAGATAGTGTTTATCTAGACTATAGAACTTTAGTGTTTATCTAGACTGTAGAACTTAGAGGCTCATACACCTATTTGGTTGACTTTAGACTTAGATAAAAAATTAATATGGCAATTGTAGAGGCACAACACCGATCTTCTTGGTGAACTTAGATTATTCTGTACCTTCCTCCATCATAATCAAGCGTACTTATATTTTTACTACCTCGACTTATGCTGCTATTATAGCCTAGTTTTGCAAGATTATTCTTTTATTGAGCTTGTTCATGACATATGTATTATTGGGGGCCCACACTAATACATTGTCTAAATCAGAATTGGTGTATTATGTTCTGATCAACCGTAGTGCACTTGGTTCGATCTCTTTGTATCACTACCTTACGTGGATTGAGATATAGTTGACTCAACTTGTTATACAAATATACTTGCCCTCTAGACTGGTCAGAGCATATCATGTCAGGTATATAACTGTTCTGATATGAACATGAGAATATGAATTTACCAAAATAAGGTTTCAATCCACAACTGCCTTGGCAACTCCCTTTCAAATTCTCTAATCCCTTTGAATACCGTACTTGTATTCTATCACCTCCTCCTTGAACTCTTTATTGTTGTTCTCCGTCTTCCCCTATTTCGAAAAGACGAACGTTCGTGCTTAGTATAAGTTAATATACGGATAGTACTAGATATACCCCATAGGCCAAGCACTCATGATGACAAACAAGAGAGCGCGGCCACAGGAAGCCATAGATACAGGTACGACCTTAGTTATATGTGTCATTGCATACTCATGACCCCCTTTATGACACGAGATCTTAGGTTCATAGTAGACGTAGAATTATGTAGGTGTTGGTTTAGCAGTTATGAGGATATACTAATATTTTACCTAGATGGCATACACGCAAAGCTAATGGATGACACGCGTAGCAGTAGTAGTATTCTCTTCCTATCACCATCTCGCCCTTGGGTGACTCATCTTCTCTTCCATAGCCATTCATTATCTCGTACTTAATTCTCTCTATCGTAGTTACGTCTTTTTCATGCCAACATGAATTGTTGGTCTACTTCGACCCCATCCTTAGTTTTGTTAGTTAAAACATAAATGGTTTAGTAGATAATTAATAACTAAAGGATGAGTTCTTAATAATAACCCTTATGTATATGACCTATAGCAATATATGTATCCTCTTATTATTTTAAAAATCATGTATGACATCCCTTAGGCTAATAGGAATTTGTTAGACTGTTTAAACTAGTTTATACTTTTAATAGTTTTATAAGTTAGTCAAGACTTTAACTGTTACCCAAAAACTTAGACTATGCCTAGGAAAGAATTGAAGGCACTTGTTACGAACTGACAACTGTGATAAATCGCTGGCAAAGTAGCGACAGCTGCAGCTAGACCATTTTAGTAAAGTAGTCGAAGTATTTGCAGACATATTGGTCAGGTGGCATGGCAGTATTAGAATACGATACTTGACGGTTACAAAGAAAAATCATGGTTGCGAGATTCAAGACAAGTACCCCAAGATTCTCGACCCAATAAATATATTCGTCTTACAACCTAGACAATAGCCTCAAGAGACTGTGACTACTAGTAGAACTTTTGTAAGTTGGGTAGTGTAGACGAGTTAGAGGATAATAGGATAGTGTATGGACAATAAATGAGAAGTGTTAGAATGACAGACCATGACTTTTAGTAAGCACTGCTAGATAGCTATGTAGTATAATAGCTATAGTGATTATTATGAATATGGGTTAGTGTCAATTTCGAGGACAAAATTTTTGTAAGTTGGGTAGATTGTAAACCCCCTCACCAAAAATAGATATTTTGTGTGTATTTTATATTATTATATTTATTATAGATAGTAAATTTCTTTAGAGTATTATCTTAGTTAATTAGAAAATAAATTTCTTGATATATTTACTTATATAAATATTTATTTAGAATTATTTTAGGTTATTTTAGATTTTTGGATATTTTTTCTAGAATTTTTGGTAATTAAAACTTAGGAAACATAAATTTTTAGGACTTCTATGATTTACTATACGACCATACTTGCATGTTGTTCCTACCAAATATTTATTTTAGTTTAAAATATTTAATTATATTTTTCTAAAATTTATTTAGAATTTTAAGAAATTTATTTAGATTTTTAAAATTATTTAGGATTTATTTGGTTATATATAGTCTTAATATTAGATAGATGTTAATTTAGTGTTAATAGATATTAATAAGATTATATATAAATTATTTCTATTATCTTTAATTATATTTAAGATTATAAATTATTGAGATAAATTCAAACTCTATTTTAAATTAATTCAAATCCTGGACCTACTAGGAAAGCAACTTCATGCATATCCTATCCTTATTTAAATTCATCATAATCCTATTCAAATTAACCAATCCTAATCGTATTTAATTAAGTAGTGTCCACCATTATAAATATCTTATCCTTCATATTTTTCTTCCCCAAATTCCTCTCTTTTTCGTCCAAAAATAGTCAAAATTCGTCGTAAATTCAGCCTCATTTTCTACTAGTTATGACAAATTAAAAAGATGATATCTTCTAGCTCCGGATTCCAAACGCACTCTATTTTTTTTTGTTAGAACTATATCAAGGTTAGTTTTATGATTATATAATTTGTTTTAATAATTTATGAACCTATTTTTCCAGAAAATTCTAAAAGTACCAGCTGTACGAAATCAGACGCATTTTGGTATTTTCGAGATTTCGGGAGATCCTAAACTCGGAATTACAAACCGTTTGAAGTTTCGGAAAGATGACATAATGAATTTCAAGAAAAGTATTTTTCCAGAATTTAAAATATAAATTTATTCTACTGTAAAATTTGTGCAACGTAGACGTAAATAGAAAACCACCAAAAACTATCATCTGTGCGCCCTTGTGGCCATAACTCTTTACCGACTTATGATTTTATGAAACTATCGATTCCAATGTTTATGTAGCACTAAAATCTATATAATTCTACACACAAATCAAGGATTTGAGTCGGTTGACTTTTTGGTCAACGGATTGCCTCGATTTGCGTGCCACGGATCACAAATCCTTAAAGTTGACTTTCTTTGGACCAAAATTAGAGCTTAACAATAAAATTAGATTATAATAAGATTAAAATAATAATTTAGGTTATTTTATTCAGAGTTAAAATAGATTAAAATAGCAAAAACTATTCACCCACTTTTGTAATTGAACTTGCTTAATTTATGTGACAGGTAGATCGGGCGACACCTCGAGTTGGGACTTCATCCTTTTCTGACCAGGCAAGATACCTTACCAAATTGCTTACAGTATTTTGCATGCTTAGTATATTTCTGTATATTCATTGCATTTTTGTATATTTCTTGCATATATTGTTCTCTTTCAGTCATTACTATATATTAGATATGTTGACACACACTTGACACCTAGTATCATGAGAGGACAATCATTAGGCGTATGGGCTTTTAACCACTCTGGTAAATTGTAGTATATAGTTCGCACTATGGGCGTGTGTCGCGCTGGTCGCTACCCCCACGGTATGTCAATTTCTGATGTCCATTGACGGGTGTGTGAGTTGTGAGGTAGATCGAGTAGCCTACCCTTGCCCATACATCAAAAAGTTGTTTTTATTTGCATTCATATAGATTGTCTTGTACAGCATACTTATTTATTTTCAAATTATATGCATGTTTACTGTATTCAAGTTGGCTCACTTTTCTGTATCTTGTTACGTCCCTCTGAGGACCTGGTCCTCTGCCAGATGTATCTGTTCTTGAGTATTTGCAGGAGCGCAGATTTGGATGATTATATATGTTTCGTGGATGTCCTCTCTTCGAGCCCGTGATTGTTAGATGGTATTCTTATATGGTGTTGTTGTGTTGTACTTATATTATATTTGCTCTTATATTCGAGTTGGTAGTGGATTTGTTTCCATCCAACTATTATCCTTAGTTACTTATGTTGAGATCTAGTTATATAGATGTTGGTTATTCATTTATATTAATTTTTTATAGATGAGATTTAGATTGTACCCTATGACTTGTGATACATTTAAACCACTTGTGGATTGATATTCATATTACAGCGTACGTATGGGTTATGGTTTCCATATATTGGAGTTGTCATATCCATACGGCTGGCATGCTTACGTGTTCCTAGTCCTACGTATTTTAGGACTGGAGCGTGACAGCGTTCTACCGCCGATGCGGCGGCGTAGGCTGGACGTACCCACGTACTCGTGCCACAAAATCCGGGTGTGGGTCATGACACATTTTTAGTGGTGGCCCCTGCAGGTCAGACTTCGTAAGTTGTGCGATGTCGTGGTATTGTGATGTCTTAGTTATACTACTGCGTGCCTGCGATAGGATATAGGACATAGGTGTAAACCCCCATTCCTGAAACCCGTATTAGTTATTATTTAATTAATTATTTAAACTACTTATTAAAGTATAATTCCAATTATACCAAACCCGTAACCCGTTAATCATCCCAGCGTAAACCTCACTTAGCGAAAACCCTACAAAACTCTTTCATGCATAAAAACCCAACCTGCCCAAATCTCTTTCTCTACGCACAAAACCAATTCCGCACGTAAAGTAAGAAATTAACATCAGCAGTTCACCTCGCATAAAATAGTCAAATAGCAAACTCCTCACCATACCGCATATATTTTCTCTGTGCGTAAATATCAAAAGCAATAGCAAACTACCCAGCATAAACCACTGCCGCAGCAGCAGTAACTAAACCATCACTTATTTACCCAGCTTAAACTCTTCTTTTCTTTCCTCTGCGTATAATTCAACCACAAATCATTAAGAAAGAAATATCTGTATCAGAAGCAAAACTCAACTTTGCTTTGTTCTTTTACACGTGTAAGTTTCTCATTCCACCACTCTTTAGAAAATATCTACAGTCGCATACCTAAACCAATAAGAAGAAAACAACAGCAAGAGTTTTCTTAACCATTAAGTATATTCCACCGCCCCCTATTCCTATATATAATTAATTATAAAGCAATAACTCCTTCCTCTGATCACAGCAACAACTTTGGACGTGCACTTTACTTGGCAAGTATACCTTGCCATAATACTGTTATTTTACCTTTCATATTGGTACATGCATATTTTATTTTGCCTATATAGATATATATTTTGTAGATTTATGACCTAATTATGAGACCACCCAGTATTAAAGAGCATCATTAGGTTCATTAACCATGACACAGTGGTTTACACGGGTGTGTGTCTCATATAGATCATGGACGGCGTGATAGGGATGGCCTCCTGTACGCATGGCCGTACGTTAAGAATGACTGCTGATAGAAACTTTGTATGCTAGTAGACCTGGCAGTTATTTAGAGTATTAGCATATGGTGGAGGCAACATGCATAGATCATTGGGACAGGGAGGACAACTCATAAGTGTACGGGACACCCACTTTCTTATGTAGTTATTAATCTTGTTTACCGTGCGCCCCTGGGATGGGGGCATATATGGCATATACTAGCCAGTTGTCACGATTGGTGAATTACATCAGCATATGTCTAGCCTACACTTTCTCTTACACTCAAAGTTGTCCTCAAACTGCATTCACTTAGATGGTTAGGCGACCCGATGGATATTTATATTTCAGTACTTATTGGCATGCTTCTATGTATCTTGTTATGTTCCTCTGAGGACCTGGTCCCTTTCTAGATATGGACGATCAGGAGTTTCCACAAGAGTATGGACCTGGACCGGATGCTATTTACGAGACTGAGGAGCTCCTACCAACAGAGTTTCTATGATTATGATTACTGTTTTAGAAATTTTTGTGTCTACTTTAGTATAGACTCTATACACTTTGATATCCAGTTATATGTTAGTTTTGTTCCCACTGAGTATTTTGTGCTGTGGATGAGATATAGATGGTGTATGACTTGTTATGACAGTATATTACCCCTGATGGATTGCATATTCATTTACAGCGTACGTATGTATATGGTTTTCCATATACTGGAATTCATATACATACGGCTGGGCGTATTACGTATTCCTGGTCCTACGTATTTTGGGACTGGGGCGTGACACGTTTTTGGTGGTGGCCCATGATGGTCAAAATATATTATTTTGGTTACGTAACTATGCCAAACAAGCCTGCATATAGGAAAAGATTTTAAGAATCTCATCCACACTTGACTAAAACCTCATTCATCCTTCCACCTATCCTATATTTTATTTTACGCCATCAACCCTTTACTCTTGTTAGCGTATATTTTATGCTCCAGGAGATTACCTATTTTTATGCCATAGTTACGTTCACTCTACACTGCAGTTATAACAAACTGTTTTCCCACGATCCCTTAGTTTTTTTAAAAATCTGCGTATACCATGACATAGGTAAATAGCCAGTATAAACCTGATGATCCCTGAACCCAGCGTACTAGTTGATCAGGAGGATAAGCGTATTTGTCATTGTCTTAGCCATTAAGAAATCAATCTTTGCATTAAATACAGAGATATGCTCCGAGCCCTGTGTAGTAGTAGTCTTTGGCGTGGCGTCTGACTCTGTCAATAAACAACAAACTCAGGTTTCTGTGCAAATCATCATCACAATCGTCCTCTCGATTATCGTGCGGTACTTTTGTCAGATGTCAGGTTTTCTGACAAATCCATCCAAGGAAAACGAAAAGTTTTTCATACGACTTTACGCCGCCAAGTATGCTATACTTTACGCAGACATATTTCGAGCTCAGAATTATGCTCAGATCTTTTACGCATATTATATGCAGATTTTACGCATAGACCTTTATACAGATAAGTTTTGAACTATGTTTTACGCTGGCCAATTAAAATCTTTACTTTACGCCAAAAACTTCCTTCGAGCCCTGCTCTACGCAGCTAGCTCAGAAGTTACGTTTTATGCAGATAACTCTCCAGCGTAATACAAACTCATACCCTGTTTGATTTCTATACTTTGCCTAAATGATTGTATACATTAACTACAGAAAGATGGATATGCAGAAAGAATGTACTATCACTAATAATGACACAACTCCTGGAGTCAATGGTCAGACTCAAGGGAGGACTTCAACAAACCCTAGACTTTCCGGATCAGATGGACAGACTCATAATCCAGCTCCATCTGACTTTCCTATTCCACCTAATGGGACCCTTCCAGTCTCATCAATACCGCAGGACGGCCAGGCCCAATTGTTCCAATTCTTCCAGATGATGATGCAGGAACGGAGGCAACAGGCAGCCGAGCAACGACAAGAATTTCTGGCAGCACTTGAAAGGATGGCTACTCAGGCTGCTGTACCAGCTCAAGCACTAGCATCAGAACCTCGAGCTAGAGTTGGTTCAGTAAAGGACTTTGTACAAATGAGTCCAAGGACGTACAAAGGTACTGAGAGTCCAGAAGAAACTACCAATTGGATTACTCACACTCGGAAGTTATTAGAAGCATCACAGCTACCTACAGAGCTGTGGATGACGGGTATAAGAACGCTTCTAGATGATAATGCCCATCACTGGTGGGAATCCATGGAGCGCCAGCTGGGTACATACCAGACATGGGAGCAATTCCTGGAATGCTTTGAAAGAAAGTATTTTTTGAACACTGTCAGAGATGCATTATACGATAAATTTCTCCATCTAAAGCAGGAAAACTGAACAGTAGACGAGTATGATGCTGAATTTAGCCGCCTTAGCAAATATGGCATTGCTTTGATACCAGATGACTTAGCCAAAGCTAAGTGGTTTCATCGTGGACTGACTCAGGAGCTCCAACACTATACAAGCTCCCAGTCCCGAATCTCTTACACTGAACTATTAACCGAAGCCAGAGTGTAAGAAACTATCAGCAGAGGAAAGGGAGGACAATTGAGAACACAACAAGGACCAACAAGAATACAGCAGGGACCGGTCAGGACACAACAAGGAGGACCTATCAGATGTCCTTTAGCTCAGCAATAACAGTACCAACAAAGAGCGGGACCATACCAGATCCCAGAGAATCCCCTCTGCTATCATTGTGGCAAACATGGACATATCAGAAGAGACTGTCGAGCTCGCCTCGGACAGCGTATGAGATATGGTTCTGGACAGCATATCTTGAAAGATTGTCCTATGCAACAAGCATCAACACTTCCACCACCAGCACAGAGGCTAGCACTTCCAGCACCAAGACCAGTTCAACAGATGGCTAGACCAGGAGCACCTCGACCTCCAGCAGCAGGAGGATTTCAGCAAAGGCCACCGCTACCTACCCAGGAAGATCAGTACCTGAGAGCTAATCATGGACAGCCACAGAGGAATGGGCAAGCTTTTGCTATGGAAATAGACGACATAGATCAGGAAATAGATGTTATAGCAGGTATCACTATTGCTTTTACTTTTTCTGCTGTGACATTATTTGATACGGGAGCCACTCACTCATTCATATCATCTAGTTTTACTGCCAAACACAACATTACCACTACATCTTTACCTAGTTGTGTTAGAATTCTTATCGGAGGAGGAGTAGTACCTATTAGTAGAATTTGTAGATCGTGTCCTATAACGATACGTGGCAGAGAGATGAATACCCGACTCTTAGTTCTTCCTATGCCTACTTTTGATATTGTACTTGGGATGGACTGGCTGAGCAAGTACCACGTTTTCTTTGATTTCTTTGGAGGAAGCATTCTTTTCAAGGTACCAGGCCAGCCTGAACTTGAGTTTGCACGAGGATCCACAGAAATCCTTGATGGTATGCAGCTCACAATGGATGACATTGTCTATCCTTCCATTATTTCAGAATTTCAAGACGTTTTTCCAGCGGAATTACCAGGACTACCCCCAGATAGAAACGTAGAATTCTTAATTGAATTAATACCAGGAGCAGCACCTATAGCATCACATGTTTATAGACAGACAAAGAAGGAGATGGATGAATTAAAGACACAATTGAAGGAACTAGAAGAGAAAGGTTACATCCGACCAAGTGCATCACCCTGGGGATCACCAGTGTTGTTTGTACCGAAGAAGGATGGGTCAGTACGTATGTGTATTGACTATAGAGCCTTGAATGCCGTAACAGTAAAGAATAAATATCTATTATCACGCATTGATGACCTATTTGATCAGCTTAGTGGAGCCAAGGTGTTCTCAAAGATAGATTTGAGATCAGGATATCACCAGGTGAAGGTACGGAAGGAGGACATTCCTAAGACCGCATTCCGGACAAGATACGGGCATTACGAGTTTTTGGTCATGCCATTTGGATTGACCAATGCTCCAGCTATCTTTATGGACTTAATGCATCGAGTCTTCCACCAGTATTTGTACCAATTCGTGGTTGTCTTCATAGATGATATACTTATCTATTCGAAGTACCACAAGAAGCACGAGAAACACCTGCGGATTGTTCTAGAGACTTTAAGAAGAGAGCAATTATTTGTGAAGCTCAGTAAATGCGAGTTCTTTTTGGACAGAGTCTCATTTCTTGGACATGTTATCACGGGAGATGGTATTTCTGTTGATCCAGGGAAGATCTCGGCAGTCGAGACATGGCCTGTTCCTAAATCAGCGGCAGAGGTGAGAAGTTTCCTTGGACTTGCGGGATAATACCGACGGTTTGTGGAGAATTTCTCAAAAATAGCAACACCTATGACTAGGTTGACTTACAAAGATCAAGAATTTATATGGACCAACGAGTGTCAAGCCGCTTTTGAGGAGTTAAAGAAGCGACTGACTTTAGCACCAATATTGGCTATTCTATCAGGATCAGGAGGCTATGTGATCTATAGTGACGCATCAGGGAAAGGTTTGGGATACGTATTGATGCAGCATGGCAAGGTAATTGCATATGCATCTAGACAATTACGAGTACATGAGAAGAATTATCCAACTCATGACTTGGAACTTGCAGCAGTTGTATTTGCTTTGAAGCTATGGAGACATTACTTATATGGGGAACGAGTGGAAATCTATACAGACCATAAAAGCCTCAAGTATGTCTTCACACAAAAAGAGTTAAATATGAGGCAACGTAGATGGCTCGAATTGATGAAAGATTTTGAGATAGAGCTACATTATCATCCAAGCAAGGCTAACGTCGTAGCAGACGCGTTAAGCCGGAAGCCAGCAACTTACTTCTTAACAACACAGAGAGAATTATTAGAAGACTTGCAAAATCTTGGCATTAAAGTGATATTACCCGGAGCAGATGGGATACTAGCCAATTTACAAGTACAATCATCACTAGTAGAGAGGATCAAGGCGACTTTGCCTACAGACGCCAGATTCAGAAGATTAAAGGAAAGGACAGAGGCCGGAGAACAGACCGGACTGCACATTCATGATGACGGGACACTACGATGTGGTAATTGTCTTTATGTTCCCAATGGAGAGATTCAATAGGAGCTGATGACAGAAGCTCATAGTTCGATATATTCTATTCATCCTGGAGGCACCAAAATGTATCGTGATTTACGACAGCACTTTTGGTTGCATGGAATGAAAAGAGAGATAGCTCGCTTTATAGCTAAATGTCTGGTATGTCAACAAGTAAAGGCAGAGCACCAGAGGACAGTAGGTTTACTGTAACCACTCCCGATTCCAGAATAGAAGTGGAAACATATCACTATGGACTTCGTCACGGGTTTTTCCAAAAGTCCAAGTGGAAGAGATGCAGTATGGGTAATAGTGGACCGACTCACCAAGTCAGCCCATTTCTTGCCTTTTAGAGTTGGCCAAACTACAGAAACTTTGGCTGACTTATACATGAGGCAGATCGTGAGATTGCATGGCGTACTAGTCAGCATTGTATCCGACAGGGATTCGCGTTTTATATTATATTTCTGGAAGAGCATGCAAGAAATTCTTGGAACTCGTCTAAAATTCAGTACGTCTTATCACCCACAAACAGATGGGCAGTCAAAACGCACTATTCAGACATTGGAAGATATGTTGAGGGCCTGTATGTTAGACTTTGGAGGATCATGGGAGGACCACCTACATCTTATGGAATTTTCTTACAATAATAGTTATCAGGCAAGCATCCAGATGGCTCCATTTGAAGCATTCTATGGAAGAAAATGTAGATCTCCTGTATGTTGGAGTGACGTAGGAGAACGTCAACTTCTGGGACCAGAGTTAGTAGTCAATACTATTGAGACAGTCAAGAAAATACAAGGACACTTGCGAGCAGCGCAAGATAGGCAGAAGCAATGGGCATACCTTCATCGTCGTCCCTTAGAATTTAAAGAGGGTGATCATGTCTTCTTAAGGATATCACCTACCAGAGGCATCATCCGGTTTGGAGGGCGCGACAAATTGAGTCCAAGGCATATTGGACCATTTAATGTACTAGAAAGAGTGGGAGAAGTGGCATATTGACTTGCGCTACCACCTTCACTTGAGGGAGTGCATAATGTATTCCATGTATCACAGCTCAGGCGATATGTGGCAGATAGCAGTCATATTCTTGACCACTCGGAGATCACTGTTGGACCAAGCTTGACATATCAAGAGAAACCCATCGGAATCCTTGATCGTCGAGAGAAGGTATTGAGAAACCAGTCTATTCCCTTAGTCAGCATGGCATGGAAACATGGCTCGCCAGGAGAATCTACTTGGGAATGCGAGGATGACATGCGAGAACGTTTCCCGAACCTATTTTTAAACCAAGGTATGAATTACTTTGTTAAATTATATCTTGTACCATTCTTGACTTTCTACCCTGGCTTAGTTCTAATTTCGAGGATGAAATTTTTATAAGTTGGGTAGAATGTAAACCCCCATTCCTGAAACCCGTATTAGTTATTATTTAATTAATTATTTAAACTACTTATTAAAGTATAATTCCTATTATACCAAACCCGCAACCCGTTAATCATCCCAACGTAAACCTCACTTAGCGAAAACCCTACAGAACTCTTTCATGCATAAAAATCCAACCTGCCCAAATCCCTTTCTCTACGCACAAAACTAATTCCGCACATAAAGTAAGGAATTAACATCAGCAGTTCACCTTGCGTAAAACAGTCAAATAGCAAACTCCTCACTATACCGCGTATATTTTCTCTGTGCGTAAATATCAAAAGTAATAGCAAACTACCCAGCATAAACCACTGCCGCAGCAGCAGTAACTAAACCATCGCTTATTTACCCAGCATAAACTCTTCTTTTCTTTCCTCTGCGTAGAATTCAACCATAAATAATTAAGAAAGAAATATCTGTATCAGAAGCAAAACTCAACTTTGCTTTGTTCTTTTACACGTGTAAGTTTCTCATTCCACCACTCTTTAGAAAATATCTACAGCCGCACACCTAAATTAATAAGAAGAGAATAACAACAAGAGTTTTCTTAACCATTAAGTAAATTCCACCGCCCCCTATTCCTATATATAATTAATTACAAAGCAATAACTCATTCCTCTGATCACAGCAACAACTTTGGATGTGCACTTTACTTGGCAAGTATACCTTGCCATAATACTGTTATTTTACCTTTCATATTGATACATGCATATTTTATTTTGCCTATATAGATGTATATTTTGTAGATTTATGACCTAATTATGAGACCACCCAGTATTAAAGAGCATCATTAGGTTCATTAACCATGACACAGTGGTTTACACGGGTGTGTGTCTTATATAGATCACGGACGGCGTGACAGGGATGGCCTCCTATACGCATGGCCGTGCGTTAAGAATAACTGCTGATAGAAACTTTGTATGCTAGTAGACCTGGTAGTTATTTAGGGGATTAGCATGTGGTGGAGGCAACATGCATAGATCATTGGGACAGGGAGGACAACTCATAAGTATACGGGACACCGACTTTCTTATGTAGTTATTAATCTTGTTTACCGTGCGCCCCTGGGATGGGGGACATATGTGGCATATACTAGCCAATTGTCACGATTGGTGAATTACGTCAGTATATGTCTAGCCTACACTTTCTCTTACACTGAAAGTTGTCCTCAAACTGCATTCACTTAGATGGTTAGGCGACCCGATGGATGCTTATATTTTAGTACTTATTGGCATACTTCTATGTATCTTGTTATGTTCCTGTGAGGACCTGGTCCCTTTCCATATATGGACGATCAGGAGTTTCCACAAGACTATGAACCTGGACCGGATGCTACTTACGAGACTGAGGAGCTCCTACCAACAGAGTTTATGTGATTTTGATCACTGTTTTAGGGATTTTTGTGTCTACTTTAGTATAGTCATTTTGTAGTGGATTTGTTTCCACCAGACTATAGACTCTATACACTTTGATATCCAATTATATGTCAGTTTTGTTTCCACTGAGTATTTTGTGTTGTGGATGAGATATAGATGGTGTGTGACTTGTTATGACAGTATATTACCACTGATGGATTGCATATTCATTTACAGCGTACGTATGTATATGGTTTTCCATATACTAGAATTCATATACATACGGCTGGGCGTATTATGTATTACTAGTCCTACGTATTTTGGGACTGGGGCGTGACAATAGGATAATAGGATGAGAGCGAATACTCAATCATAACTAGAAAACTCTCCAATCTATTTATCTTATTATCCTTATTTCCTTCTGAATATTGCTTCTTTAGAACTTTACTGTCCTTCCTTGATGATATCGTATTTATTGCCTTAATTGATTCTTTGGGTTTGTCTTCAGGATGCTACCAAAGACAAGATCTATGAGAGTGGGAGCATCAACTTTAGAGGGTTCTGCCACCTCTCCACTTGATGGATAGACATCCGTAGTTCCTCCTACATCTCCGGTGCATGTGGGAGTATCTGTACTTTTCTGGGGTCCTCCTTCCCCACCTGTTTCGATGGTTGCCATAGCTGTGACGGACAACCTTCCACCTCCACCGACTCCGATTTTCGAAGGTATGCCCATTGACGGGACACAGATATTTACTTTAATCCAGGGCATGATAGATGCCCAGAGAGTGACGGCAGATGCTCAGCGAGTTTAAGCTGAGGCTCAGAGGGTGCAAGCAGAGGCGCACCAGGCATAAACAGAGCTGATGAGAGAAAGCATAAAGAATGCTCATCAGGTGGCTCTCCAGACTGTGGAGAGAGTAGCACAATACCAGCAGTTTCCTGGACAGCAGCAACAACAGAGATCAGGCACTATAGTGGACTTCAAGAGGATGATGCCTCGAGAGTTCAAGGGTATCGAAGGGATACTCTATGCTGACGACTGGCTAGAGGATATAGAGAGGAGCCTACAATTGGCCCAGATTCTGGAGAGCTTGCAGATAGAGGCCACTGGCAGCCAGATGTTCGATATCGCACTCACATGGTATCGTACAGAACCAAGACTTACTGCACGAGGACTTACTTGAGAGACCTTCAAAGAGCTTTTTAAGGAGAAGTTCTTTCCCGACGTGGCCTTGGAAACTTTGGAGAGTCAGTTTCATGACTTGGTCCAAGGAACCATGTCAGTCGACGAGTATGCCGCAGAATTCTGTCGATTGAGCCGTTTTGCATCGTCTATGATTCGGGACCCAAAGATCAAGCCCAAAAGTTTAGAAAGGGGCTGACAAGAGAGATTTGGTTGCGCACTTCTGGTCGTCGTACCGCTACCTTTGAGGATATCATGATGGATGCCCAGATTGCAGAAGAGGATCTGGATCTCAGGCCTTAGAGGAGTCACAATATTTCTGGAGATACGAATGGTAGCGCAGAACCGGCCAAGCGTCTCCATATTCAGCAACAGCCGAGGATGTTTCAGTATCAACATCAGTACCAGGCACCAGTTCATGTTCAGCAGTATCAGCAGCAGCCTCCGAGGGAGACACAGTAGACTTGTTATTTATGTAAGAAGCTAGGTCACCTTTGGGAGAGCTGTAGAATGAGTCTAGGACTTTGTTAGCATTGTGGCGCTGCGGGACATCGAGTGAGGGATTGTCTTCTAGCTCCTTATATTTTCGGTTAGCGTGCAGCTCCAAATCATAGAGATCTAGTTAGGCCACCTGTGGAACCACAGATTGCTCAGCACCCGCGAAGGGAGCCACCCCAGCAGGACGGGGCATTTGCGATGACGATCGAGGAGACCGATACTGCAGGTGATATGTTAGCAGGTTCTGTTCCTTCTTTCCTTCTGTTCCTTTCTATTTGATTGATTGATTGATTTCTTTGTACCGTAGCGTGTGCCAGTGATTTTTTTTGCTAGAATATAGTTAGCAAGTACACCCTGACAAAGACTGTAATACAATGACAAAATGACCATAACCATACATGTTTTTCTTAGATTGCATATTGTATGACTGTAGGTAGAATTTTCTTAGACTGTGATTATTAGGGGTTTGACCGTAGTAGAGATTAATGAAGAGGTTGTGACTGGACAGAGAGAGACAAGATGCTTAAATTTGAGGATAAACATTAAATTAAATAAAGATTTGAGAAACTTAAATATGTCAGAATAGACGATTGTTAAATTATTGATTTTATGAAGATTGCGATATGATTGAATTTGTCATTTTGAGCAATTAAGAAGATTATTAGTGTATTTATTTGGCTAGAAGATATAAATTTAAGCTTATATTCTAAATATTGTATTTGAAGACTTCGTAACTATTACATTGTTTGAGTTTTGTGTAAAAAAAAATCAAGGAATAAGATCATTAATGGATTAGTGTTTGAATTCAATTTTTGGGATGAGGATTTAGATTTTATAAATATGCATCGATTGGATTTAAATTAGAGAAGTAAGATGATTAATGGATTAGTATATTTAGATGAGATTTCTTAATTTTATAAATGTGCATTGAGAGAATTTAAATTAGAGGATTTGGTATTAAATTTCGAGTATTTAGATATGAACTTAAAATTTTGGAGGATTTTGTGATATGAATTGAATTTGATTTTAAATTTGAGGATTTTCAGGATTATGATATTCATAAAATTTCAAGAAATTTAGTGAAATGACAATATGGATTTACTTTATGATTATAGGTTTGATGAATCTAAATTTGATGGAAAATAATATATATAATGAGTAAATACAACTATGAGGATCATAAATTCAAAATTCTTTTAAGGAGGGTAGACTTGTCACTACCACATTCTAAAATTAGGGGTATTTTTGACTTTTTATATATTATTAATATTGTGTTTAGTTATTTTAAATAATTGCATAAGATGTGTATTTATATATATATTATATATATACTGTGTTCTTAATGTTTGAGCTAGTAGACCTAACCTAGAAGCCCACTGGATAAACATCTGACCGAATTATAGGGTTATGAATTTAATTCGTATTATTCAGGATTTAATTTATTAAGGTTGTAATTAATTACCGTGATTGTTACACCTTACCGTTGTTGCAATATTCAGAGCCCAAAATTAGCTCATAATTTCCAACAAGTTATTGCATTCTAGACTTGACAAGCCAACTTAGGCGCTGGACTTTTCCGTTACTCAAAATCATAATCCTTTGTACTATAATTTAATTGCACAACTTCCCGTATCCGAAATCCATTATTTAATCCTGTGTCGCGCACCTGTGTCGTTGCCATCAATTTTGAGACACCAACTCAACCCGTTTAGCCGAACCAATTACAGGTCCAAGACTGACACCAGGCCTACACCTTTCATGACCTTTGTGTAACTCATAATTATGCTCTCTTGTGCTTTATTTTAGTCACACAATATTCGTCGCAGACGTTTATTTAATTTCTAAATAAAATTTAACTTTGTATCCTTGTGCGTTCCAATCAAAATTGGAGACACATTCTCGATCCATTTTGAGCAACCCAAATTAGGATAATATTTTATTATGAGTCTTCTTCATTCATGACACTTCTGTCCCACTTAATTTTAGCCCCATGTACCTTTAATTAATTTTAGAACACCACTTACATTTATTCTTTAATTAAATTGGGGATACCAACTTTGACTAATCTCATTTTAACCCAATTTAATCTAAATACCCCATTAATTAAGCCCATGCAAAACACACAACACCCTCTCATCCTACAAAACACCAAACACCAAATTGCCCACCAATTTTTCATCATTTTATGTGTTTGTGCAAATACCCAAATTTAAGGTGCTTATTTATAAATGTTGTATTAGGTGTCAATACCCCATTGGTTCAAGCTAAATGGAGAAGCCTTAATTTTTTGACTAGTCAACCTAACCCATCTCCTTTGTATGAATAATCTATCATGTTAAATCTGAGCCACCCATTCAAATGGGGACTTATCATCACCACACACTCTACATCACCCTCCCCTATATAATGTCTCTTCATGCACCCTTTTCCAAGTAGGCCCTAATCCCCACACCTTGGAAAACCCCCCACCTTCTCTCTCCTCCCTCCTCATAAAAATTGAAGCTTCCCTTTCTCTTCTTCTTCTTCTTCTTCTTCTTTTTCTTGTTCATCTCCTTCTTTCCAACCAAGGAGAACCCTACCACCCGACCACTAGTCCTTCCCCGGCTGGCTTCCTTCTGCGGCCAAGATTTCCTCCGGCCGCCAGCACCTCCCTTCAGCTTCCCCATCGACTACCACCCCGGCCGGCCCCTACTCCGACAACCACCCCCTGAACCGGTCGAGCTCCCCCACGGCCACTCTCTCCTTCTCCGGCTGCTACCACCGGATCCACCCGCAGCATCCCCCGGCCACTCCTTTAACCCCGGCGAGCCCTCTCTCAATCGAGCCCGACTCCACCCCGACTTCTAACCAGATCCGGCCAACTCCCCTCCCGCTGTAACCACCGCACGACATCACCTCGGCGAGCCCACCCGCTGTACACCGGTCACCCAAAGTCGAACCCCGCTGCCACTGTCCCGACCTCCCTCAGCCTCACCCGATCCTGACCACCCGCTGCTTCTACCGCTGTCTGCACGAACCACCACTCCCTCTTCCACACGACCCCTCCTCCTCCTCTTCCCAACCTCTCTGCTCCTCTATCCCCGCCGCTTGCCTGAAGTAGTCGACCGGCCAGAACAAACTGACCAGCCGAGCCTCCCCTGCCTGAACTCTCTACTACCCCGTACCACCAGTACCACCACCTTACACCACCAGTACAACCACCCCACACCATCATCATCGTCGTTGTCGTCGTCATCATCGTCGCCATCGTCGTCATCTTCGTCATCATCATCGTCGCCTTCATCGTCGTCATCGTCATCCTCAACCTCGTGGACACCGTCGTCATCGCCGTTGACTAGACTCACTCGAAAGGATGTGCAGTTCGTGTGGACCAAAGATTGTCAGGTCGCCTTTAAAGAGCGAAAGAAGAGGTTGACCACATCGCCTGTTTTGACGATGCCATCGGGGACGGGCAAATTTTTTATTCATAGCGATGCTTCGGGGAAGGGCTTAGGATGTGTTCTAGAGCAGAACAAGAAGGTGGTGGCGTAAGCTTCTAGATAGTTATGGCCACATGAGAGAAACTATCCCACTCATGACTTAGAATTAGCAACGGTGATCTTCGCTTTAAAGCTATGGAGATATTATCTTTACGGAGAGCATGTAGAAATATACACTGACCACAAGAGCTTGAAGTACGTCTTTATGCAGAAAGAGCTAAATATCAGGCAACGCAGGTGGCTAGAACTGATGAAGAATTTTGATATTTTACTACAGTATCATCCAGGGAAGGCTAACATGGTTGCCGATGCCTTGAGATGATATCCAGTAGTGATATACTTGACAACGGATCGCCACTTATCAGCAGACTTGGATAGCCTGGGCATTGAGGTTATTGTTCTAGGAGTGGAGACGCAGATGATGGGCATGCAGATTCAGTCTGGGTTGATAGAGAAGATCTGAGGGACAGTACCAGGATAAGGGTCTGCGAAGCCTCAGAGCTCAGGTATAGGCAGGATTGATGGATGACTTCTCTATTGCTGAGGATGGTTCACTAAGGCATGGGACTATGTTATGTGTGCCTAGTGGGGACCGGCGGGAAGACATCATGTAGGAGGCTCATCGTTCCCAGTATTCTATACATCTGGGAGCTAAAAAGATGTATAAGGACCTAAGGGAACACGTGTGGTGGTATGGGATAAAGTGAGAGGTAGCATATTTTGTCTTCAGATGTTTAGTGTGCCAGTAGGTCAAAGCCAAGAGGCAGAGACCAGGAGAATTTCTACAGCCACTACCGATTCCTGAGTGGAAATGGGAGAATATCAGGATGAATTTTGTTTTTGGACTTCCACGCACTCCAGGAGGGATGGACGTGATTTGGGTCATTGTTTACAGGCTGACCAAATCAGCCTATTTTTTGCCTTTCAAAGTGGGATTGTCCACACAGAAGCTCACCGATTTATATGTAAGACAGATAGTCAGGTGCATGGAGTTCTAGTAAGCATCGTATCTGATCGGGATAGTAGATTTCTATCCCACTTTTGGAGGAGTTCGCAGGCTAGCTTGGGTACCCAACTCAAATTTAGCACTGCTTAACACCCTCAGATGGATGGACAGTCAGAGTGGACTATTCAGACGCTCGAGGACATGCTTCAGACATGTTTACTAGATTTTGGTGGCTCGTGGGAGGATCATCTTCACCTGGTAGAGTTTGCATACAATAATATCTATCAGGCTAGTATCGAGATATCTTCTTTTGAGGCTTTGTATGGTAGGAGATGCCGGACTCTATTATCTTGGGACAACGTAGGAGAGAGAGAGAGTACTTTTGGAACCGAAGATGGTAGTTGATGCTACAGAAAAAGTAAAGCAGAATAGAGAGAGACTTCGTGTGGCTCAAGACAGACAGAAGTAGTGGGCCAATAGCCACAGGAGACCGCTAGAGTTTGAGGTTGGCGACTTAGTGTTCTTGAGGATCTCTCCAACGCGTGTTACGATTCATTTCGGTGGAGGTGGAAAGCTTAGCCCAAGATTCATCGAACCTTTTATTGTTCTGGAAAAAGTTTGCGGCAGTAGCTTATCGACTAGCCTTATCGCCTACGCTAGAACGGGTACACATCGTGTTCCATGTGTCCCACCTGAGATGATACATGGCAGATCCTAGCCATGTATTAGATCATTCGAAGCTTGAGGTTGGACCAAGCCTCCGTTATCCGGAGCAGCCTATGGAGATCTTAGACTGCAGAGATAAAGTGCTTCATAACCAAGTAATTCCCTTGGTTTGCGTCGCTTGGAGGCATCATTCTACCGGTGAATCCACTTGGGAGCGGGAAGAGGAGATGCGAGAGCGTTACCCCTATCTTTTTACACCATGAGGTAATTTTTTTCTTGTATTTGTTCTGCCTTAAATTTTGAGGACAATTTTTTTTAGGAGGGTAGACTTGTAACCTACGTATCCTGAAATTCTAGTTTAAATGTTGTAATTAGGATAATATCCTGAAATTCTAGTTTAAATGTTGTAATTAGGCTAATTTGGGGCTATTAGGATTTTTTCACAATTTTTGGTTAATTAAAATCTAGTAACACTATTTTTTTAAGACTTTTAAAAATTTATTTTAGGGCCAAACATAAATAAAAATATCCCAAACTTTTATTTTAGGTTTTAATAATCAAGTATATTTTCTAGAATTTTTTAGAAATTTTCTGATTATTTTTAGCATTTATTTTGAGTTAATTATGCAAACTAAATTAAAAACTAATTTACAAAAAAAGAAAACCCTAATAAAATCAACCTGTCCAGTCAGCAGTCAGCAGCCAGCATGGCCCGCGTGTCAGCCAACATGGCCCAGACAGCAGGGTCGAGCGGTCAGTGAGAGTGGGCGAGTGCGAGTCGAGCTAGGTCACCGAGCCGACCTCGAGCCAAGCTGAGTCTTAATCCAACTCGGACCCAACCGAGCCAAGCCGGGTTGAACCCTGGCCATTTGATCAAAAAGGACAGCAACGGATGGCTGCCACATGGCACACTCCTAGCCGCTACAGTTTCTCTCTCCTCTATATATATATTATTAATTTATAATTTCTTTAAGCCTATTTTGGAGAATTGTCATCTAGGGTTTCCTTCATCTTCCAGAAGCAATTACTCATAGCTCCGGACTCCAAACGTGGTCCAATTTCTTGCGTTAGAACCATATTGAGGTTAGTTTTCTTAATATATAAATTTTTTCATTAAATTCTGAATATTAAATTCTAGAAAATTTGTAGAGCACAATATGTCAAAAAATATATGCGTCTCGGTATTTTCGTGATTTCGGGTGAACCAGGAGTCAGAATAATGAACCATTTAAAGTTTTAGAAAGCTAATGTTGAGATCATTGATATATTTTTTTCCAATATTTAATATGAAATATTTTGGTACGGTTAATTCTGTAGAACGTCTAGGTTAACAATCAACCACCGTTGCAAAATACAATTTTGTATGTGCAATAATTTCCAAACGAATTTGAATTCGGATGAGCCATAAATTCTAGCATATTTGTTATGCTAAAATCTATAGGAAATCATGCATGAAAGTTGAGTTTGTATCAGTTGAGTTTGTATCAGTTGACTTTTGGTCAATAGATTGACTCGATTTGCGTGTCATGAGTCCCGAGTTAATAAAATTCAGTTTCTTTGGATAAAATTTAGGAATTAACCTAAAAATTAGAATAATAAGATTAAAATAGGATTTTAGAGTTATTATTCCAGAATTAAATGAATTAAAATAACTTATCTTTTGATATGGTAAATTTGTACTACATAGGCTATTGGGAGTGTGACTTGGATTCTAACTCATACCAGCTAAGGATCACAGGCGAGTACATTTCCATAATTACTTTCTGTTCTTGATAGTCTCTATAATGTATACTTAGTATTGATTATTTGATTCTTGACACTTGCTAGACAGATTAGTATGATGGATTCTTCTTATGAGATACGTGATTGTTCTGGATTATTGTTATTTCTTCGTGACTGGTTCGGAATCCATATTGTACTCGTGGGGAGGGGAAATACTTAGTGGATGTGTCAACTACCCTTTTTATCCCATGGTCTTATTGGAATAATAGCAGCAATGCACGACACGTGTGGTTTGCCATATTTTACCCCTTAGTCGTTCACATGTCAACAAGGTATTTCAAATCATATAGAGTAGTTATTCCTATATGTTCTTCCATACGTTGCAGTTATTTTCTTTGTTGCTTGGAGATATTGTACTATATGTTGCCATGACAGGACTTTAGCATTTATTTATTCTAGTTGCCTTATTGCAGTTTCATTTTTTTTGTCATATATTCGTTACTATTTCTTGTCTTATAGCTTCTACCATGTGTTGGAACTGTTTTTACTGTGATTTACTCGTTCCTTTCCTGACTGGATAACCATATTTTAGGTGACTACAATGAGGATGGAATTCCTACACATTATGGACCGTATGCTAGGGACATAATAGAGCCCGATCTTGCCCTTCCGGAGGATCATGGAGAGTTAGCAGCTCAGATACCGTCTGCAATAGAGTAGTTTAGTAGTAGTTGATTTTGTTAGTTATTTTGGACCTATTGTTCTCCGGCAGTTTTTTTAAAGTATTTTGAATACTGTAATTTGGATATTTAGTTTTTGGGGAGATTCCTTGGACCCGCATCAAGAATATTATTTTATTATTTTCTTGGTGTATTCATTAAACTAGTGACTGTGATTGAGTATAGTGTAGAGATGTATATATGTTGTGAGTTGTAGATTACTTATGGCTTATTGTACAGCATTCTACCGCTGATATTGCGGCATAGGCTAGACGTACCCATGACTCATGCCCAAATTCAGGGTGCAGATCGTGACACGCATACCTCCTATACATGGGTTGTTGTTACTGTTATATTAATTCTTTACCCCCATTGCTCTCAATCTAGTAGCAATCTTACTTATCTAATACAACCCCAATATGATGACACTTGCACACAAGTGTGCAAGCAATGTATGTTGCTGCTGCTCATTAGCAGTGCTCTCAGTACACAATGTAACCCGAGCTAACCCCTTCATTCCTGTGTGTTACCCGAGCCATTCTTGCTGATACTAATGTTATGCCTAAAGCAGCTCAAGTTACAACTGTTGTTATGGTCCTCAACTAGGTCTGTTATCAGACCATAATCTGATCTCCGCCCTACTTCCTACTAATACCTCAACTCAGTAATTAATCCCTCATCTGTGCACTTAATATTGCACCAAGACTGTAGTGGCATGTTGCAATTGCTGCTAAATTCCTACTCCAGTGCTATACACAGCAGTACTTGCACACCAGTGCAAGTCTTCCCCCCTCACTCTATTTGCACAAGGTAAAGTGCTCCGTGCTGATGTTGTATATCAGTTCACAATAGTGAACTGATGACAGTACAAATTCCAACCTCCCTCATCGACTGATGTTAGTGTTTGCACACACTCATCCTACAATCTTACACAGTCACCTATTTACACTCACATATACAAATATCTTCACGACAGACACAGTAACCACTACACACTCACTGCACTGCACTGCACTCTCCTCCACAGGCCTGCTGTCACTACCACATTTTTTAGAAAAGGGTATTTTAGTCATTTCATAATTAACTAATTATTATCCATGTTGTATATATTTATTTATAGCATTATTGATTTATTATTAGATGTTGCATTATATTTTTGACTTGTGTTAGTGGACCTAACTACACAAGACTTGACTCATGGGCTAACATTTATTTAAGTTAAACTAGAGCCCAATAACTAGCCTAATTCTTTAAGTTAGTATTTAATTAATCAAACCATTAGGATTTGAACCTTCCTTCCATAATCCTTTTCTTCATGACATGCCTAAAGGGACTTTTTGGACATTTGACCCTTGCTTGGACTCCAAGAAAGGGGCGGACCACTTATAGAGGGGAGGATTCTCTCTTCTCTCTTCTCATTTTATTCCATTTAGATCTACATTTCTTCATCCCCAATTTTTTGTTTTTTCTACACCAAATTCACTTCCCAATCCTTCTTTACTTCACCATTAGAAGCTCTAGAAGGAAGGAGGAGGCAAGGATCTGGAAGGAAAAGGAGATTGCACAAGTTAGCGGCTCTTTGCATCCAATTAAAAACTTGCATTGGGAATCCATCTCCCAATAGGTATATTTTAGAAATTTCCTTTTAATTATACTCTAAATCTGTTATTTAATCATTAGGAACTATCTTATATATTAGGGCTACCTAGAGGAAGAAGAATTGACTCCTAGGGACCCCTATTATGAATGTTATTGTGTGTTTTATGCCCAATTTAGGGAAAATTCTAGACGGGAGTACCATGTATTTGTCAATGGATCTAGTGGATCAAATTGACATATTTTTTGTTGTGTGAGACTAGTGTCATTTCCATAATTGGATACGAGTAGGTCGTATCATGACAATTTAGTGATACAGGTTGATTTGGAGATTTTTTCTTCCACACGGGGTCTACACATGTCATATTTTGCCATGAATACTTGGATGGATATTTAGCACTTTCATTTGCCTTTAATTATGATATTAAACTTTCTCACATCATTAGTAATGCATTTGGTAAGATGTTGGGGCCGTATCGCAAGCGTATCATATAAAGAGTGTGATACAGGTGTGATGCACTCCATGTGTTTGATTGAATGTTACTACTCTATTTTAGTGTTGTTTATATATATATATATATTTGATTTCGTTTGATATATATATATATATATATATATATATATATATATATATATATATATATATATATATATATATATATATATATATGATATATATTTGTACACCTGAGTATATATTTATTTGGTTATGTGTATTATAGGTGTTTATGTGTATTAGATATAGTGTTCAGACATGGTGAACTGTTTGCACAGTGTGAGCACTGTGACAATATTTTGAGATAGCATTGTGCTACTGATGCTAGCTATTGTTGTCTTGGCTGTTATGGGTGTTCGAGGTGTTGTAGCTACTAGTTGGTATTATGTGAAGGGGGAAACCCAGGCTCGGGTATTCAGGAGAACACATCAGTAGTTAGTGTTTAGTGAGGGGCATGTGTGTTGATTGATGTACATTTTGAGGGCCGAGCAAGTGGCATTTCTAATTGGAACAGCAGCAACGTTGTTCAATATACAGCGTGACTTGCTCACAGCAAACATAGCAGTAGTTGCTATATTGTGTGGGGGGGGAGGGGTTACATAAGGAACATTAGCACCTTTGCAGCAGCAGTGAGGTTGTAGGTTGATGAGTTTATGTTAGTTCTTATAGAGTGGTATGTTAGATGAGTTGTTATGTCTATTAAATTTAGTTATTGCTAGGTAATAGATGTTAGCTAAGTAATTTTTTGTTAAGTATTGGATAGAGGTTGATATAGGTACAACAGCTAGGCAGGGCCGGTGCACCACTGCACAGTGGAATATAGGAGCAGCCATTGCAGCATGGTGCAAGGCCTGTGATGGGGTTTGCTGTTGCACGACTGTGGGCTGCAACAGTGGCATGGAAGAGGGGGTCTGTTATTATGTTAGTGTGTTCACTAGTTAGTATTTGTTAGTTAATTGTATAATATTAGAGGTTAAGTATGTGTTTATATATTAGTATGATAGTTAGTTAACAATGAGTTATTAATACATGTTGGATGCTAATATATAGATGCTAATTTATTAGATAATATCTGACGTATTAGCTTATATGATAGTTGATGGTTAAGAGTTAAGTTATTTGATTGTGATAACTGTTAGTTACTTGGTTAATGGTAGTAGCAACTAGCTATTGTCTTGCCTAATAGTTTGTTGTGTGTTAGTTTAGTCAGTTTATATAATTATTAACTTAGTTAGATGATAGGTAGTTAGTTATATATGATTTAAGTAAATACTTAATTGGTATATATTTTTATGCAATAGTTAGTTAGTAGATAATAGCATTTGGATTGTTAGTTCTAGATTACCTTGATTTAAACCAAGGTAATGAGAGTTGAGGTATCAAGGGGGTATTGGTATTGAATACCAAGAGGGTAGCTAGGTCAGGATACATAGATAGCTCAAAGCCAAGGTATCCATATAGTGTTAGTATTAACAATAAAGTAATTTATATATAATGTATTATGTATATTGTGTATCTTGTGATACTATATAGGGTTGATACTCTAGTATCCTAATATAACTAGAATAGCCTAGATACATAGCGTATGGACCCAAGATCCTAGAGATGACTCATACAATCTAGAAATAGTTAGTTTGACCAAGTTTGACTAGTTTGACATAGAGTTGATCTAGTTTGATTATTTTGACTTAGATTTGGCCTAATAACCTAGATTTGAACTAGTTTAATTTATATTCATTCCAAAATCTTGTATTAATGTAATATTCTATATTTAGGTCTCTGAGGCACTGTTCTGGATATCTTTGATACTGTTCACCGGATATCAGACGAGTACATTCTCTGACAGTTTTTTGTTTATGATATCCTCTATGTTTCTTGTATTTAGTATAGGTATCCTTGATTTCCTGACACTTAGTTTCACGGATTGGTATTCCTGGATCCCGTTATGAGATGTTATTCTTAGTAGTTCCTGGCATATTTCTTATGCGAGCCTCGTTGTTCTTGTACATGTATGGACACTGATTAATGAGAAGATTAGCTCCCTTCTCATGGAATCCCGAGTCATAGCGTGCCATGGTTGGATCCACTATACCAGTCCGGGGTGGAGAGTATGTATTGTAGATATATGATTATACCCTGCAGTTTTAGTTTTTCTTGTATAGTGTTACTCATATACCACATGTACGATTAACTAGACCCGTGGTTCTTGAGCAGTACCCAAGCCGATCATATGTCATCACTAGTACTCACTCACTCAGAAAGTTGTATCTCTTTATTTCCATATATGATGTTTGTATCTCTTTTATGCATTTTCTGTATTTTCTTAGTTCTTTATATTTGTACCATTCTCTATTCATCTTGTATTTGCGCTCTATTTACTGTTACATAGTCTTTATCATTTATTGGAACTGCTGCTAGAGGTGTACTTTACTCTAATCATGACTAGATATATTTTTTCGAGATGACAACGAGAAGAGGTATCCCACTCAATACGAGCCTCAGGACATAGATGGCTTAGAGCTAAAGACTTTACCTCAGGTGGGACTCATCCCGGTTGAGACAGATGACACATTACCTATAGCTAAGTAGATAGGTTTATATTATACTGGATTTGTCTCCATCTTTTACAGTTAGTACTTTATTACTTTTGAGACTCATTGGATATTATTATCTTCTGTCGTGTGAGTTGTATTTTTGACTCTTAAGTTCTTTATATCATATTAGTACATTGTTCTATCTTATAGTTCTGTGATTGATTATTTATATTTCATTGGTGGCATTATATACCTTGATGATCATTATTGTTAGATAGTTTAGTTTACCTATACAATGTTCAACCACCGATGCTGTGACGTAGGCTTGGTGTTGTTCACATACTCGTTCTCTTACACCGGGTGTGGGTCGTGACACCTGTGCCTGGCCGTTTACTCCATACAAAGCCACAACATCACCAATCACACAAATACACACATACCCGATCATTTCACTACACAGACACATGAACACTCCTCACTTCTCCCTCTTACTTAATACATACACACAACACTAAAGTTATATCAAGTATATATAGCTTAGGTGAACACACTACATATACTAATAACTATTTCATCAAATATCTAGAGTGCACAATTAGGATACTCGTGATACGTTCTCAATTGAGATATCAAAACTTCCAATTCTCAATAATTAATATTTACACATATATATAACTAATACAACTAGTTACAATAAGAATTAGAGAGTAATTACATAAATTAGCCAAAATAAACCTCGTGTCATAGCGTATCACAAAATACCATGATACGCTCTACTCGTATCCAATTGTGGACAAATATCTAGTCCCATATCATCAATCTAAGTCTAATTAGATCTAATTGGTCTTATGATACATACTTGATACATCAATCTCAAAATTTCTCTAAATTGGGCACAAACATCTATATAGAAGCCATAATACAAGCCATATAAACCTTGTTCTTGTTCCTATGGATAGCCCAAAGCCAAGGAAAGTTTTCTAATGGTCAATTGCATGAATTAGAGTCTAATTAAGGTGGGGATTCAAAATTATACCTATTAGGAGATGGATTCCCAATACAAAATCTAAATGTACATAATTAGGACACAAACTCCTATCCAATGGCTCCTTCTCCAAGTACTCTTTGCAATCCAAACTCTAATGCTCCTTAGGTGATGTAAATGAGAGAAAATAAGAGTGAATTGGGTGAATTTGGTGAAGGGATGAAGTAATTTAGGGAAGAACACAATTGGAGATCCAAAATTTAAATGAATTGATGAGAGGAGAGAGAGAGAGAGAGAGAGACCCTATCATATGGTCGACCCTCCTCTTACCCCTCCTCCAAGTAATTCACATTGACAACAATGCCCCCCACTAGCTATTTATTAGGTTTAATTAGGGAGGGCTATATTAGAAAGCTTCTAATCTAATAAAAATTAATCTAATCACCTTAATTAACTAAATGAATGAGTCTAATAGACCAAATCCAATATTGGGCTCAATATGTCATGATAATCTAATTGGGTCCATTAATGATAAGTCCAATAATTAGGCTAGCCCACTAACTAATAAATAATAATACAATACAATATAAATTATTAGTAGCACAATATATAAATATCTAATCACTAAATATAAAATATACAAAATGACAAAAATACTCTCATATAAAAATATGGTAGTGACAGAATTTCAGAATTTACCTATTGGGATATGGATTCCTAATGCAAGCCAAATGGACACGTGTACAAGTGGACACAAGCTTATAGTCCAATGTCTCCTCTCTAAGTTCTCTTGCCAAACCCAAGCTACTAGTCTCCTTAGATGATGAGGATGAGTAAAATTGGAAGGAATTTGTGAAAGATTTGGTGGAGGAATGAATCAAATTGGGGAAGAACACTAATTGGGATAGTGGGATGAATAAATGAGATGAAAGGGAGAGTGCTCACTCCCCACTAATAGGGCCGGCCACCCTTTGCCCTCTTTCGAGCAATATATATGGTCTAGAATACCCCTTGAGGATTGTCATAAAAAAATTAATTAGTGGAAAAGCTTATCTTCCTAATAAAGGTTAAGTCTAATCTTTAAATGAAGAAATTGGTTAACTAATTGGGTCTAAAGTGGACTAGTCTAACAAATTGTTTAAGTTGTCATGCCAAGTTGGTTAGGTCCACTAGGGTCATGTCTAATTAGATAGTCTAATCTATAAATCAAAAATTATATTAGTCATAATATATAATATGCATATTTATATAAATAAAAATATAACACAATATTTATAATAATATAAAAATGACAAAAATACTCCTATTCTAGAAATGTGGTAGTTACACCATGCCCACCTTTCTCTATCGGCTGCGAGATTGTCTTCCAACTTGCCCATTGATGATGAAGACCACCCATAGAGTGACCCCATAGAAAACCGATGAACCACTTATCAATGGTTTTTATAACCTACTTCGGTGGTTACACGCGACTAACGTGTAGATGTGTACCGACTTGAGAACATGTCTGATGAGCTCCAAGAGAAAGAAGATGATTATGCCACCCTTCTATCTTCATGTATATTTTCTAAATCAGATGTTCATAAATCGCAATATTCTTCCTACTCTACCCCATGGGACAACCCAAGTAAAGAAATGGAGGGAATTGGATAATTAAACCAGTTATCAGGGCGAGCTCCTGCCTTGTCAAAGGTGACATGAATTCATGGACATAAATATACGTCTTACCACTACTAACATTCTTACCCTAAATCTTTTCGTACCCGTCCAGAATCTTGTAAATTCGTATTACCGTAATCTTGTCTCCGGAGGAGAGGATGAGAAGATCCTATATGTAGGATAGGTGGATGATGAGTGGGCACCCCCTAGTAGATCTAAAATTCTTGAAGCTCGATATTTACCCAGCTTGATCAGATTCCTACAAAGTACCTCCCAGCAATTATGAATAGAGTGGGCAAAAAAAGGTCCCCCTTGCGAACTCCACAGAAGGACTTAAAGAAGCCCGTGGATACCCCATTGATGATAGAAGAAAACCAAGCATTGCTAACTGATCTCCATAGAATGTCGATCCATCCCTCCGGAAAAAAAAATCTTCTAATCACCTAAATTAGGAGTTACCAATCCAGTCTATCGTATGCTTTCTTCATGTCAACTTTAATTGCTATGTTCTGACCATTATTAGGAAATCCCATACCGCTTATAAGTTCCTTGGAAAGAAGGATGTTGTCGCATATATCATGTACCTTAACAAACCTGCTTTGTTCCTATAAGACCAACTTAGGGAGTAAACTTTCCATCCTATTCGCAATGACCTTCGCAACCAACTTGTTAAAGAAGTAGCAAAGGCTGATTGGAAGGAAGTCTAAGAAAGAGTGCGGATTCTGAATCTTTGGTATCAACATAAGAAAGGTACTCGATATTGCCCTCAAATATGCTATCCCGTCGAAGAAGGCATGGATGGCCTCGATGATGTCAACATTAACAGTCCCCAGCATTCGACGAAGAATATACCCGAGAACCCGTCTGTTCCCGCTGCACTGGGATGGTTATCGATTTTAAGGTGTCAGCCACTTCAACCTCAGAGATTTGAGACAATATATTCTCACTATCAGATGTTGTGAAGAGATGGGGAATAACCAATAAAAAATTCTTATTTTCTCGTACACTTTATTTCTTGAACAGATCAAAATAATGCCTTTCTACCTCCTTTTGAATGTCAGCAGGATGACTGAGTTCCGTCCCCTCTACCTCGTGGATGGATTGGATGTAAAGTTTTTGTCTATTACTTTTGACGAACGAGTGAAGGAACTTCGAGTTCCTATCTTCGTTTTGGCCTGATTTGAGCCTCGCTTTTTTAACGCCATAAGGCCATCTCCATCTCAATCTTCTGCTTAAGCTTCTCCCTAACCTAGTTGAGCCTGTTCTTATGATAATCGCTGTTGGACCTGTCATACGTCTCTTCTTCCATATCAACATCATCCTCGGCGCATCTAATGGCTTGGAAAATATCACCGTATGTCCGCCTGCTCCAAGCCGCCAGGGCATACCTCAAGGCCTTGAGTTTGATGGATATTCTCGTGAGTGGTTCCGGGTGTTGAATTTGGGTCCATGCTGTCCTTACCACCTCGTAGAAATTATTATAGACGCTCCAAAAGTTGTGAAATTTAAACAGCTTCTTGCACATGGTAGTATTGGGCCCGATGACGATAAGAAAAGGCGAGTAGTCCAATCCCGTATAATTTAGGTGAGAAACAATGGAGCTATGAACCAATTACGTCATGTATTTATTAGCAAGAACCCGATCCAGACGTAATTATTGGTTCTTCTGCCCTTCTTGTATATTACTCCAAGTGAATGAGTTACCGATGAATGGTAATTCATTCAATTGAGCTTCTAAAATAAACTATGTAAAATCCATCATTGAACCCATTTCTGAAAGAAGACCTCCCGTCTTCTCCTCTAGTATTATAATCTCCTCCACAAATCCAAGGGTAATCGATGAATTTATCTTGAAGCTCTAGTAGTTGAACCCTAAGTTACCAATGAATGGTTGTTCCCATCAATGAATCAATAGTTTCTCGCTCTAGTTCTATGATTTCATCAATGATTCCTAAATACTTTGCCCTAGGGAGAGCCATAGACGCATTAATGATGGTTTCCACCCCCTAAGCCACCATCAGTGTGGTCATACGTATTCTGACACAAGGTTCGATACCGTAACCTCTGTTTTAATCCTTCTCGGTGTGTGCTTCGTACCTGATACGGAGGGACCCGTATCTGTAGCTACTTCCACTTGGGGCAACTAATTTTGCTTTATCCTCCCTGGCTTCTGAATAATTTCCTCGATCACTTCTTTCCAATTCTTCAACTTCATGGGATTTGTAATATTTTGCGATCCCTTATACGCATCCATTGAGTGGCCTTGATGTAATCACTTAGAAAAAAATTCAGGGTGATCTTTATACTCAACTGGTTGCTAAACAATGCTCCCCTACGGAATGATCAGTTTAACGTTAGGTGGCAAAGGCTTGCTGATATCAATCTAGACCAAGACTCGAGCCGGACTAGGCCCGATATGCATTTTAGTAGCCACATCAATCTGCAAAGGAGTCCCAATGCACATCACGATGTCAAGAACCACGTCCACCTCCACAAAGAAATACTGAAGCAATCTCGGTAAATAAAGTCAAATCTGGGCGAAGAGTGTTTCCTACATTGGCGAGAAGTTTGGGGTCCATCTGAAAAGCCTCATCGACGTTCCGGCAAGGAACTATAGATCCTTTGCCCTTAGTCGAAGAAAATTGATCTCCAGTGCAGGCCAAATCAATAGATTCCTCGCATCGATGACCCCAATTGTTACTTGGCCAGCGAGCTTGAGGCCATCATTGGCGTTGTGAATCACATCCATCTGTGGATGTGATCGAAAGATCTTCTCAACCAACGCGAACCGAAAAGGAACCAAAATCTACGCAATGTCATCCTCCAAAAAATATATCGCATGAGCCCTAAGAAAGGGAAAATAAATTTGAGAAAGAGGGGGCACGGGTAGAGGGGGTGAAGGAACTCCAGTAGCAAAGTTGGACCCTGCCTCGACGTACGAACATCCCATGCCTGGAGTCAACTACAGCATTCAGGCTGCCACCAAGGAGGCCAGCTGCGGAGCCCAACCTAGAACGCGTGAAAGAAATGAGAAGAGAGGGGAAAACTCTGGGAGGAGGGATGAAGGAGAAAAGCGGCTTCGCCTCCCAAGCGGGAAAGGGGGCACAAGGGAGGGAGACCTAGAAAAAGGTATATATATATATATGATCGGTAGGGATTCATTAATAAGGGTTAGGATTGGGATTGTTATATTAGTTTGAGTAGTATGTAGTATAGGATTGATTTATTAAGATATTAAAATTATATTTCAAAATTAATGAGGTTAAAGAGGATTATTATTAGGTTAATTAGTGGAAGGGATTGTATCAAATTATTTTTTAATTTAGGAAACTTACATTATTTACTAGAATCAATTATTAATCAATTTTAAACTTAAATAACTTATGATAATTGCAAAACAATATTTTAAAAAATCCTACAAAATTCTAGAAAAATCTATTCTAAAACCTACAAAAATATTTAAGGTCATTTTGGGAACATATGTTTCTATAGTAAATTCCAGAATCCATCAAGCAATTAAATAACATTTGTTACCATTTTCTAAAAAATCTAGAAAAATCCTAAAAAATTCTATAATAACTTAATTAGGTATTCTAACTTGTTTTGACTCTAGTTGTTATTTCTAGTCCATAATATGGTTTTTATAGTTATAACAATTGGTATATTGTCCGGGTAATCTCCGTTTATCAAAGTATATTTTTAACTCATGAATGTTTTGATCAAGGTTTCTTGGTATAATTTTTTTTTAAAAACTCAATATCTAGTAATATTTCTTGGGAATCAATGATACTCCATATAGGGCCATCACAGGGTCGATATAAAAATACTATACTTTGAATAGTGGATAATATATCATAGTATCTGATAGACTAGGTAATAGCAACGCACAATAATCGGGATCCTATCCCTTCCAATGCTCTAATTGATTTTGACTAGTAAATTCCTTATAATATCATTAGGAGTATATGTCGAGGTCGCAATATAATCTATTCTAGATTTCATATTGAGGTACGTGTACACTTAGTATATTCCATTGTGGCTCCCAAGGGTGATTTAACCCCGAGCATAGATGCAATTCACAAACAACAATAAACGAAACCCTATTATCAAATCCACACTATGCCCAGAGAGCTATATTCATACTGGTTGTCACAACTTGCCCCGAAATTTTGAGATACGAGTACATGGTCAAGCCCAGGCTAGATCGTAACATCTAGGAAAGTACGCTCTTTAAACCTCAATTTTAATCATCGTCCAAATATTGAACAATATTTTAATCACAAATAACATCTTGCTCATTCACAATAATTATAGAATTTTAACCAATAATACATTGAAACAATATTTGGGAATAAATCCAATACATATTTCCTTAGCATTATTAGTTGTACAAGTATGATAGTTGATTTACTTATTAATATATTATCAATCTCCTAATTATGTTCCATGGACATAGGCTTAGGACATGATTATTTGCATTCATTATAGTTAGATACATAGAATTATTTATGTTACTTATTGGAGTTACGATTTTGATTATGGATTTCATTGTTGTATGCCGTACTTTGGGTGTCGCACTATATGATGGACTTGTAGCTAGTTTGACTGAGTCAAAACTGAGTATTGGAGAAACCATTCGGCATCGAATTGACTAAGATGAATATATTGATAATCATTCCAATTCATTGATCGAGATCGGTTGGAATGAGTCCAAAAAATAATGGATTATGTCTTAGCGAATGAACTCTATATAAGAGTATCTTCCCAATATTATTTTATTATAGTTTTCAATAGATATTTTCACTGCTTGATTTTGATGAATGTACTTTCGTATTGATTTTTGCTTTCATTTCCTGATAATTCTGAGACGAAGAATAGAAGAAGGCTATTGATTTGATGTTGGTGCTATTGTAGGAGCATGAGTAACTAATGTTTAATTCTTTGCGAAATGGTTCTCCTTCTATTATTGAATTCTCTACTCGGTATGTGGTTCTTACCTTTCTTTTATACTCCTTCATGCTTAACGAAAGACTGTGTATCCTTGCAAGTCCTTAGATAGATGATGCCCGAAAGAATATAATTGATAAAAGAAAGCCATAATAAATGTTGTACAACTAAGAGCAGAATATTGATTGACTGTCACTGTTGAGTGTATCTAAGTACGAGACTTTGTAGTAAGAGCTTCATATATGAAGTGGATAATTGTGCTGTGCTACCAAGGAACTATTTTGATCGGGTAGGATATCCGAAACTGTCGGTTATGGTTTGGTACCATGAATTATTTGTGACCAATAGTCACCAATTGGAACAATACAGTTTAGACTGAATAAAAAGATGTACAAGTATAGATTTTTATTGCTTATTTTTGTTTTGTGTTATGGATATGTTTTATAGTTAAATAATTCTTGCACTTGTATGGTCATGGATAACTTGTGCATAAGGTTTGTCTTTCTTCAAAATTGTATTCGGTGCATTGGAGCCGAATCGACCTAGGAAAAAATTATGTGAATGTAATTTAGGCATGTGAGGTATTATGAAACCATTAGTGGGGCTTGTAACTCATACTGGAAAGGTGCGTCACAATATTGTGTAATAGTTCTTCACGGTGAAGATTTCACCAATAACCTCATATAGACATGATGTATACTAATATATGTCTTCTGCAGGGATGGTAAGTATTAATCTCTATTTTATACAGGAAGGGGACATCAATCGTTAAGAAATCAATGATAATTGATATAATTACATGTTACAAGTTTCTTATTTTATTTTATGCTATTAATATGATACGTTAATCAATCCTAGTTTCTAAATCGCAAGATCACTATATAAATTGAATGCTTCAAATGATTACAGTTTTGGTTTAGGAAAGCGGGGTTGTCCCACTTACCAGTACACGATAATGTACTGACCCACAACCCCACAGGTGTTAGAAACAATGAGGATGTATAAAGCTAGTTGAAGTTTGGGAAAAGCGTCTAGAAGCTCTTCTTATTTTGATGTATTTTGAAGCTGGTTTATTTTGAAGGCATTTTTGATCCAATGCATATAGGGACGTAATATATGGGACGACAAGTATTATTTTATGGAAACTTATTAGTCTTTTTGTTATTTAATAAATGTAGCTGAGACAATATTTTAAATTTATTCAAATCATGTATTATGTTGTAAGTTATTAATGAAAAGTTATTTTGTTCCTATAATGTTGTTTAAATTTATGTTACAATGTGATTTCAACCTATATTCAAAAGAATTATCACTACTGCACGTTTTTGCCTTATATAAGTGCAATTTAGACTTATACGACATCACGTTCATCGGCGACTTAGAATTCAGTAAAATTAGGACATGATATAGTAGAATCATAATATGATTCACTTCCTTGGATTTTAAAAATATTTTCTTTTGGAAGTTTTGATGTGATTTTCTTGGTTGATTGTTTTTTGATATATGATGGATGAAATAATAATCTTATATAATATGCCTGTAATATTTCATAAATAATAAATAGAATTACTTTTTTGTAGGGATTACTTTAAGTAACAATGCTGGTAGCTCAAGGATTGTAGCCTTGACTGAACTAATGGAAAGAATGATGCTCATGATGGAAGTACAATAATGCAGGCCGAGGCCTAATAACGGATAATACAGATGCAGTTTGAACTGCAGCAAAAACATATACATAATTTGGTTCAGTTTGTCACCACCTTTTCAGCCAACAAGTCTACCAAAGTTGCCACGACATAAGAGATATGGTAGAGGAAGTTGAGGAAGCTTCATACCAATAATGACCTCCACTTTCAAGGCCGACAAGTTCAAGAAGATAAACCCACAAAAATTTATAGCCATAACCGAACTAAATGAAGTTATGGATTGGATTCTCATAATCGAAGGCTTGTTTGAGATGATCAACATTTAAGGGTTTAATAAGGTAGCATGCATGTTTGTGCACCTACGCTTGAGGAATCATAATTAGTGGGAGGCGAATAAAAAGATAATCTACATCTCTAACCAAAATGTTAGAATTATTTAGGAGTTGTTCAAGTAAGCATTCCTAGAGCAGTATATCCCGCAAGTAGTCCTTCAGCAGAAGGATGATGAGTTTATCATGCTTAAGTAGAGGAATATATCTATGGATGAATACGATCTTGAATTCTCAAACCAATAGTGGTCTTATAATGCCGCTCTTGATAGTGAGTGACTATTTGATTGAAGTTCATAAATGGCAGGGAAGATTATTTGCAAACCCTTTAACAAGCATCTTCATAACATAGGAGGATCCAGAGTACCTAAGCATTAAAACACGACTGAGCATAGAGGTCCTAATCCGGGAGTGCATTATTTTAAGTATACCAATTATGGGCAGAAAGCATCCGAATGCTGGGGTGGATGCTTTAAGTATGGTCACATAGACTATAGGGCACGTGAATATCAAGAGGAAAGGGTGAGCCAAAATCGTGAAAGAAACTTCCAGAACCAGAACAGAAGGCAGGAACAATGAGCCCCGAATACGATATCGATAAACATACAGAATCAACATCCAGGAGCGCAAAGAAGATTCTATGATTTGACTTACGAGGAGGCTTTCGCTTCAAACACCATTGTGACAGGTATATTACTTTACAAAGGAATACCTGCTAGAGTATTGTTTAATTTGGGTGCAACGTATAGTTTTATATCTGCTAAATTTATTGAGAAAAGTAGATTATGTATATCATTATTAAATATGAACTTTTTGTTCATACTCTATCACGTGTAAATTTGCCTATAAGCCTAATATGTAGAGATGGATACAGTTGCATCAGAGGAAGAAACTTCTCTTTGGATGTCATAGTAAAAGATTTCAAGTAGTATGATATCATTTGTGGGAAAGGATGAGCATGGTATGTGTCATGCGATGATCGACTGTGTGGAGAAGAGAATTGTAGTTTATCTACCTGGGGAGATAGAGTTCTTCAATTCTTATGGAACGACGTCAAGGACATCAAGGGTGGTATCAAAAGTGTCATGCCCAAGTCCTAAAATACGTTGGACCAGAGTCCGTGTCAATGGCCAGCTACGTATCAAGTGGACTCCAGTCCCACTCGAATATGTATACGTTGTCTAAATTAGATAATTCTATTCATAAATCACTATATATATACTATCTCAATCCACAAAAAAATAAATACCTAGAATAAACTATATGTGCTAAAGTCGGCCGCTAATAACACATAAGCTCAAATAGACCAAAGAAATAAGTCACAAGAGTCTACAAATACTAGGCTATAACAGTAGGAAACAAGAAATAAGGACAAAAATAGATAAACTATGAAAGACATGATACAAGTACATAATCATGATACCTGCATACTGAGAAGATAGATATCAGCAACTCGGGATGAACTCAATCATAACTCATGCCAGTAATCTAGAAACAAACAAGGTACTCAGAGGGACATAACAAGATACATAATAACTTGCTATATAAACTGGAATAAATAAATAGATATGCAAAGGGTGTTTTAACCATCTAATGTGCAATTTAGAGGACAACCTTCTAATCGTGCATAGTTGGGATTTAGGCTAAATAGGAATATGGCATATCACGAGGCTAGAGACATTACATATACTATCTCATAGTGATATGTATAATGTGTATAACGTTAAACGAAAGTCATTGGCCAGCATCATAACTCATAATATACCATAGTTCCTCCGGAGACTATGGTTTACCGATTTTGTATAGGTCATACGTATAACGACTGCCGTCTCCATTTTCTCCACACTGACCAAGTCGTATACACAATATGTCCAATTTTATAACTGCTTGCGTCTCTAATACACTAAGCATATCAGTTACGTTTCTAACCATCACATATTCCTTACTTATCGGTAGAAACTTGAATACGTAGTTTGTGCCTGTAGCAGAATATCATAAATTATGTTATGTGTTACATTATCCCATAGTAAAGAGGTATTCTAGTAAAACTAAGACAACATGCATAAGATAAATAAAAGATGCGCAAGATGACGAACAATGTCGTTTTCACCCAAGTCTAGCTTGGACGCAAAGTTTATATAAAAATAAATATAAAAAAATAATATAAATCACTGAAATAAAATAATAATAGTAGTAAATATAGCAATGTATACTTTTCTGGAGTTCGAAAAGAGTTTAAACGTTGTTTCGATAGTAAAATCGTCAAGTCAACAATAGCACAAAATATGGACGATGTACGAACGTCTCCGGATGCAGAAATAAACAACACCAACATTTCCTAAATTGGTGAGAAAGTCAGAAAATACTACCCATAAGTCCAATTTCGATACTGGAACAAAAATGACAGTTTTGGGTCAAAATAGGGACCGTACGTGGCCCACTTTTTATCGAAAAATATGCCAGAACTAATTATATATAAATTTAGCATATCGGCCAAACGAATTCTAAATGATGATAAAAACTCAACGGTATATCCGTATTTGGATTCCGATTAGCCAATCACAAAAATGCTCTTTTAATTGGACCATAGGGTCCGCAAAACGGTGATCCGGTCAACCATCTCAGAACGGATAAAACTTGGATCATAGAATGATTCGAATTCTATGAGTCTAATGGCATAAGTTTTATCATGATACGATCAGCAAAAAAAAATATTAAATTTGTAAGATCACTAATACGACAACTTTCGACGAATATGGGTCAAATTCATCGTGCACATATGAACAATTCAAATTTCGTCAAATCCCACACGTCGAGGGATACCATATATGGCATTTTGTGCAATCGGCATATGACGAGGTGGTCCGGCTTGTCGGGCCCACTCTATATCGAAGTTTTTCAGTTTTAAAAAATTAAGTTTTTTCGAAATTTTAATTCAATTTTTTTGGGGATTTAAGTAAAATTAAATCAAATTAATTACATAGTTTTATAGAGGATCATCTAGTATACACAACAAAGAAATACAATTATTGATTGATCGAAGGGCTGCTGAGATGGCAGCCTTCAAACAGGGCCCATCGACTAAGGCGTTTACTTTGCATTGCTCGGTACAGAGCACCACCGATCGATTGTAGGGACTCGATGTCAGAGACTGCATTATCAAGGAGGGTGGAGGAGACTCCAAGATGATAAGGGAATCTCTGTGTAGTTCTGGGTGGTTTTGAGTTTTTAGGGATTGGGTTTAGATAGAGTTCTGACTATCTTGATAGAGAGATCAAGATGGTTTTTTATAGATTTCCCCGATCGAATATCCTATTGGTATTAGGATTTTATCATAGAACTCGATTTATATTCGAAAAGGATATGATTCAATTAGATTTGATTTACAAAAATAAGTGGTTTAAATTTGTGATTTCTAAAAATAAAATCGCTCTTAACAAAACATGCTCGGGTTTGAATACCCATGGTGAAGATGAACTGTTCATCAAAAAGTTTTTTTTATCCGTCTTTTCAATTATTTTATTTCCTTTCTTTTATTTAGATTTTGCCTTATGTATTTATATTTAATAAGAATATTTTATTATTTCCTTTTATCTAATTAATAATTAATTTTTTTCTAAATAAAATTTCTAAGATTTGTAACCCTTTATTTAGCTGCTTATTTACTTTCTTCTTCTTATTATTATTTATTGTGATTATTATCATCTATTATTATTTCTTTATTTAACCTTTTACTTTCTTTTGTTTTAATTTATCTTTATTTAATATTTTCTTTAAAAATACGTAATATTAGCACTTATATATGTATATCCATATTACATACACAAAGATATATTTATTCATATATTCATACTTATAAATATTCATATATATAGTAGTTAGCTTCTTATATCACCATTTAAAGTTTATATTTGTATGTGCATTAGTAAATGCTTTATAATTAATTTAATTTTATTAAATAATAAAAATTATCGAGTTTACAAAAAGTAATGGTAAGACGCATGTTGTATTATGGCTGTAAAGTATGCCTGGATTTTGTTAGAGACACTCGAAAAGAAGGTGCAGACATATTTCAGACTGAAGCCGTGGCAGATTCACCTATGTATTTCTAGATAGATACACAAAAGCTACCTGATCAAGAGACAAAATTCAGTATGGACAACTTTTTGGATACTCAACCGATATTAAAATTATTGTATTAGAAGACAACAACAAAATTAAAGGAACTAAAGGCCTAGCTATAAGAATTGTTGGTTCAAAGATATATTTTTCCAGTATTTCTCTGTGAGGAGCTTTAGTACTATTTATGAAGAAAAATAATGGATTAATACGGCTGTGTATTGACTATCAAAAGTTGAACAAAGCTATAGTATGGAACAAGTATCCGTTACAAGCATAGATAACCTATTTAGTTAGTTTCAGGAAGCAAAAATAGATCTTTGATCAGGCTATCATTAGTTGAAGATTAAGCATAAGTATTTGTCGAAGCCAGCATTATGCATTATATAAGGACACTATGAATATTTCTTATGTCATTTGGTTTGACAAATACTCCATAAGTATTCTTAGATATAATGAACCGAGTCTTTCGACCCTTCTTGGATAAGTTTATGTTCATGTTCCTCGATGATACCCTAATATGCTCAAGGAACAAGAAAGAGTATATGTAACACTTGTTGATTATGCTACATACCTTCCTGAACACCAGTTATATGCAAAGTTGAGCAAGTATGATTTAAAGATGAGTAGCATATCTTTCTTTGGAACATATTATCACGGCAAAGAGTGTCGTTGTCAACCCAAACAATATTGAAGTAGCAGTAGATTAGAGATCGAAATAGGCCAGTGAAATTAGAAGCTTTCTCCATTTGGTAGGCTATTACAAAAGATTTATGAAAGAATTTTCTAAGTTGGATTCTTCTATGACTTACCTCACCCAAAAGGGAGTCACATTAAAATGGACCAACGACTGTAAAAAATATCTTCATTTCAGCTCTAACCCTTACACTTCCAAAATCGGCAAAGTGATTTTAGATATAAAGTGATGCGTCAGGACTTGGCTTGGGGTGTGTGCTCGTTCAAAAAAAGAAGTGATTTATTATGCCTCAAAATAGGTAAATCAGCATAAGAAGAGCTACACTATGCATAATTTAGAATTGGCGCTAATTGTGTTAATATTAAAATTATGGCGACACACTCTCTACGGTGTGGCATGCAAAATCTTTATTGATCATAAGAACCTCAAGTGTATATTCCTCCACAAGGAATTAAACTTATGCCAGAGGCATTGGTTAGAGTTTATTAAAGATAATAATTTTTCGAACACATACACGCTAGGCAAAGGAAATATTACAATATATGCTTTGTGTTAAAATTTTATGTGAGCTATGATTATAGAAAGCAGAGTACTTCAAGAATTAGAGGAGATGGGTATCGAATTCTGAGTTCAAACCCAAAGGGTACAACTGGCTCAACTGCAACTTGATACGAGTTTGCGAGAAAAGATAAAGACAATACAAAAGGATGCCCTATTTTTTTCAAAACATGCCAGAGTTAATTTTAACAAAAAATGCAACCAATTTTACAGAAGACGAGGGAGGAACATTGCGTGTTAATGGAAGATTGTGCGTTCCTAAGGATAAGGACCTCAGAAAATAAATATTGATGAAAGTACATTATGCAAAGTATTATTTACATCCGGGGAGCATGAAGATGTATAAGGACTTGTGCACAACCTTTTGGTGGCTTGATATGAAGAAGGATGTGGCCCTCTTCATGTTATAATATGTGTCCTATTAAAGAGTAAAAGAAAAGCATTCATGGTCGAGCGGGGAGATAAAAAAAACCTTGTCATTCAAGAGTGGAAGTGGGATAACTTTGCGATAGATTTCATTGTGTGCTTGTTAAAGATGTAACATGGTAATGATGCAATTTACATCATTATTGATTAATTGACCAACTCAGTGTAGAAGCATAGAATATCTCATGACTCTTGATGTTCTGTGTAGAGGCCACCCAAGTTATTAAAGGAGTGTCTTTTCAGAAATTGGCAAAGAAGGATCATTTTTGGTAAGCCTATGAAAAAAAAGTCGACAAAGGGCTAAGCAATTTAAATTTCGCATAGGGGTCATAGCTTTAAAGAATCTATGCAAGAAATTCACCTATGTGAGATTTGTTTTTGAAATCAGCTACACAAAAGCTTAAAAGAACAGTTCCCTATGCTGAATAGGTACCTACGTTAGCATGGGAAAAGACAAAATATTTTGAATCTCTAAATTTGATGTTGTAAAAGCATTAAAAAATGTATCTGACATCAACACATCTCTTTGTACTCTATAATGTACGACGGTTATGAAGAATGAGACATTATCAACACTAACGTCAGCGTAATAATGACTTTGAATTAATTAGTCGTAGAGCAGTGCCATGTGGCACTATGCACAGACTGACATATGTCCTATTTTTTGCACAAAACATAGCTGAATCTTCTTTATTAGAGCCAAATTTCACGTATATGGCATAAATCTCTCTCCTCATTAAATGCAAAGTTGTTTGTGTAAAGTTAAAAATTTAATGAGATCACACATTAAATACGCAGATTATGGCGAACATTTGAAGTTCGAAATGACCGTCATCATGTTTATAGGAATTAATATATTATTTATAATGGCTGATACATTTTACGTACTCCATATTGTATACTGATCATTCAGATTATATTTTTATGCATAGTAAATTCATCAATTTTGTGCGGACATTGATTCTATGTTTAGAAGCAAGTTTTGGCAGAAAATGGTAAAAATAATGTATTTTGCCTAAATCTCACAAAGAATTCCAAAAGTTAGTCGTTACAGTGTTGATGGCTATAAATACCTCTGAATTTATACTATTTTAGGGGATTGAAAGCTTTGATCTTGAGCCTACTTTCTCCCAAACGCTTTTCTCCAGTATTCTTGAGCTTGAGATTTAGCAAGGTTTTTACCATCCTCGCCTTGGGTAGTCCGAGGAGTAAATGAGTCACGTAATGACTCGACCTCTATCGCTACTACTTCGTAGATCTTTTATAACATGATTGTACTTAGAATTTCTTTTTTATTAGGATTCTTTGTATTCAAAAGCAATAATCAAGTTTTTGTAAGTAAAATTTTGTAAACTTTGGTTATGAAAAACAAAATGGTTACTCTATTGGGGACGACTATCACGCCTCTGTCCCAAAATTTCCTGCTCTCAATAGGCAGGCTAGAATTTGGTGTCTAACGTTCATAAATTCGAACATCCAATTCCTGGTCTTGAGAAAGAACGTTGGAAGTGAATATTGCAAACTGGTTTAACATGGACTGAATTCGGCTTGATTTTGGCCCAAATTTGCCACAAGTTCGACTGCATGCTGTTAGAACACTTTTAGGCTTTAGTCTAGTTTGGTTTGGTGGACTAAGATCTTGTTTGGTATGGGTTTGAGTTTCCTAGTGCCAATTCAACTCGACTTACATTGAGTCCTAATAATCCAGAGAAAAATAAATAAAAAATAATAAAATCAAGAGAACATCGATGACTTCAAACTTATAATACTTGAGCATACTTTAATACGCATTTTTCCTTGACGATAGTTTTCCAAAGATAAATAGATCTAAAAATCTACATACAACACCGTTCAGAGAAATCTTCAGATATAACGCGTCTTTGGCTGATCATGATTTCTTCACCGCATGTGTCCATGTTTGATCTTGCTTATTGCTTTTCTACAAATATATGTTAGACGAACAAAGCAATATACATAAGCAAAATATGATAACATTTAATACTATGAGACTCGTCTCACAATATTTTTTTTTTTATATGGATATGTATTTATTTATTATATCTTAAGATTTCTTGGTGTCCAATTTTTGAAAAAACTCTTAAAGGCTTATCCAATAATCATGATTTTCTGAGTTTGTGACAACTATATTTTATCATCATACTACTAAATACTAGTAGACTTTTTGGCATTGCCATAGACTCGTGCTAGGATTCATGAGTAGAACGGAGCACATGGAATTTCCCGAAGTGATAATTTTTCCCTTTATTCAGATCATGCATCGGTTTTTTGCAAAAAATCGATAAAAAATCCTACCGAAATATTTTCCTGTAAATATTGTTTAGATATTTTGTGAATATTATTAGATTCAGTCTAGTATTCATTGGTTTTTGGTTCTGATTCATTCTATTATCCATTAGTTTTTTGGTTCTGATTTATTATATTATACACTGGTTTCTTTTTTTTTTTAAGTGGATGAGATTGAATTGGATCGGGACTTGGATCGCTGACGTGGAAGATCTGTCACCCCTCTATATATATATCCATTTATTTTCTATCCTATCTTTTTTTTGCTCTCTTTATTTTCTTCCTCTCTTTATTTCCTCTCCATTTTTTGTGTGAGCTTGAAGCTTGGTCTTGAGGCTTAAGAGTATAATTTTCAAACCATTTTTGGTGGTAGAGTAGAAGGTTTAGGCTGGGAGCTCGACTTTAGACAAATACATATTGTCATTCTATGAACCTGAGATTTGAATTTCTTTTATTGTCATTATTTCTTGAATATTATTGGATGCAAATGTTTCCTAGATGATTATTTATTACTTTAGTTCTTGGCTTGATATTTTTTTATAGGTTTTAGACTTGTTTATGCTCATGTCCATTTCTAGATCTAATCGTGAGATACAAAGCTTGATATTGTATCATGTATGATACTCAAATTTTTCTTGTAGGATTTATTCCTATATGCTACATGAGATCCTTACCTAATTTGTACCCAAGTGGTTTTGAGTTTAGGGGAATCCGAACACGTTTTGGTTTTTCAAAAACCTATTTTTATAGTATTTGGAGGAAATGATCTATCAAATCTCAAAATTTTAAAAATTTAGTGTTCCCATGTTGTAGGTAATTTTATTTTATTCAATTTTGACCTTTGAAAAGTAGAATTATGAATTAAATCCTACAAAAAATAATTCGACGATAATGCATACTGAGCTCACGGTCATGACCCGCACCCAGAATTTGGGCATGAGCCGTGGGTACGTCCAACCTACGCCGCAATATCGGCGATAAAATGCTTTCTAGGTCTCAATTCTACTAATCACAACTCACAAAATAAACTGTCAATGACCTCACTCCATAAGGAGGACAATGAATATGCATTTGATCATTAATTCATAATATACTCAATCACAATAACTATAAGAAAGTAAATGACACGATAAGATGAAAAGATATAAGGAAGTTCTGACATAAATCTAGAACACAACTCAAAATACAATAATAAGTCTAGAGTCTAACTGACTCAACATAAATAAGTCTCAACATAAATACACCCAAGTATCACAGTTTAGAACAATCCAAAACATAGATAACTAGACTAAATGCTGTCTAAACGACTGTGGGTGGTGTCTCCTCTAAGGAGAGTGGCTACTCGGGAATCTCCGGGATGAAATCCCCATCTATTCCTGGACCAAAGTGGGTAGGTCATAATTCCTCAAGATCCTCTGAAAATAGTATCCTGTCAGGATTGGAGCGAAGCACAAACACTAACAACAATTTTAATTATATTGATAAAAACTATAAAATAGTGCAAGAAAATACATGATAAAGGAAAATACTGGAAATAAGGAATACTGGAGAGGCATGTAATCAGCATATAGAACTAACTAGCAATAAAGAAATATATGTGAATGCTAGAAATGAATGTATTAAAAAAAGAAGGAATTCTAGCTAAGTGTTGTGAAATATCACTTTACTATGTGATCGGCTTGGAACTAGATTAGGCTTGTTATATAAGATTGCCTATGATACATATGAGGTTAGGCTAACCATCTAGTTAGCTATGATGCGAGAAATAGTCAGGCTAATCATATATAATAGGTTATGAGGCATGTAAATGGTCAGGCTATATCCTAGGTGATATGTGGGGTAAGCTATGATGCATGTAATGTGGGGTATGATCACATAATCTTGCTAATATTTTCTCGTCCCAAACTAGTACAATAAATTCTAATAACGACTCCTCATGACAGGTATCTATGATACTAGCCCGTGTATCCGCTGTGTCGGATTCAATTATACACTATAATTAGAATCATAGTAATAATCAAAATAATAAAAACTGTCAGAGAATGTACTCGTCTGTGGTCTTGAGCAATGAATGAGGATCGATTTTCATGATAGAAATACGAAGACCTAAATATAAAAATATAAGGTTAGTAACTGATGTGAGATGACAATATGGTTAACTAACTGGTTGTGATGTTTCTAGGCCACTTCTAGGTCCACTTCCCCATTTGGGTCAAAACTATCTTCTAGGTTGGTTTCTAGAGCCTTACTATCTAATACTAGGTATTATGAGGTTATCTCTAGGTTTATAGATCATACCTTATTGATATTAGCTATAATAGCAGGTGTATATCATTTATCATCTATCTATATATATATATATATATATAACCTAGTCAATTTCCAATATCTAACTTAAACCTACCTAAATAAGCTCACACTAGCTGCTACATTTAGTATCAGTCACCCTTCCAAGCTGTTGATACCTCACTCTAACACACTCACACAATACTATAAAGATACACTCTCCCCTTAAGCACACTAGGAAGAAACTCCATCCTGCTACCTGACACCAAATGCTCAAATACACACACAAGCTTACACCATATACCCATCCACTTACACCCTACACAGACTTCAGTTTCTGTGATACACTTAACATATCTTATTACACATCCTCATTCACTACCAACTCACTGGTCCACCACTAATATCCTCCACTGCTCTCAGTTTGTACCTATGGTGCAATACAAGTTCTGCACTTCTGGCTCAGAGTGCTTTTGTACTGTTGCCCTCTAAAATTGCCACAGTTGCACTCGAGCTTTGTTCAGTATCCAGTGCATAGGTCTCCTTCATATCTCCTCCCCGCATTTGTTTTATTACCACACTGATGTGCATACTGTAGTGCACTTAGTTGTTCACATCATTCATACTATAGTGCACTTAATTGTGCACAATATTGTGTATGATACAGCGCACACAAGCACTCTCTCCTCTCCCCAAAACCTGATCTCGATTACACCCTTTTACAGTTATGCTTGTAGTAATAACAAGCACTACTGCACACTTAATACTCAGTTCTTAGTAAACAATTGCACAATTTACTCACTCTCACACACACATCCAAGGGTGACACTACTCACTGATACTTCTTACATCATACTTACATGCTCATATAAACACTTATACACTAAATGTTCTAATACTTATATTTATACTACCCATTAACAAATCAATACCTCACTACACTATTCCTCATTTCTGAACACCAACACCAACACCATCATCATAACCACTGTCAATACCAACTCCACCCGTTAACTACCAGACCTCTGCACAAACTCGAGCCCTCCCTCTTAGATTTGTATACACAACTCACACTTGCTTCCATAAACTCTAGACTCTCTAATACTTGCTGCTAACAACAACCAAAATACCGGCCTGCTCTCAGATGCCACCTGAGCCTCAAGATCTTACAGATTCTGCACCAGAACAAATAGTGCAAGCATTGCTCAAATACCTGCGGTCCTAGCATATTGTTGTTATCGGACAGAGCCTGATACTTCCCACCTTACTACTTGCTACTGTACCATCACCTTTGTCTGCACTAAAACCCCTCTTCTAGTCAATTTATCATACTCCTTGAGTGCACCCATAAGAAACTCTATGTTACATCGTAAACCTATATTCAGAAACCCTTAATTACTCATAAAACATACTAATACATATCAAATATATCTATTTATAACTATTTTAATTAGTTGTATTGATGAAAAGAGAAAATACACCCATGAACACAAAAATCTCAAACTATGAACAAAATCTCATGAAGAAACACCATGGAAACCAATAGAGACTAATTTCTCTCCTTGAGGCTATTCTAAAATCATGGGTGGACTCCTAATGGCCAAACAAATAATAAAAATAGAATTTAACGGAGAGATTTTAAATTTTTACCTATTGGAAGATGGATTCCCAATGCAAAATCAAGGGTTCTCTAGCCAAGCCTCTTCTTCTCTAATGCTTCTTGTGACTTAAGCTTCTAAGCTTCTTAGATGAAGGAAATGTGAGGGATTATGGTTTTAAATTCTAAAATTTGGTGGAGGAAAGAAAGAGTTTTTGGAAGAACTATTTCTAGGGTTTTTCATAAGCTATGAAGAACTAGAGGGAGGCTCCCTCTCCCTATATAGGGCCGACCACTTAGTCTAGGGTTTAGTTAATGCACAATATCTCATAGGTCCTCAATGGTTAGTTAGAAAGAGCTATTCAATTAATGGGTTTTAATCCTAAGTAAGGGGTTTAACTAGATTCTAATTAAAATGGATAGTGATTAACTAGTGGGTTTAAATATGAATAGTCTAATGTGAAGGCCATGGTCACATCAAGTCTAGTCTACTAACCCATATCATTAATAATAATAATTCTACATATTATGCATATTATGTAACTACTATATAATATATATAAAGATATTACAAATGATATTAATGCCCCTACTCTAGAAATGTGGTAGTGACAAGTCTACCCTCCTAAAAAAATTTGTCATCGAAAATGAACTAAATTAACACAAGAACATAATTTAGAACAATAAGAACTATACCTCAAGGCTCGAAGAGATACGGGTACTACTTGCACATTTCGTCCTCCCTCTCCCAAGTTGACTCTCCTGGAGACTTATGTCTCCATGCTACACGAACCAAATGAATAGTCTGGTTCTGCAATACCTTCTCCCTGAGATCCAAAATCTCTACGGGCTGCTCAGGATAGCTGAGAGTCGGACTAACCTCGATCTTCGAGTGATCTAGTATGTGACTAGAATCTTCCACGTACCGTCTCAACTGTGACATATGGAACACGTCATATACTCCCTCCAACGCAGGCAATAAGTCTAGCTTGTAGGCCACTGCACCTACCCTCACAAGAATACCGAAAGTTCTAATGTATCGTAGACTTAGCTTCCCACCTCCACCAAAGCGAATCATGCCCCATATCAGAAAAATCCGCAAGAACACCAAATCGTCAACCTAGAACAAGACAGACTTAACACGCAATCTAAAAATAAAATAATCACAAGCAATTATAACAAAACCTATACCTCAAACTCAAAGGGTCTACGGTGGCTGTCGGCCCAATGTCGATGTCTGTCATGCGCCACTCGAAGTCTATCTCTGATGAGTTTTACCTTTTCTGCTGCATCTACGACCATCTCTGGTCCCAAGAAGGCTCTCTCTCCGACATCATCCCAAGATAATGGTGTGCGATACCTCCATCCATATAGAGCCTCGAATGATGACATCTCAATACTGGTCAAGTAGCTGTTGGTGTAAGCAAACTCTACAAGTTGTAAATGATCCTCCCAAGAACCTCCGAGATCCAGAATACAAGTGCGTAGCATATCCTCGAGAGTTTGAATATTCCTTTCTGACTGCCCGTCTGTCTAAGGGTGATATGCGGTATTGAACTTGAGTTGAGTGCCCAAGCTAGCCTGCAAACTCCTCCAGAAGGGGAAAGTGAAACGACTATCCCGATCCGAGAAGATGCTCATAGGAACCCTATATAATCTGACAATCTATCGCACTGATATCTCTGCTAGCTTCTCCGTCGACGTACCCACTTTGAATGGTAAGAAGTAGGCTATTTTGGTCAACCTTTCTATGATGACCCAAATCGTATCTTTTCCTCCTGGAGAACGCGGAAGCTCCGAAATAAAATTCATAGTCACGTGCTCCTACTTCCACTCTGGGATGGGTAAAGGCTGAAGCAATCCACCTGGCCTCTGTCTATCCGCCTTTACCTGCTGATACACTAAACATCGGGATACAAAGCGTTCTACCTCGCGCTTCATACCATACTACTAAACGTGCTCTCTCAGGTCTCGATACATCTTGTTGGAACCTAGATGCATCAAGTACTGAGAGCGATGCGCCTCCAGCAAAACCTCCTCGCGCAGCTCCCCGCTCGGCACACATATCCTAGTACCATGTCGTAATGATCCATCATCAGCAATAATGAAGTCCTATGATAATTATGTCCGAACCTGTTCCCTGATACTCATCAGAGCCTCATCCTTGTACTGCGTAGCTCTGGTTCTGTCTATTAGCTCGGACTGTGTCTGCAATCCCCACATCTGAATCTCGATACCAGGAACTAACACCTTAATTCCTAAGCTTTCATGGTCGTCCAACAAGTGTCTGTCTGTCGTCATGTACATAGCCATCGAATACCTAATCAAGGCATCGATGACTAAGTTGGACTTTCCTAGGTGGTACTGCAATAAAATATCGAAGGTCTTCATCAACTCCAACCACCTCCTCTTCCTCAAGTTTAACACTTTCTGTGTAAATACGTACTTCAAGCTCTTGTGGACTGTGAAGATCTCTACACGCTCTCCGTATAGATAGTGTTTCCATAGCTTTTGAGCAAAGATAACCACTACCAACTCATGGGTGGGGTAATTCTTCTCATAAGTACTTAATTGCCTGAAAGTATAGGCAATCACCTTCCTGTGCTGCTGAAGAATGCAACCCAAACCCTTCCCTAAAGCATCACTGTAGATAGTGAATCCACCTTTCCCCGATGGCAACGTCAATACTGGAGCTGTCATCAATCTTTTCTTCATCTCATCAAATGTGGCCTGACATTCCTCTATCCAAAAAAAATCCACATCCTTCCTAGCCAGCCTAGTCATCGGCTCTGCAATCCTGGAGAAATCTTGTAGAAATCTCCTATAGTAACCTGCTAGTCCGAGAAAACCCTTGATCTCAGCCACTAAACTGGGATTAGCCCACGACTCTACTGCCTCGATCTTCTTCGGGTTTACTGAGATCCCGTCGCCCGTCAACACATGCCCAAGGAATTCAACCTTATCAAGGAAGAACTCGCACTTCGAAAGCTTCCCATAAAGCTTCTCTTTTCTGAGAGTCTCCAAAACCATCCTCAGGTGCTCCTCATTCTCCTTCGGGGTCTTCGAATACACAAGAATGTCATCGATGAATACCACCATAAACTTGTTAAGGTACTGGTGGAACACCTTGTTCATCAGGTTTATGAATACTGTCGGTGCATTAGTCAACCCAAATGGCATCACCATGAACTTAAACTTGCCATATCGAGTCGAAAAAGCAGTCTTCAGAATATCTTCTTTTTTCACTTTTACCTAGTGGTAGTCTGACCTCAAGTCTATCTTTGAGAATACCTTCGCTTCACTCAACTGATCGAAGAGATCATCTATCCTTGGCAGTGAGTATTTATTCTTAATAGTGAGGTTATTTAGAGCCATGTAGTCGATACACATGTGTACCTACCCATCCTTCTTCGATACAAACAATACCGAAGCTCCCCATGGTGATGAACTGGATTTGATGAAGCCCTTATCCTGCAACTCATCAACCTGCTTCTTTAGCTCTACCAGTTCACTGTTGTTAACCGTATAGATGTACTGTGATACAGGCTCCATGCCTGGCACCAAGTCTATGGAGAACTCGACATCTATGTCTGACGGTAAACTTGGCAACTCCTCGGGAAAGACATCCAAGAACTTCGCTATCAAAGGATGTTGCAACTCCTCTTCCTCCATCATGGCTCCAAAAAAAGTGCTCCTGCTCTGCTCTGCTGCTCCTCTGGTGACCTCAAACTCTAGCTCTCCTGGTAGTCGAAATACCTCTGTCTCCAAGACAATCTATAGTAGCATAATGTCTACTCAACCAGTCCATTCCGAGTATAATATTGTATCCCGGAAGTAGCATTACGAGTAAGCATACTCTCAACTCTTGGTCTCCCAATAAAACTCTCCGGTCCTTGCAAAAATTATTGAGTAGGATAATGCCTCTGCCAGTCATGATCTTGCAAGTCCTATCCAAGGGTTCTGCCTCTAAACGATGCTTAAGAGCATAAGATACAGATACGAAACTATGGGAAGTGCTAGAATCGAATAAATGTAAGTGCTGGAATAGAATCGAGAAGAACTGAACCTGATATCACGTCTTCTGCTGGCTTGACCTCCTCGACCATCATGTCATATGCTCATCCCTGCGGTGCACCTCTTTGTTGCTACTGGTGGTGGGCAAACATCTGGTGCTGTGGCGGAAGGGATGGTCCCCTCTGCTGGCCTCCTGGTGTAGTAGGTGCTATGGCAAGCCCCCTTTGAGTGGCTGCTCCACCCTGACCTGGACGAGTCTAAATAGACGAACAATTTCTCAACTGGTGCATTGACGATCCATAAGACAAATATGTACCCAGCCTATTCTTGCAGATGCCTTTCGTATGTCTCGCCTTTTCGCAGTACGCACACTGGACAACGGGCTAGGTCTGCCTCTGGGGCTACTGTTGGATGTGTCCTCGAGTTGGTGCCTGGTGTTGTTGTTGCTGATATGACCTCTGTTGCTGCTGAAAGTGGGGACGCTTGGGTGGTCCCGCACTATAACTCTTTCCTTTAGAAATATTGCATCCTCTCTTGGGCCTGAGGTCCAAATCATCCTCAACAATCTGGGCATCCATCAGAATGCCCCCAAATGTAGTAGTACGACATCCAGAAGTACGAGACTTGATCTCTCTTATCAGCCCCTTCCTGAACTTTCAGCCTCAGTCTCCTGGGTCCGAAAATCATCGACGGTGCGAGATGACTCAAGAGGCAAAACTCTGCGGCGTACTCGTCGACCGATATGTTCCCTTGGATCAAGTCATGGAACTGACTCTCCAAGGCTCCCAAGGCCACGACGGAAAAGAATTTCTCCTTGAAAAGATCCCTGAAAGCCTACCAAGTAAGTCCCCTAGCAGTAAGTCTTGGCTTTGTACGATACCAAGTCAGTGCAGAATTGAACATCTGGCTGCCGACGACCTTGATCTGCAGACTCTCTAGAATCTGAGCCAAGCATAAGTTTCTCTCTATGTCCTCCAGCCAGTCGTCGGTTTAGAGTATCCCCTCAACACCCTTGAACTCCTAAGGCATCATCCACTTGAAGTCCACTATAGTGCCTGACCTCTGTTGCTGCTGTTGCTGACAAGGATGCTGTTGTGCGACTCTCTCCACGGCCTGGAGAGCCATCTGATGAGCATTCTCTATGCTCTCCCTCATCATCTCAGTCTGTGCCATGTGCGCCTCTTCCTGCACCCTTTGCTCCTGATCCTGAACTCGTTGAGACTCTAGACGTCCTCTAAGCATCCACCATGCCCTTGATCAATGCGAATATCTGTTCTTCGTCAATGGGAATACCTCCTGGAAACAGAATCGGTGGTGGTGGTGGAAGGTCCCCCGTAACAGCCGGGATAACCCTCTAGACAGGTGAGGGAGGAGGACCCCAAAAACTGTGAAAACTCCTACACGAACACGTAAAGTAGGAGGAGTTACTCCAGCTGTCTGGGTGGCAAGTCGAGAGGTGGCAGACCTCTCGAAAGATGTGGGTCCCAATCTCAACAACCTAGTCTTCGGTGGCATCCTGAAGACAGACCGAAAAAGAAATAAATTAAGGAAAAAGATACAATATCATCAAAGAAGGACAGTAAAATTTAAAGAAGCAATTTTTCATAATAGCAATATAAAATTGAAAATTTTCTAGTTGTGATTGAGCATACTACCATCTATATCCTATCTCATGCTCATAATAGTACTCTAAGTTTGAGCACTACTACGATGCTGCACTAGTTGCGACCTAATCTTATTCTTCTCTAGATTAGACTCGACACTGACCTGCATGGACCACCACTAAAATATGTCACGACCCACACCCAAAATTTAGGTATGAGCCGTGGGTACGTCCAGCTTACGCCGCAGCATCGACGGTAAAACGCTGTCTAGGTCTCAATACTACTAATCATAACTCACAAAATAACCTGTCAATGATCTTACTCCATAAGGAGGACAATAAATATGCATTTGATCAGCAATTCATAAGATACTCAATCACAATAACTATAAGAAAGTAAATGGCACGATAAGATAAAAAGATATAAGGAAGTTCTGACATAAATCTAGAACACAACTAAAATAACAATAATAAGTCTAGAGTCTAACTGACTCAACATAAATAAGTCTCAACATAAATACACCGAAGCATCATAGTTTAGAATAATCCAAAACATAGATACCTAGACTAAATGTTATCTAAACGACAGTGGATGGTGTCTCCTCTAAAGAGTGTGGCTCCTCGAGAATCTCCCGAATAAAATCTTCATCTACTCCTGGACCATAGTGGAGAGGGCAGAATTTTTCGAGATCCTCTAAAAATGTTATCCAGCCAGGATTGGAGCAAAACACAAACACTAACAACAATTTCAATTATATTGATAAAAAATATAAAATGGTGCAAGGAAATACATGATAAAGGAAAATACTGGAAAATAAGGAATACTAGAGAGACATATAATCAACATATAGAACTAACGAGCAATGAACAAATATTTTTATTTTATAAATTATAGAAAATAGGGTTATTTTTTTATTTTTATTTATAAATTGTGAATTGTATTTAATTAGTTATATTTATATTTATTTAGTGATTGTATTATTTTTAATTGATTGTTTTAGGATTTTGGCTAGTCTGGACCCATGTCAGACTCTGGTGGACCCATGTCCGACCCGACCAACACCCTTGTGAGAATTATTTTAGGGCTTAGAAATATTTATTATATTTTTTAGTGGGTTAGTGGGAGAAATTTGGAGTTAGTTTGAGTGCTTTTGGAACCCGGAACCCAAAACTAAGTTGCGGGAGGGCATTTTGGACTTTTGGACATGTAAATCCCCTTTTATTGTGTCTTGGCCGGCCCCTACCTACCCATTCCCGTGGAACATAGCAGCACAGCAGCCCCCTCCCCCTTGTCCCATTTTCTACTTCTTCTTCACTTCTTCTTCTTCCCCACTACTTCTTTCTTCTTCCTTCCTTCCTTCCTTCTCCCAAGTAAGTTCTCCTTCATTTTTCTTTCTTCCTTCTTCCATTCCTTCTTCTTTATGTAAACCCTAACCCTATATTTTTCCTAACCTAGTTTTGTGGAGCCTAGATTTAGTGTGGAGGCTAGATTTGGTGGCTTGGAGCTTGAGGGAGGTGATTCCAAGTAGATCGGAGACTTTGGCCTTGGGATTCCAACTCCCAAGAGGTAAACCCTAACTTTTCCCTTGCTAATTACTTTTATGTAGTGTAATTATTATTTTAGAACCTTCCTAGACCCTAATCCTATCCGTGGGAGGAAGTTGGAACTAGTTTGGTTGAGTTTAGAGACTTTGATATTAGGTTTTGTGTCAATTTCGGGTGGAATCCAAATTTGGCCCAATTTTGGGTGATGCCCTAGGTTAGACAGACCTAGATAGATGTTGTCGGGTGTCTTGAGGATGAGTGTGTGTCTCCGTTCGGACACGGAAAGTCGTGTCGCGGAGAAACGGGCGTTTCGGGCGAAATTGGGATTTTTCGTCGTCGCCGATTCTAAGTGGGTGCGCGTTTCCGCCACGGGCCTAGAATCGACGCAGTAGCACTTTTTCTAGGATCTAGACATCGTTTAGAACCCGTGGGTAAATTTTGGACCGATTTCAAGTTGGTTTGGTGTGCGTTTCAGGAGGTTTTTCGAACCGCACACCATGTGTTCGTCGAAATGACCGAACGGCCATTTCGACTTGGTTTCCTAGTTTCGGGCTTGTGCGCGCGTTAGGTTAGCATCGGAGAGTGTGTGCTAGAGTTCTCGGATTATATTTTATATATTTTAGGGTGTTGGTGAGTGTCGGGGTCGTTGGGCGTGAGTGGGGCGTGTTGTTTGTGTGTTGTGTGCGTTGTGTGGTATTTGGGTATAAGTGTCGATAAATGTATATATATATATGTATGTGTGTCTATATATATGTATATACAACTAGATATATATATATATATATATACACACTTATATATATACTCTAACACACACACTAACATACTCACAAACACTAATACACATACACACTTAAACACATATCAACACACACACATATAAATATATACATAGCTATATATATATATATATATCAACACCTATATATATATATATATACACACACTCTCAAATATATATATATATATATACACATACACATTTATACATATATATATATATATATATATATATATATATATATATATATATATATACACAGACATATATATATATGTATATAGGAGTGTGTGTGTGTGTGTGTGTTTGTGAGAAGGAGGGGGGGGGTGAATCAGCAGGCAGTAGCAGCAGCTGTTGTTATACTGTAGCAGAAGCAGCATTATGTAGCAGCGACAGCAGCAATATGCAGGGCAGCAGCAGCAGTAATGCAAGCATGAGCAGTAGCATTCGCAGCGAGGAGTAGCGAGGCTTGGGTAGTTAGCTAGGTAGAAGCGAGGGTGAGTGAGTTGAGGGTAAATAGATAGATAGATTAGTAGATTGATAGATAAGTTAATAGATTAGATTGTTAGATAGATATATAGATAATTAGATAGATATATAGTTACTTAGATAGGTAGATAGATAATTAGATAGATAGATAGGTAATTGATAGGTAGATAGATAGTTATAACTAGATCTAAGATATAGATATCTATATACCTATAGTTATATATATATGTATAGATAAGGTAAATAGGTATATGTATATGTGTGTGGATATCTATATATATATGTACATAGGTACTTAGATATGTAAATATATGATAGTTATATATATTTTAAAGCCTAGATTAATAACAAGGAATATATCTATATACCTAAATAGCTAGTTAGTGGGGTAGTTAGTGAGGTATTGGAGAGTATCCCAATACCTTGAGATATCAAGGTATCTCACCAAGGTATTGAGTTTCGAGCGGGATATTTGAGCAATAGCCTAGGAATAGTATTGGAGTGATTTTTATATACTTATGTATATATATTTACGTGTGCTAGCATAGGTTTTAGCGGGTTTAGGCGGGGTGCATGGCCTAGGGCGAGGTATCGGATACCGAGGGTATCCCGGTATCTCGAGGAGGCGAGTTTGAGAGTTTTCTAGCTTAATGAGCTCGGTTTGACCTAAAATTTCACGGGCACCCTAGTTTGACCTAGCTTTGACCATAATTGTCCCTGTTGACCATAAAAGTCAACATTTGACCTAGTTTTGACCTCGAGTTGACTTTTTGGACTCGGGTTGACTTTTTGACCCGAATTTTACCGGTTTGACCCGTTCGACCTAGAATAGCCCTAGAAGCCTGTTTTTAATTATTTTATATCAGTTTAACTCAATAGAACCCTGTTTAATTCTGCTTTTCGTATTAGGTTCTTGCGACACCGGTCCTGATCTCGATCCTCATCAGTTGCTCAGGACATCAGGCGAGTACCTACTTCTAATAGTTTTCATTTTATGATAGCGTTTATATCACCTGTTCTAGAACTGTAATACTTGATTCTGACACATTGTTACACGAGCTGGTACTAGTAGATCCCGTCATGAGATGCTATCCCCCTTACCGTGTTCAGCGGGTACTCTATTACGTGTATTTCATCATGTGCTTCGGGTATTGATTCTCATATGCTATCATGTGCTTCTTGTGCTCTCGCCTTCATGTGCGCAAGCTATTATCATGTACGTAGCGTGTTGTGGTTGGATCCAATGGTATTAGTGGGGGAGGGGAGTATGAGTTGGTTATGTGATCAAAGCCAAACAGTATTCATGTGTATGTCGGTTATGCAACTCACGCATTACGGAGTTATCGTAGTGTTTTTTATGTGCAACCTAAGCCGATCACAGAACGAACTTGTGCTCAAGGCACTTAGCTGGTATTCATGTTTCTCACCTGCATTTACTTTTCCACTACTTGTATTATTCTTCAGTTTATATTGCAGCTACTTATTGTGCTCCAGCATATATTTATTTCCTGTGCATCTTGTATACTTTTCTATTGCTCGTTATATACACCTTACTATGTATTTGGAGTTGCTTTCAGAGTTATGTACTTTGCGCCAGTCCTGACTAGGTATATTTTTTTCAGAGGATCCTGAGGACTATTGCCCGACGTTCTACGGGCGGGTGTTGACGAGGGTTGTGTCTCCGAGATCGAGGAGGAGTACGCCGAGGAGACGCCTATAGCGCCCTAGTTAGCTAGGTGGGTTTCCTGGGTTGTTCCCAGTGGTTTATTTTGGATTATTATACTTATTCTTTTGATGCTGTGATGTTGTAGCCTTGGACTGTATATTTTTGGATATTGTCTTGCTCTCTTTGGTTTGGTTTCCTTTTTGATATCATACCATTCTTTTATTCTTCCCCTATATTTTGTGATTGAGAGTTCATATATATATTGCGTGGTTGCCCTCCTTTTGGAGAGGATTATTCATATATATATTGCGTAGTTGCCCTCCTTTTGGAGAGGTCATGGCAGATTTTTCTGTGAGATATATAGATAGTTGGTTGACCTAGAACGGACCTTACAGCATTCTACCGTCGATTCTGCGGTGTAGGCTGGACGTACCCACAGCTCATGCCCAATTTTCGGGTGCGGGTCGTGACACTTTTTTGGTGGTGGCCCATGCAGGTCCAGTTTTTAGGTTTACCTGTAATAGGATATAGGATATAGGCTGACAGAGAGTGTGCTCAATCACAACTAGGACCCTTCCTGCTTCCTTTTGCTATCTTTTATTTTTTCTGAATTTGTTTTCTTTTGCAATATTACTGTCCTTCTTTGATGATATCGTATCTTGCACCGTATTGACTTCTTTTGATCTGTGTTCTTCTTGATTCCATTCTAGCACTTGCTTTATTTGATTCCGGGGCTTCCCATAGCTTTGTGTCTGTATCTTTTGCTGTTAGACACCATCTTGTTGCTGAAACTTTAGCTAGACTCTACAAGATCACGACCGGGGGTGGTATCATCCTAGTTAGTGATATCTGTAGAGACCAGAGAGTTACCTTGGGAGGCCAGAAGTTGTGTGTATGCCTACTCGTAATGCCACTTCCGAGCTACGTTATTGTACTCGGGATGGATTGGTTGAGTTTGCATTGTGCTAGTATAGATTATCGTGGAGGCAGAGTTTTGTTTAGTCCGCCAGGTGAGCCAAGAGTTTCAGTTTGCCAGAGGAGCAGCGGAGCAGAGCAAGGGAGTCTTCTGTGGAGCCCTGGTGGTAGAGCCGAGGTTGCTACATCCACTGATAGAGGAGTACATGGATGTCTTTCCGGAGGAGTTGCCAGGGTTACCTCCGGATAGAGATGTGGAGTTCTCTAAAGACTTGGTGCCAGGCGCAGAGCCGATATCCCAGCACGTCTATAAAGTCAGCAACAGTGAGCTGATAGAGTTGAAGAAGCAGGTGGATGAGCTTCAGGACAAGGGATTTATCAGATCTAGTTCTTCTCCGTGGGGTGCTCCGGTACTTTTTAGCCGAAGAAGGATGGGTCGATACGGATGTGTATCGACTACAGGGCTCTGAACAACCTCACAATCAAGAACAAGTATCCGCTGCCACGTATTGATGATCTTTTTGACCAGTTGAGCGGAGCGAGGGTATTTTCCAGGATTGATTTGAGGACAGGCTACCATCAGGTGAAGGTTAGGAAGGAGAATATTCCGAAGACAACTTTTTGGACCAGATATGGACAGTATGAGTTCATGGTGATGCCGTTTGGGTTGACTAATGCCCCGACAGTGTTCATGAATCTGATAAACAAGGTATTCCATCAACATATGGACAGGTTTATGGTGGTGTTTATAGATGATATCTTGGTGTATTCGAAGACCCCAAAGGAGCACGAGGAGCATCTGAGGATAGTGCTGGAGACTCTTAGGAAGGAGAAGCTTTATTGAAAGCTTTTGAAGTGTGAGTTCTTCCTTGACAATGTTGAATTCCTTGGTCATGTGGTGACTGGAGAGGGTATCTCGGTGGATCCGAGAAAGATCATGGCAGTTAAGGCATGGAGTGCTCCGAGTTCAATAGCCGAGGTCAGGAGTTTCCTGGGGCTGGCAGGCTACTACAGAAGATTTGTTCAGGATTTTTCCCGGATTGCAAAGCCGTTGTACTGGCTGACTCGGAAGGACGTGGAGTTTGTTTGGTCAGAGGAGTGCCAGATCGCCTTTGATGAGCTGAAGAGGAGGTTGACGATAGCTCCAGTGTTGACGTTGCCATCAGGTTCTGGAGGATTCACTATCTATAGTGATGCATCGGGAAAGGGACTGGGTTGTGTATTACAGCAGAATGGGAGGGTGATTGCCTATGCTTCCAAGCAATTACGTCCTCATGAGAAGAACTACCCTACCCACGATTTGGAGTTGGCAACGGTCATCTTTGCTCTGAAGTTGTGAAAACGCTATTTATTCAGAGAGCGTGTGGAGATCTTCACAGACCACAAGAGCTTGAAGTATGTGTTTACCCAAAAAGAGCTGAACATGAGGCAGAGGAGATGGTTGGAGCTGATGAAAGACTTCGACATATCGTTGCTGTACTATCCAGGAAAGGCGAACGTAGTTACGGATGCGTTGAGCAGGTATTCGGTAGCTATGTGCCTGACTACAGATCGTTATCTTCTGGCAGATCTAGAGAGCTTGGGCATTGAGGTGATAGTGCCTGGAGTTGAGATACAGATTTGGGGACTGCAGATTCAGTCAGAGTTGGTAGACCGGATCAGGGCTACGCAGTTTGAGGATGAGTCCCTGAGGAGCATCAGGGCGCAGGTTCAGATGGGTTTATCAGATGACTTCACCATTGATGATGATGGTTCTTTGCGGCACGGTACTAGGTTGTGTGTGACGAGTGGGTCGTTGCGCGAGGAGGTTCTCCAGAAGGTGCATCGATCCCAGTATTCTATGCATCCAGGTGCCAACATGATGTATAGAGATCTGAGACAGCATGTATGGTAGTACGGGATGAAGCGGGAGGTAGCGCGCTTCGTATCACGATGCTTAGTGTGCCAGCAGGTGAAGGCGGAGAGGCACAGACCAGGAGGTTTGCTCCAGCCGTTACCCATTTTGGAGTGGAAATGGGAGCATGTGACCATGGATTTTGTTTCTAGACTTCCCCGTTCTCCAGGCGGGAATGATGCAATTTGGGTCATCGTGGACAGGTTAACCAAATCGGCCCACTTCCTACCATTCAAAGTAGGTACGTCTACAGAGAGACTAGCAGAGATGTATGTACGCCAGATAGTCAGACTGCATGGAGTTCCTGTGAGCATAGTATCAGATCAGGACAGTCACTTTACTTCGTATTTTTGGAGGAGTCTGCAGGCTAGCTTGGGCACCCAGTTCAAGTTTAGTACTGCATATCACCCACAGACAGATGGTCAGTCAGAAAGGACCATTCAGACACTTGAGGACATGCTTCGCACTTATGTTTTGGATTTCAGAGGCTCTTGGGAGGATCACTTGCACTTGGTAGAGTTTGCTTACAACAATAGCTACCAAGCCAGTATCGAGATGTCACCTTTTGAGGTATTGTATGGACGGAGGTGTCGCACTCCGTTATCATGGGATGATGTAGGTGAGAGAGCTTTGCTTGGCCCGGAGATAGTGGTTGATGCAGCGGAGAAGGTCAAGCTCATTAGAGATAGACTTTGGGTGGCGCAGGACAGGCAGCGGCATTAGGCCGATAGCCACCGGAGACCTTTGGAGTTCGAGGTATAGCTTAGAATCTAGATTTTATTCTTGTGTTTTCTTGTGATTGATTGTTTTAGACTAAGTGCAGAGACCTTGTTTGTGCTAGGTTGGAGATCTGGTGTTCCTAAGGATTTTTCCGACGCGGGACACTATTCGCTTCGGTGGGGGCAGGAAGCTTAGCCCACGTTTCGTCGGACCCTTCCGTATCCTTGAGAGGGTCGGCACCGTGGCGTATAGGCTTGAGTTGCCGCCTACGCTGGAGGGAGTTCATGATGTGTTCCACGTGTCGCAGTTGAGACGGTACATGGCGGATCCCAGTCACGTATTGGATTACTCAGAGATCATGGTGGGCCCTACTCTTAGCTATCCAGTGCAGCAGGTGGAGATTCTGGATCTGCGAGAGAAGGTGTTAAGGAACCAGACTATTCCCTTGGTTCGCGTCGCGTGGAGGCATCACTCTCCAGGTGAGTCAACCTGGGAAGGGAGGATGAAATACGCGAGCGATACCCCTATCTCTTCGAGCCCTGAGGTATGGTTCTTTTCTTGCATTCCTGTCCTAGTTTCGTCTTTTAATTTCGAGGATGAAATTATTTTAAGGAGGGTAGGCTTGTCACTACCCAATTCTAGAAAATAGAGTTATTTTTTTTACAAATTATGAATTGTATTTAATTAGTTATATTTATATTTATTTAGTGATTGTATTATTTTTAATTGATTGTTTTAGGGTTTTGGCTAGCCTGGACCCATGTCAGACCCTAGTGGACCCATGTCCGACCCGACCAACACCCTTGTGAGGATTATTTTAGGGCTTAGAAATATTTATTATATTTTTAGTAGGTTAGTGGGAGAGATTTGGAGTTAGTTTGAGTGCTTTTGGAACCCGGAATCCAAAACCGAGTTGCGGGAGGGCATTTTGGACTTTTGGACATGTAAACCCCCTTTTATTGTGTCTTGGCCGGCCCCTACCTACCCATTCCCGTGGAACACAGCAGCACAACAGCCCCCTCCCCCTTGTCCCATTTTTTACTTCTTCTTCACTTCTTCTTCTTCCCCACTACTTCTTTCTTCTTCCTTCCTTCTTCCAAGTAAGTTCTCCTGCATTTTTCTTCCTTCCTTCTTCCATTCCTTCTTCTTTATGTAAACCCTAACCCTACATTTTCCCTAACCTAGGTGTGTGAAGCCTAGGTTTAGTTTGGAGGCTAGATTTGGTGGCTTGGAGCTTGAGGGAGGTGATTCCAAGTAGATCGGAGACTTTGGCCTTGGGATTCCAACTCCCAAGAGGTAAACCCTAACTTTCTCCTTGCTAATTACTTTTATGTAGTATAATTAGTGTTTTAGAACCTTCCTAGACCCTAAGCCTACCCGTGGGAGGAAGTTGGAACTAGTTTGGTTGAATTTAGAGACTTTAACATTAGGTTTTGTGTCAATTTCTGGTGGAATCCGAATTTGGCCCAATTTTGGGTGATGCTATAGGTTAGACGGACCTAGGTAGACGTTGTCGGGTGTCTTGAGGGTGAGTGCGTGTCTCCGTTCGGACACGGGAAGTCGTGTCGTGGAGAAACGGGCATTTCAGGCAAAATTAGGGTTTTTTATCGTCGCCGATTCTAAGTGCATGCGCGTTTCTGCCACGGGCCTAGAATCGACACGGTAGTACTTTTTTTAGGATCTAGACATCGTTTAGAACCCGTGGGTAAATTTTGGGCCAATTCCGAGTTGGTTTGGTTTGCGTTTCAGGAGATTTTTTGAACCGCACACCACGTGTTCGTCGAAATGACCGAACGGCCATTTCGACTTGGTTTCCTAGTTTCGGGCTTGTGCGCATGTTAGGTTAACATCGGGGAGTGTGTGCTAGAGTTCTCAGGTTATATTTTATATATTTAAGGGTGTTGGTGAGTGTCGGGGTCGTTGGGCGTGAGTGGGGCGTGTTGTTTGTGTGTTGTGTGCGTTGTGTGGTGTTTGGGTATAAGTGTCTATATATGTATATATATATATATATATGTATGTGTGTCTATATATATGTATATATATTTATATATATATGTGTGTATTTATATCTGTGAGCTTGTGTATGTATATGTCTATGTATATATATATATATATGTATAAATGTGTATGTGTATATATATATTTGAGAGTGTGTGTATATATATATATATATATATAGGTGTTGATATATATATATATATATATATATATATATATATATATATATATATATATATATATATATATATAGCTATGTATATATTTATATGTGTAATGTGTGTTGATATGTGTTTAAGTGTGTGTGTGTGTATTAGTGTTTGTGAGTGTGTTAGTATGTGTGTTAGAGTATATATATAAGTGTGTATATATATATATATATCTAGTTGTATATATATATATATAGAGAGAGAGATATGTATGTTTATATATATATAGTGATATATATATATGTATATAGGAGTGTGTGTGTGTGTGTGTGTTTGTGAGAAGGAGGGGGGGTGCAGCAGCAGCAGAAGGGGCAACAGCAGAAGCATTATGTAGCAGCGGCAGCAGCAATATGCAGGGCAGCAGCAGCAGTAATGCAAGCATGAGCAGTAGCATTCGCAGCGAGGAGCAGCGAGGCTTGGGTAGTTAGCTAGGTAGAAGCGAGGGTGAGTGAGTTGAGGGTAAATAGATAGATAGATTAGTAGATTGATAGATGAGTTAATAGATTAGATAGTTAGATAGATATATAGATAATTAGATAGATTGATAGTTACTTAGATAGGTAGATAGATAATTAGATAGATAGATAGGTAATTGATAGGTAGATAGATAGTTATAACTAGATCTAAGATATAGATATCTATATACCTATAGTTATATATATATATGTATAGGTAAGGTAAATGGGTATATGTATATGTGTGTGGATATCTATATATATATGTACATAGGTACTTAGATATGTAAATATATGATAGATATATATATTTTCTAGCCTAGATTAATAACTAGGAATATATCTATATACCTAAATAGCTAATTAGTGGGGTAGTTAGTGAGGTATTGGAGAGTATCCCAGTACCTTGAGATATCAAGGTATCTCACCAAGGTATTGAGTTTCGAGCGAGATATTTGAGCAATAGCCTAGGAATAATATTAGAGTGATTTTTATATGCTTATGTGTATATATTTACGCATGCTAGCATAGGTTTTAGCGGGTTTAGGTGGGGTGTGTGGCCTAGGGCGAGGTATCGGATACTGAGGGTATCCCGGTATCTCGATGAGGCGAGTTTGAGAGTTTTCTAGCTTAATGAGCTCGGTTTGACCTAAAATTTCAGGGACACCCTAGTTTGAACTAGTTTTGACCATAATTGTCCCTGTTGACCATAAAAGTCAACGTTTGACCTAGTTTTGACCTAGAGTTGACTTTTTGGACCCGGGTTAACTTTTTGACCCGAATTTCACCGGTTTGACCCGTTTGACCTAGAATAGCCCTAGAAGCCTATTTTTAATTATTTTATATCAGTTTAACTCCTTAGAACCCTGTTTAATTCTGCTTTTCGCATTAGGTTCTTGCGACACCGGTCCGAATCTCGATCCTCATCAGTTGCTTAGGACATCAGGTGAGTACCTACCTCTGATAGTTTTCATTTCATGATAGCATTTATATCACCTGTTCTAGAACTGTAATACTTGATTCTGATACATTATTACACGAGCTGGTACTAGTGGATCCCGTCATGAGATGCTATCTCCCTTACCGTGTTCAGCGGGTACTCTATTACCTGTATTTCATCATGTGCTTCGGGTATTGATTCTCATGTGCTATCATGTGCTTCTTGTGCTCTTGCCTTCGTGTGCGCGAGCTATTATCATGTACGTAGTGTGTTGTGGTTGGATCCAATAGTATTAGTGGGGAAGGGGAGTAGGAGTTGGTTATGTGATCAAAACCAAACAGTATTCATGTGTATGTCGGTTATGCAACTCACGCATAACGGAGTTATCATAGTATTTTTCATGTGCAACCTAAGCCGATCACATAACGAACTTGTGCTCAAGGCACTTAGCTAGAATTCATGTTTCTCACCTACAGTTACTTTTTCACTACTTGTATTGTTCTCCAGTTTATATTGCAGCTACTTATTGTGCTCCAGCATATATTTATTTCCTGTGCATCTTGTATACTTTTCTATTGCTCGTCATATACACCTTACCTATTTTTGGAGTTGCTTTCAGAGTTATGTACTTTGCTCCAGTCCTGATTGGGCATATTTTTTTCAGAGGATCCTGAGGACTATTGCCCGACGTTCTACGGGCCGGGTGATGACGAGGGTTGTGTCCCCGAGATCGAGGAGGAGTGCGCCGAGGAGATGTCTATAGCGCCCTAGTTAGCTAGGTGGGTTTCTTAGGTTGTTCCCAGTGGTTTATTTTGGATGATTGTACTTATTTTTTTGATGCTGTTATATTGTAGCCTTGGACTGTATATTTTTGGATATTGTCTTGCTCTCTTTGGTTTGGTTTCCTTTTTGATATCATACCATGCTTTTATTCTTCCCTAAGATTTTGTGATTGAGAGTTCATATATATATTGCGTGGTTGCCCTCCTTTTGGAGAGGTCATGGCAGATTTTTTTTGTGAGATATATAGATAGTTGGTTGACCTAGAACGGACCTTACAGCATTCTACCGCCGATTCTGTGGCGTAGGCTGGACGTACCCACGGCTCATGCCCGATTTTCGAATGCGGGTCGTGACACATATATATACCTAAACTATATTACCTTGTCAATTTCTAATATCTAAGTTAAACCTACCTACATAAGCTCATACTAGGTGCTACATTTAGTAATAGTCACCCTTCTTAACTATTAATACCTCACCCTAACTCACTCATACAATACTATGAAGACACACTCTCTCCTTAAGCACACTAGGACGGAACTCCATCCTGCTACCAGATACCAAAGGCCCAAATACACATACAAGCTTACACCATATACCCATCCACCTACACCATACACAGACTTCTATTTTAGTGATACACTTAACACATCTTACTACATATCATCATTCACTACCTACTTACTGGTCCACAACTAATATCCTCCACTTCTTTCAGTTTGTACCTATGGTGCAATACAGGTTCTGCACTTCTAGCACATAGTGCTTTTGCACTGTTGTTGCCCTCTAAAATTGCCACAGCTACACTCAAGCTTTGTTCAGTATCCAGTGCACAGGTCTTCCTCATATCTCCTCACTACAGTTGTTGCATTACCATACTGATGTGCATACTGTAGTGTACTCAATTGTGCATATGGTGCGTACTATAGTGCACTTAATTGTGCACACTGCTGTGCATGATACACGGCACACAAGCACTCTCTCCTCTCCCCAAAACCTGATCTCGATTGCACCCTTGTGCAGTTAGGCTTGTTGTGCTAACAAGCACTGTTGCATACTTAACCCTCAGTTCTCAGTGAACAATTGCACAATTTACTCACTCACACACACACATCCAAGTGTGACACTACTCACTGATACTTCTTACCTCATACTCACATGCTCATAAAAATACTTATACACTAAATATTCTACTACTTATATTTATACTACCCATTAACAAATCAATACCTCACTACACTCTTACTCATGTCTGAACACCAACATCAACAATATCATCATAACCACTATTAATACCAACTCCACCCCATAACCTCCAGACCTCTGCACAAACTCGAGCCCTCCCTCTTAGATTTGTATACGCAACTCATACATGCTACCTGTAACCCCCCCTATTTTTTCAAATTTTAATTATGGGTATTATACAATTATTGAGATTAAGGAAGATTTTTCAATAATTTTTAGCTAATTATAATAAATATATATTCATGTATTGATAATTATGTATATTTAATCAATTACTATTATTGCACAAAAATTATATTTTTGGGTATACAACTAATATTAAAGTATTATAGAATTTTTCTTGATTTATTTGGGGTTCTAAACTATTTTTTAGATGGCCATATATATATATATATATATATATATATATATATATATTATTAAACCAAACCTTAGACTAACCTAAACCAAACCTTAGACTAACCCAAATCAAACCAAGCAGACCCTAAACCCTAGACCCGACCCTAAACCCGAACCCACAACTAAACCAGAACCCACCCAAGCAGCCCAACCCCCGCAGCCCCGACCGATCCCTTCCCCTCCCCTGAAACCGACGCCGAACCCCCTCTCTTCCTCTCCCTTTAACCTTTCCTCCTTCACCCAATATAAACCCCATCATAACCGACCACAAACGCCGGCATCTCCCCTTCCATTCCAAACAAGCCGCCGATGACGTCGACCGTCGGACAGTATCGGACCGCCGCCGCAAGCCACCGAGAGAAGGCTGCACAAATCACGAGCAACAGCAAATAGTGAGGTACCCTACTTCTTGCCCCTGTATCTTCCTGTATAGTAATCCAAACAGTGATCTGTCGAATCCTATGTGAAGACCACATGACCCCCTTGAACCCTGTGTAAATAGTTTAGCTTATCGTGTCCTGGTGTCGATTGTAAATTGTGATTCAAAACAGGAAAAATAGACCGAGTTGTGAGAACAAAAATAGTTTCAAGTACGTGTGTTTGAGTCCCGTTATCTCCATAACTGCACGTGATACTAAAATTCTACTTGAACAGTAATTTAGACAACATAACCAAGTTTTAATCTCTTTAATTAGTTTATTTTAATTTGTTTTATGATGTGATTTATTTACTATTAAAATTTGTCAAAAACTTGATTTTCTAAACCCAAATTTTCTCGATACGAGGTGTCCCGCTAAATATGACAACTTCGTCGTGTGCGAATTATATCAAAAGGTGTGTATCGTCAACGCGGATGTTTGAAATTTTACGGAAGTTGATTTGGATGTGCGTGCACACCGGAATCAACACGTATCCGTCAAAAAATACCATATCGGCCGGTTCTGACACTCGTCATGATTTTGTGTGTGCTGGTCATTTCGCAACAAAACTTGCGTCATCAGATTCAAAGCATTACGCTGGACCTGTGACCCATGTGTGGTTCGACTCTGAGAACTTTGACAAATATCGTTTTGCGGGCCCTACGATTGTATTTGACGGGCATTTTTGTGACCGGCAAATCAAAATCTAGTTCTGAATGTTCCATTTGGGTTCGTATCATTATTCCGGACTCGTAGACACATTGTTTGACAAATTTGGAGAACTTTATCATTAACACATTTTTTGGTACAAAGTGGGCCACATGTGGACCCTGCTTTGACCAGAAACTATCATATTTTGCCCCTATGTCAAAATTGGACTTATGGGTAGCCTATCTTAGATATTTCAAGTATTATGAGAAAAATAGTGATGTTTGTTTCAGAATCTGTAGGCGTACCTAGAGATTTTGCTGTTATAGGAGCAATTGACGGAGCTCAAAACCCAAGCAAGTATACCTTGCCAACTTGCAGTAGATCTTGTGATATTATTTTCATGTATTCTTTTTATATACTTCTGTGATGTACCTATTCAACTAGGACCGTGAGATATTGCTTAACGTCCGAACAAGATTCGGGTGTCGACGCCGTACCCGGAGTCGTGTAACGTCACTTAGAGAGTTGATTCCACGATCCCATTCTTTGCGTTCTTGCTTTGCAAAGTACGTCATACCATAGGACACTTGACACTATTTCATATGACAGAATCTTTCCTGAGTTATTCATGGTGATTCTTTATAGGCTTACAGGATTCGTGATATGAGACTTGCATATATAGAGATATTATTTTGACTCGTTGAACTAGCTAGAGGTCATGATCTTGCGTGTTATGGACATGAGACATGAGGTTACATTGGGTGGGAAGAGACACATATGATACAGGCTATATATATATATATATATATATATATATATATATATATATATATATATATATATACTTTACTACTGGAGGTGCTTTAGTCTCTATATCAGATCTTGCGTGTTATAGTGGTCTCAGCCTGAGTACTAGTGATGCTCTCATTTATATTTCACATAGCTGGTTACATAGCTTGCCCTGAGGATCTATTTTTATATACTGTATTTTATTTGGCTTGAGTGTTTATTATACCTTCCTATGTCCCGTGAGGACCTGGATCCGGTTTATGTCCCCAGGTACAACAGAGGAGGATTACCTCGAGATATACGGGACAAGAGCAAACGCTGGAGCAGTACTGACACCAGAGAACGAGGTTGTGCCAAAGAATTTCTCCTGAGTATTTCGTTATTTACTCAGTTATCTATGCTTATTGTTATTTTATATATAGACTCATGGACATATGTATTGGTGATATTCTCTTTCTTTTATTGTGTCAGGTTGTTCCCCAAGATACTATTTACTTGGACTTGTTGATGGACTATTTCCTTTATCTATTATCTTGACTGGTTTATCATATTGACTTGTGTTTACTTTCTATGGATGAGATTAAAATTATACTATGATAGATAGTGTAGACTGCATTTATATTTATTACAGCTTAAGTGCACTCTAACGGATCCATTAAATTGGGTTGCCCATTAGAGTTGTGCTCCTGGTAATTGCCACGTGGCTAGTCCCTCGGTATTTTTGGACTGGGATGTTACATGGTTTTTGTGGTGGCCCATGCAGGTCTACGACTATAATGCTTCGGTTTCAACTTAGTAACCGAGCAAGCCTGCAATTAGGATATGATAAATTATATGATCTCAACCACATATTGACACATTTTTGACCTCTATATCGACTTTAAAATAATTTCTTGACTTGCATCCTGCCTTGATTCCTCTGTGCGCCTCTTATAGTTTACTTTGTATGCAGAGTAATGGATCCACGAACCAGTGATGAGATTCCTGCGGGTACACCATAAGGTGTTGTGTTCACTTACGACGATGGGATAATGCCACTAAGTGGAGATCCCTACACTTAATAAAGCAATCAAGCAGATCAGCATGCCTCAAGGTTACGATGAGACAACATTCCACCACTGCCATAGTTTACTTCACCGATGTCAATTTTTCTACTAGGAAAGCCTATAGACGGACAACAGATGTTCTAAATGTTCTACGCAATGATAAAATAACAACAGCAGGTTCATCAAGAGGACCAGCGACGCCAGGCGGAGAACTTGAGAAACTGCCTAGTCATAGCACTGGAGCAGGCAAACCCACCAGCTAGACGGCCATCGACGGGATCTATTACTAATTTTGGCCAACTGAAGTCCCATACCTTTTCAGGAATGGAGGAGCCCACTGAAGTTAATGATTGGCTCACAAACACTCAACACCAATTAAAAGCAGCTGAGCTTCTGAGTTGGATGACAGCTGTCAGGATACTGTTGATGGGCAATGCATATCACTGGTGGCTATCTAAGGAGAGACAGATCGGACAGGACCGAGTCACTTGGGAGTAGTTCTCTAGACTTTTCCAAGAGATGTACATTTCATCTATTGTCAGAGCGAAACTTAGGGATAAATTTAACCGTCTCACTCAAGGTAACATGACGGTAGAAGAGTACAATGCAGAGTTCATCCTTTTGAGTCACTTTGCCCCTACTCTGATCCCGACATAAGAAGAGAAGGCAAAGAATTTCTTCGACGGACTTAGCTTTGAGCTACAGAGATTAATAAGCTCCGTTGTACCTACTTCTTATACGGACATCCTTGTTGCAGCCTGATGCATGAAGCACGTCATCAGGAGAGAGTACAGCCAGAAATGACCGTTCATATCAGCACCAGCCAGAGCACCACAGGAAGAAGCCGCAAAGAGATCTCACATGCACTAGCCACCTAGAACCGCTCCGCAAGCACTGCCTACATGTCAATATTGCTGGAAGCGAGGTCATTATGAGAGCGAGTGCAGACACAAGTTAGGATTATGCTTGATTTACGGATCCAGCCAACATTCAACCAAGGATTGCCTTGAGCATCGAGAGGGAGCACCGATGGTAAACCAACAAGCTTTACCAGCACCGGAAGGATATTAGTCGAGGCTACCCTTGGCACCACAGGCAGCACACTTCCAGTAGGCCCAGCAACAGCAGAGGGCACCACTACAGGGACATTGACAGGCTTTTGTGATGACAGTGAAGGAGGCATGAACTCGAGGAGTAGCGAATATGAGTAAGATTTAGTTTTATCATAGCTAGCTATAGTAGCGAATATTCCTAGTAATAATTTAGCATGTGCCTGTTAGTTCTATTCCCTAGCCTATACCTATTATTATATTATCATGAACTTGTTAGTCTAGAGTAGTGATATGTAAGTGGTACCCAAGTTTTCAGAAGTTGTAGTTGATCCTCGCCCTAATCAGACTCCTTTACTCTTGAGTTATATTTCTCATTGCCTAAGGAAATATTTTCATTGCTTCCCTATGTGTTCTGCTTGAACAAAACCCTCACCCTTTCTCTCAATTTTTTCTTTATTCAAGGTCCATTTTCCTTTGTGTCGTGCTTCAACAAATATGTCTTAAAACCACGTCATCTCTTCTGGAGCAAACCTTTCCAGACTGGTTACGTTTCGTTTTGTGATTTCCGAGGACGCAATTCCTTTAAGTTGGGTAGATTGTAAACTCCCAATTTTGGATTTTAAAATTTTTAAATTTTAATTATGGGTATTATGTAATTATTGAGATTAAGGGAGATTTTTTAGTAATTTTTTGCTAATTATAATAAATATATATTCATGGATTGATAATTATGTATTTTTAATTTATTACTATTATTGTACAAAAATTATAATTTTGGGTGTACAACTAATATTCGAGTATTGTAGAATTTTTCTGGATTTATTTAGGGTTCCAAACTATTTTTTATATGTCCATCTATACATATATATATTTATATATAATATTAATTATTAAACCAAACCTTAGACCAACCCAAACCAAACCAACCCAAACCAAACCAACCGGACACTAAACCTTAGACCCGACCCTAAACCCGAACCTGCAACTAAACCCAAACCCACCCCAGCATCCCAACCCCCGCAACCCCGACCGATCCCTTCCCCTCCCCCGAAACCGATGTCGAACTCCCTCTCTTACTCTCCCTGTAACCTTCCCCCCTTCACCCTATATAAACTCCATCATAGACGACCATAACCACCAACATCTCCCCTTTATTCCAGATGAGCCGCCGCCGACGTCGACCGCCGGACCGCCGCCGCAAGCCGCCGAGAGAAGGCCACCTAAATCACGAGCAACAGTAAACAGTGAGGTACCCTACTTCTCGCCAGTGTATCTCCCAGGACAGCAATCCAAACAATGACCCGTCAAATCCTATGTGAAGACTACATGACCACCTTGAACCTTGTATAAATAGTTTAGTTTATCATATCCTATGTCGATCGTAAATCGTGACTCAAAGTAGGAAAAAATGACCGAGTTGTGAGAACAGAAACTGTTCCAAGTATGCATGTTTGAGTCCCGTTATCTCCATAACGGCACACAAAATTTCTACTTGAACAGTAATTTAGATAACACAATCGAGTTTTAATCTCTTCAATTAGTTTATTTTAATTTGTTGTATGTTGTAATTTAATTACTGTTGAAATTTGTCAAAAAATTGATTTTCTAAACCCGAATTTTCTCGATACGGGATGCGTCCCGCTAAACTAGGTAACTTCATCGTGTGCAAATTGCATTGAAAGGCGCGTATCGTTAACGCGGACTTGTAAGATTTTACGAAACTTGATTTGGATATATGTGTACACCGGAATCAACGTGTATCCGTCAAAAAATATCGTATCGGCATGTTCTGACACTCATCATAATTTTGTGCATGCTTGTCATTTCGCAATGAAACTTGTGTCATCAGATTCGTAGCGTTATGCAGGACCTGTGACCCAAGTTTGGTTCAATTTTGACAACGTTTACGAAATACTATTTCGCGGGCCCCACGGTTCCACTTGACGGGCGATATCATGACCGTCTCATCGGAATCCAGTTCTGGATGTTCTGTTGAATTCTTATCATCGTTATAGACTTGTAGACACTAAGTTTGACAAATTTGGAGAATTTTATCTTTGACACATTTTTTGGTGCGAAGTGGGACATAGGTGGACCTCGCTTTGACCAGAAACTGTCAATTTTGCCTTTGTGTCCAAATTAAACTTATGGGTAGTAAATCCAAGCTATTTCAAGTATTCTGAGAACAATAGTAAAATTTGTTTTAGCATCCGGAGGTGTATCTGAAGATTTTACTGTTACAGAAGTAATTGTCGGAGCTCAAAACCTAGGCAAGTGTACCTTGCCAACTTGCAGTAGATCCTGTGATATTATTTGCTTGTATTCTTTCAATATACTTCTATGATATATCTATTCAACCTAAGACCATGAGACGTTGCTTAATGTCCGAACAAGTTTTGGGTGTCGACGCCGTACGCGGAGTCGTGTAACGTCACTTAGAGAGTTAATTCCCAGATCCTATTCTTTCCGTGCTTGCTTTACCAAGTACATCATACCATAGGATACTTGACACTATTTCATGTGACAGAATCTTTTCTGAGTTATTCATGGTAATTCTATATAGGCTTACAAGATTCGTGATATGAGACTTGCATATATAGAGATATCATTATGACTCGTTGAACTAACTAGAGGTCATGATCTTACGTGTTATGGACATGAGACGTTGTGGACATGAGACATGATATTACATTGGGTGGACAGAGACACACAGGCTACAGACTAATTATATATATGTATATACTTTACTACTTGAGGTAATTTAGTCTCTGTATCAGAGCTTGGCCCATTACGTGATATTACTTGCTGTTACGGGCTCCCCGTTACTGAGCTTGTATTGGTCTCAGCCTGAGTACTAGTGATGCTCTCATTTACATTTTATGTAGCTAATTACATAGCTTGTCTTGAGGATCTATTTTTATATACTGTATTTTATTTTGCTTGAGTGTTTATTGTACCTTATTATGTCACCTGAGAACGTGGATCCGAATTATGTCCCCATGTATAACAAAGGAGGATTACTCCAAGATATACGGGACATGAGCTGATGCTGGAGCAGTACTGGCACCAGAGAACGAGGTTCTGCTAGAGGATTTCTTCTGAGTATTCTGTTATTTACTCAGTTATCTATGCTTATTGTTATTTCATATCTGGACTCATGGATATATCTATTGGTGATATTCTCTTTCCTTTATTGTGTCTGGTTGTTCCCCGTATCACTACCACATTCCGAAAATAGGGGTAATTTTGACTTTTTATGTATTAATATTTTGTGTATTTAATTTAAGTAATAGTATGAGATGTGTATTTAAATATATTATATATACAGTATTCATTTATGTTTGAGCTGGTAGACTTGACCTAGAAGCCCAGTAGATGAACACCTGTCCGAATTATGGGATTATGTGGTTAATTATTTTATTTAGAATTAATTTATTGGAGGTCGTAATTAATTAGCATAATTTATTTAATTGTTGCACCTTAACTTTGCTTCGATATTTGGAGCGCTACCCTGGCTTTTTCCTTCCAACAAATTCACAACCTTGCTCTAGACATGCCCGCCTTCCATTCTGCCTTTTTATAACTCGTAATCATGCTCCCTTGTGCTTTATTTCAGCGGCACAATATTCGTGGCGGACGATTATTTTTATTTCTAAATAAATTTCAATTTTGTATCGTTGTGCATACCAATCGAAATTGGAGGCAATCTTGACCTATTTTTCGTGCGACCCAAATTAAGGTAATATTTTGTTATGAGTCTTTTTCATTAATGATATTGATGACCCGACAAAATTTTGGCCACATGTACTCCTAATTAATTTTAGAACACAACTTGCATTTTATTCCTAATTAAATTTAGGATACCATTTTGACCGATTCTGTAAATCCCAATTTAATTCCAATGCCCAACTAATTATGCCCATACAACACACACAACACCCCCTCACCCTACAAAATGCCAAACACTGAATCGTCCACCAAATTGTCATCATTTTATGTGTCTGTGCAAATACCCAAATTTAAGGGGGCTAATTTTCAAATTTGTATTAGGTGTCAACACCCCATTGGTTCAATTAAATGGGGAGCCCCAAATTTTGACTAGTCAACACCCTCATTCCTACATGAATAAAATCCCTCCATGTTAAATCTAGGCCATCCATTAAATGGGGCTCATCATAACCCGTCATTCCCACACACACTACCCTATATAAAGTCACATCATCCCCCCTTCCCAAGAAAACCCTAATCCCAAAAACCTAGGAACTCCCCCACCTCCTCACAAGCCTCCAACCGTAGGCTTTCTATTTTCTCCATTTCTTCTTCCCTTTTTTATTCCTTTCCTTTCTTCTTCTTCTTCCTTCTTCTTCCTCTTCTCTTTTATTTTTGAATTTAAGGAAGGGGGAAACAACCCATACACCTCCACTATTTCACTGTGCTTCCCGGCTACTCTCCGGCCACTGAACACTCCGACACCTCTGTCACTCCACCGCCTGGAGCAACTCCCTCTACTCCATCTCCCTCGCGTCAGCTCCGACTCCGCTCCTGGCCAGCCGACACCACCCCGAGCCCAACTCCCCGACTCCTCCTCCTAGCTCCTCAGCTCCGGCCGAGCCCCGACCCGGCCGTCCCGAGCTCCACCGCTACATCCCCACACGAACTACCACCACCACACAGCCCTTTTCGGCGATCTCTTCCCCGAGCCTCTCCGGCCTACAACCCCCTATCCCGGCTGTTTTAATCAGTGTCCACCCAACCGAGCTACTGCAGCTCCCTCCGGCCATCTCTTCCCCATCAGCAGATCCACCGCTGCATCCCAAACTCCGGTAGCCCGCAGCTCGTCATCCCCTGGAGCTCCCGCTGCCAACTCCCCGATCTCCTCCTTAACCTCCATTCACCACCACCACATCACTACAGGCGCCATCGTCATCACCCGGCCATCCCGAGTCTCCCCCACCTTAGCACTCCGACCCGGCAAGCCCCCGACCCCAGCTGTATTCCCTCCTGCAACGCTGCATCCCCGACCTCCCGCTACCTGCGCTCCGGCCAAGCCCAGCGACCACCCTCTGTGAGGCTTCTTCCTCTTCCCTCCTTCTTTACATATATATATATATATATATATATATATATATGTATATAAATACGTATACGTATATGTGTATTTGTGTATGTGTGCATACGAGTATTAAAATGTAATTTAGTATAAATATGTATTGGTATATATATATATAAACGTATTTCGGTATAAATATATATATGTATATATATATTTTTGTATTGGTATATGTATGTACATATATATATATGTTAATTGGTATATACATATATAAATGTAATTTGGTATAATTATATATATATATATATATATATATATATATATATATATATATATATATATATGCAATTGTCTTGGTATTTATGAATATGTATTTTGATGTATATATGTACGTAGTATATATATAATTATTTTGGTATATATGTATTTATAGTACAAGTTAATATGTATTTTGGTACATGTATGTATATTAGTGTATATATATGTAAAAATACATGTATTCTTAAATAATGGGAGTTATGTATATTTTCATATAGACATAAATAATATATATTCCATTTATGTACATACAATTATACCTATTTTGTATATACTTTGGAATAACCATATATATATGTATTAATTAATTATTAATAATATGTTTAAATGGTGAATGTACTAGATGACCCGAGTGTAAATACGGATACCCCGTCTTTACTTGACCTGTAACCCTGTAAATGTTAGTTGACTGCCACATGTACACTGACGTACTGGCGAGCCCCGTACCATTTTGATCGTCTGTCTTGCCCAGCAATCACAGACGCGACGCCCGTGCAACTTGACGCACTTGACCCTAGATTGACTAGTGCCATACCTAGCACGGCCCTAAGTTCGATATTTATGATTGTGTTAGTATAGCATCTGATACAAATATTACATTTATTATATGTCTATAGGATTGATGGATCTTCTAAACGATACTCTGGGACAGGATTTTGGTTTTACCAGCTAAGGACCCAAGGCGAGTACATTCTTTGATTAGCTTCTTGTTTATGATATCCCCTATTTTTATTGTATCTAGTATAAATATACATGCTCTTGACACGATGGTTACACGGATTGGTATATCCGGATCTCGTCATGAGATGTTATTCCTTGTTCATGGGGTAGCTTGTACAAGTCTTGTTCCCTTGTTATCTTGTGCATGTACAAACACTGATTTTCGGGAAGATTTGCTACCTTCCTAGGGAATCCCGTGCCATAGTGTACCATGGTTGGATCTACTATACCAGTCGGGGGTGGGGAGTATTTTAGTGTAGATATGTGATCATACCCTTCATGTACAAGTCTTGCTCACTTGTTAGTGTTGGTCATACACCGCACGTATGACTAGCCAGGCCCTTATACCTGTACAAGTTCCCAAGCCGATCACATGTTAAAGCTAGTACTCATACACTTAGTCATAGTATTCTTGTTCATTGACATATTTTTCCTTCCCGCATTTACTTATAGTATTTTCCAGTATTTTTCTTTATTGTATATTTCTCGTACATACACATGCATCTTGTATATTTCTATCTATATACTGCTACATAGCTGATATCATTGATATAGAACTTCTATTAGAAATGTACTTTTGCTCCTTCCTGACTAGAAATATTTTTCCAGACTATGCCTTAGAGGACCAATGTCCATCATTTTATGGACCACTTGGAGAGTAGCTGCAGACTTGGACTTGGTAGTTCAGTTGTGATTCTAGGAGGTCTAGCTGAAATCACTAGTTATCTAGTTAGTTCTTTCAGAAGTATATTGATACCGGATTTGTCTCCGGCAAGCTTTGTTGAGATTTGGATATTGTTGAATTAAATTATTTACCTTAGACTTGTGTTGTAGTTTACTTTATTTTTTCAAATTCTTATCGTGCTGTAGTTGTGATTGAGTATGTTGATCCATTTATATTGTGTTATCCGTGTCTCCTTATGGAGTTGGATACTCGTGCGAGATTGTTTAGATAGTGCTTGACCTAGACAGCGTTCTACCGCCGATGCTGCGGCGTAGGCTGGACGTACCCACGTACTCGTGCCCAATTTTTGGGTGCATGACGAGATACGTTTTTTGTGGTGGCCCATGCAAGCGAGACTTTGCGAGTTGTGCGATGTCGTGGTAGTGTGACATCTCAGTTGTACTACTGCGTGCCTGCGATAGGATATAGGACATAGGATACTAGGACGAGAGCGAATACTCAATCATAATTCCTTAAGAGATTTCTGGGATGACCCTTGAGAATCTTATTATAATTTCTAATTTAAAACATTTCTCTTATATTCCGTCCATTCTCACTTGTTGATATTGAATTTGATTCTTGTTGATTAGTTAATTAGGATTTTGGTTTTATTGTAGAGTTTGATTTCATATCAAGATGAATTTTTTGGACTAATTTATGGTATTATCTGATGACGCATGTCGATGAGGACAGTGAGAAAGATTAACATTAGGGCTATTGGACTACAAGATATGGATTTAAATTATAATTTGAAGATTAAAAATGAATTGCAAATTTTTAGAATTTTTGAGAAGTTGAGATATTGTCATTAAATTTTTAAGGATTCAGATTCAATCCAATGAACCTAGACAAAGCTGTAAGGATTTTAGAAGCAATTAAATTTTTGTTTCAGCTTTTGAACATCTGACTTTGAGGAAGGTTATGCATTTTACTTTAAATTGTTCGAGTTAGTTTTGAGATTTTATTTTGAGGATAAATTTTATAGTGGAAGAGATATATATTAGTATATAAGTAGATGAGGTGCATGTGTAAGGATCTGTTGGCTTGAGCATGTTTGAGATTGCACTGCAACTGACTTGGGTTCCATCTAGGGTTGTATTAGAGGAAGCAATACTTAGTATGATGTGTTGCATTTGATATGCACTTGAGTGATAAGAATAACTAGTATCAGCGATTGCAGTAGGTAAGAAAGCTAGTAGTGAAAGTGCTTCTAGTAGAACTGTGGTACCTAAAGGGATAGAGGTTTCAAACCTTGGATGCATCATTGACCTATGCAATCACAACTAGGAATATTTTTTCCAATCTATTTATCTTGAATGTTGCTTCTTTAGAACTTTACTATCCTTCCTTGATGATATCGTATTTTGCCTTAATTGATTCTTTGGGATCTGTCTTCAGGATGTCGCCGAAGACACGGTCTATGAGAGTAGGAGCATTAGTTTTAGAGGGGTCTGCCACCTCTCTACCTGATGGACAGACATCCATAGTTCCTCCTACATCTATGATGCATGTGGGAGTATCTGCACTTTTCAGGGATCTTCCTCCCCCACCTGTTCAGAGGATTGCCGCAGCTGTTACGGACAACCTTCCTCCTCCACCGACTCCAATTTCCGGAGGTTTGCCCATTGACGGGGCACATATGTTTACCTTGATCCAGGGCATGGTAGATGCCCAGAGAGTGATGGCAGACGCTCAGCGAGTTCAAGCTGAGGCTCAGAGGGTGCAAGCAGAAGTGCACCAGGCACAAACCGAACTGATGAGAGAGAGCATGGAGAATGCTCATCAAGTGACTCTCCAAGCTTTGGAGAGAGTAGCACAATACCAGTAGTTTCCTGGCCAGCAGCAGCGAAGATCAGGCACTATAGTGGACTTCAAGAGGATGATGCTTCGAGAGTTCAAAGGCACCGAAGGGATACTCTACGCTGACGACTAGCTAGAGGACATAGAGAGGAGCCTGCGATTGGCCCAGATTCCAGAGAGCTTACGAATAGAGGCGGCTGGCAGTCAGATGTTCGATATTGCACTCATATGGTATCGCACGGAGCCGAGACTTACTGCACAAGGACTTACTTGGGAGACCTTCAAGGAGCTCTTCAAGGAGAAGTTCTTTCCCGACGTGGCATTGGGAACCTTGGAAAGTCAGTTTCATGACTTGGTTCAAGGAAATATGTCGGTCGACGAGTACGTTGCAGAATTTTATAGATTGAGCCATTTTACATCGTCTATGATTCAGGACCCAGGAGATCGAGCCCACAAATTTAGAAAGGGGCTGACGAGAGAGATTAGGTCGCGCACTTCTGGTCGTTGTACCGCTACCTTTGAGGGTATCTTGATGGATGCCCAGATTGCAGAAGAGGATCTGGATCTCAGGCCTAAGAGGAGTCACAATATTTCTGGAGATACGAACGGTAGCACGGGACCAGCCAAGCGTCCCCACATTCAGCAACAGCCGAGGACGTTTCAGTATCAACAGCAGTACCAGGCACCAGTTTGTGTTCAGCAAGATCAACGGCAGCCTCCGAGAGAGACACAGCAGACTTGTCATTTCTGTAAGAAGCCAGGTCACCTTTGGGAGAGATGTAGATTGAGGCTAGGACTTTGTTTGCGCTGTGGTGATACAGGACACCGAATGAGGGATTGCCCTCTAGCTCAGCGCACCGCTCCAAATTATAAAGATCCAGTTAGGCCACCTGTGGAACCGTATATTGCTCAGCGCCCGCGAAGGGAACCACCCCAACAGGGCGGGGCATTTGCGATGACGATCAAGGAGACCGATACTATAGGTAATGTGTTAGCAGGTTCTGTTCTTTCCTTCACTCTGTTCCTCTCTATTTGATTGATTGACTGATTTCCCTAGTACTGTAGTTCGTATGCATGATTTTTTATGTTAGAATATAGTTAGTAGTACACCCTGACAGAGACTGCAATACCATGACAAAAGATACCATGACTGTACATATTTTTCTTAGATTACAGGTTGTATGACTGTAGGTAGAATTTTCTCAGACCATAATTATTGGGGTTTGACCATAGCGAAGATTTATGAAGAGGTTATGACTTGACAAGAGAAATAAGATGATTAAAATTCGGGGATAAATACTGATTTCAATAAAGGGTTAAGAATTTAACATGGCAGAATCGATGATCTATTAATTTTAGGAAGGTTATGATATGATTGAAGTTTATCCTTAAGAACTTGAGAAAATTAAGGAGATTATCATTATAATTATTTGATTGCAAGTTATAAATTTTAAAATCTTATTTTTGGATGTTGCATTTGGAGAATCCATTAGTATCGCATTGTTGAGTACTTTGAGGAAAAAGGAAACCAGGAAAAAGATCATTGATGGATTAGTGTTGAATTCAAACTTTTTGGGACGAGATTTCAATTTTATATATATGCGTGGATTAAAATCAAATTAGAGGAGTGGATATTAAATTCCGAGTATTGAATTATTAGCTTAAAATTTTGGGGGAAATTATGATAAAAATGAAAACTGATTTTATTTCGAGGATTTTTCAGGTTACAATAATTTTAGAATTTTTGAAAATTGTAAAATGACAAGGTAGATTATTTCAGGATTTTGTGGGTTGGTGAATTTAAATTTTGATGGGAAATAATAATGTGTATGAGTAAACACTACTTTGAGGATTTTAAATTTCGAGGACGAAATTCTTTTAAGGAGGGTAGACTTGTCACTACCACGTTCCGAAAACAGGGGTAATTTTGACTTTTTATGTATTAATATTTTGTATATTTAATTTAAGTAATAGTATGAGATGTGTATTTAAATATAATATATATACATTGTTCATTTATGTTTGAGCTGGTAGACTTGACCTAGAAGCCCAGTAGATGAACACCTGTCCGAATTATGGGATTATGTGGTTAATTATATTATTTAGAATTAATTTATTGGAGGTCATAATTAATTACCGTGATTTATTTAATTGTTGCACCTTACCTTTGCTTCGATATTTGGAGCGCTACCCTGGCTTTGCCTTCCAACAAATTCACAACCTTGCTCTAGACATGCCCGCCTTCCATTCTACCTTTTTGCAACTCGTAATCATACTCCCTTGTGCTTTATTTCAGCCGCACAATATTCGTCGCGGACGATTATTTTTATTTCTAAATAAATTTCAATTTTGTATCGTTGTGCATTCCAATCGAAATTGGAGGCAATCTTGACCTATTTTTCGTGCGACCCAAATTAGGATAATATTCTGTTCTGAGTCTTTTTTATTAATGATATTAATGACCCGACCAAATTTTGGCCCCATGTACTCCTAATTAATTTTAGAACACAGCTTGCATTTTATTCCTAATTAAATTTAGGATACCTTTTTGACCGATTCTGTAAATCCCGATTTAATTCCAATGCCCCACTAATTATGCCCATACAACACACACAACACCCCCTCACCATACAGAATGCCAAACACCGAATCGCCCACCAAATTTTCATCATTTTATGTGTCTGTGCAAATATGCAAATTTAAGGTGGCAAATTTACAAATTTGCATTAGGTGTCAACACCCCATTGGTTCAACTAAATGGGGAGCCCCAAATTTTTACTAGTCAACACCCTAATTCCTATATGAATAAAATCTCTCCATGTTAAATCTAGGCCATCCATTAAATGGGGCTCATCATAACCCTTCATTCCCACACACACTACCCTATATAAAGTCACATCATCCCCTCTTCCCAAGAAAACCCTAATCCCAAAAACCTAGGAACTCCCCCACCTCCTCACAAGCCTCCAACCGTAGGCTTTCTATTTTCTCCATTTCTTCTTCCCTTTTTCATTCCTTTCCTTTCTTCTTCTTCTTCCTTCTTCTTCCTCTTCTCTTTTATTTTTGAATTTAAGGAAGGGGGAAACAACCCATACACCTCTACTGATTCACTGTGCTTCCCGGCTACTCTCCGGCCACTGAACTCTCCGACACCTCTGTCACTCCACCGCCTGGAGCAACTCCCTCGACTCTATCTCCCTCGCGTCAGCTCCGACCCCGCTCCCGGCCAGCCGACGTCGAGCCACCCCGAGCACAACTCCTCGACTCCTCCTCCTAGCTCCTCAGCTCCGACCGAGCCCCAACCCGGCCGTCCCGAGCTCCACCGCTGCATCCCCACATGAACTACCACCACCACACAGCCCTTCCCAGCGAGCTCTTCCCCGAGCTTCTCCGGCCTACAACCCCCTATCCCGGCTGTTTCAACCAGCGTCCACCCAACCGAGCTACTGCAGCTCCCTCCGGCCATCTCTTCCCCATCAGCAGATCCACCGCTGCATCCCAAACTCCGGTAGCCTGCAGCTCGCCATCCCCCGGAGCTCCCGCTGCCAACTCCCCGACCTCCTCCTTAACCTCCATTCACCACCACCACATCACTACCGGCCATCCCGAGTCTCCCCCAGCTCAGCACTTCGACCCGGCAAGCCCCCGACCCCAGCTGCATTCCCTCCGGCAATGTTGCATCCCCGATCTCCCGCTGCCTGCGCTCCGGCCAAGCCCGGCGACCACCCTCTGTGAGGCTTCTTCCTCTTCCCTCCTTCTTTATATATATATATATATATATGTATATATATATATATATATATATATATATATATATGTATATGTATATGTATATAAATACGTATACGTGTATGTGTATTTGTGTATGTGTGTATACGAGTATTAAAATGTATTTTAGTATAAATATGTATTGGTATATATATATATAAACGTATTTCGGTATAAATATATATATGTATATATATATTTTCGTATTGGTATATGTATGTACATATATATATATATATATATATTTTAATTGGTATATACATAAATAAATGTAATTTGGTATATTACCTGTATATAGTATAAGTACTAATTTGGTATATATATATATATATATATATATATATATATATATATATATATGTAATTGTCTTGGTATTTATGAATATGTATTTTGATGTATATATGTACGTAGTATATATATAATTATTTTGGTATATATGTATATATTGTACAAGTTAATATATATTTTGGTACATGTATGTATATTAGTGTATATATATGTATAAATACATATATTCTTAAATAATGGAAGTTATGTATATTTTCATATGGACATAAATAATATATATTCCATTTATGTATATACAATTATACCTATTTTGTATATACTTTGGAATAACCATATATATATGTATTATTTAATTATTAATAATATGTTTAATTGGTGAATGTACTAGATGACCCGAGTGTAAATATGGATACCCCGTCTTTACTTGACCTGTAACCCTGTAAATGTTAGTTGACTGCCACATGTACACTGATGTACTGGCGAGCCCCATACTATTTTGATCATTTGTCTTGCCCAGCAATCACAGACGCGACGCCCGTGCAACTTGACGCACTTGACCCTAGATTGACTAGTGCCATACCTGGCACGGCCCTGAGTTCGATGTTTATGATTGTGTTAGTGTAGCATCTGATACAAATATTATATTTATTATATGTCTATAGGATTGTTGGATCTTCCAGACGATATTCTGGGACAGGATTTTGGTTTTACCAGCTAAGGACCCAAGGCGAGTACATTCTCTGATTAGCTTCTTGTTTATGATATCTCCTATGTTCATTGTATCTAGTATAAATATACATGCTCTTGACACGATGGTTACACGGATTGGTATATCTGGATCTCGTCATGAGATGTTATTCCTTGTTCATGGTGTAGCTTATACAAGTCTTGTTCCCTTGTTATCTTGTGTATGTACAGACACTGATTTCCGGGAAGATTTGCTACCTTCCTAGGGAATTCCGTGCCAAAGCGTACCATGGTTGGATCTACTATACCAGTCGGGGTGGGGAGTATTTTAGTGTAGATATGCTATCATACCCTTCATGTACGAGTCTTGCTCACATGTTAGTGTTGGTCATACACCGCACGTATGACTAGCCAGGCCCTTATACCTGTACAATTCCTAAGTCGATCACATGTTAAAGCTAGTACTCACACACTTAGTCATAGTATTCTTGTTCATTGACATATTGTTCCTTCCCGCATTTACTTACAGTATTTTCCAGTATTTTCCTTTATTGTATATTTCTCGTATATACACATGCATCTTGTATATTTCTATCTATATACTGCTACATAGCTGATATCATTGATATGGAACTGCTATTAGAAATATACTTTGCTCCTTCCTGACTGAAAATATTTTTTCAGACTATGCCTGAGAGGACCGATGTCCATTATTTTATGGACCACTTGGAGAGTAGTTGCAGACTTGGACTTGGTAGTTCAGTTGTGATTCTGGGAGGTCTAGCCGAAATTACTAGTTATCTAGTTAGTTCTTTCAGTAGTATATTGGTACCGAATTTGTCTCCGGCATGCTTTGTTGAGACTTGGATATTGTTGAATTAAATTATTTACCTTAGACTTGTGTTGTAGTTTACTTTATTTCTTCAAATTTTTATCGTGCTATAGTTGTGATTGAGTATGTTGATCCATTTATATTGTGTTATCCGTGTCTCCTTATGGAGTTGGATACTCTTGCGAGATTGTTTAGATAGTGCTTGACCTAGACAGCGTCTACCGCCGATGCTTCGGCGTAGGCTAGACGTACCCACGTACTCGTGCCCAATTTCTGGGTGCGGGTCGTGACACCCCGAGATACTATTTACATGGACTTGTTGATGGACTATTTCTATTATCTATTATCTTGACTAGTTTATCATATTGACTTGTGTTTACTTTCTGTGGATGAGATTAGAATTATATTATGATAGATGGTGTTGACTGCATTTATATTTATTACAACTTAAGTACACTCTACCGGATCTATTAAATTGGGTTGCCCATTGGAGTTGTGTTGCTGGCCATTGCGAAGTAGCTAGTCCCTCAGTATTTTAGGACTGGATGTGACACTTCCATAAACTCCAGACTCTCCAATACTTGCTGCTAACGGCAACCAAGTACATGCCTGCTCTCAGATGCCACCTGTACCACAAGAACCTACAGATTCTACACCTGAATAAATAGTGCAGGCATTGCTCAAATGCCTACAATCCTAGCATATTGTTGCTATCGGACAGAGCTTATTACTTCCCACCTAACTACTTGCTACTACACCTTCACCTCTGTCTGCACTAAAACCCCTCTTCTAGTCAATTTATCATACTCCTTGAGTGCACCCATAAGAAACTCTATGTAACATCCCCAACCTATATTCCAAAACCCTTAATCACCTATAAAACATACTAATACATATCAAATATATCTATTTATAACTATTTTAATTAGTTATATTAAAGAAAAGAGAAAATACTCCCATGAACACAAAAACCCTAAACTATGAACAAAATCTCATAAAGAAACACTATGAAAACAAATAGAGACTAATTTCTCTCCTTGAGGCTATTTCTAAACCATGGGTGGGCTCCTAATGGCCAAACAAATAATAAAAATAGAATTTAAAGGTGAAATTTTAGATTTTCACCTATTGGAAGATGGATTCCTAATGCAAAATCAAGGGTTCTTTAGCCAAGCCTCTTCTTCTCCAATGCTCCTTGTGACTTAAGCTTCTAGGTTTCTTAGATAATAAAAATAAGAGGGATTAGGGTTTTAAATTATGAAATTTGGTGAAGGAAAGAATGGGTTTGGGGAAGAACTATTTCTAGGATTTTTTATGAGCTATGAAGAACTAAAGGGAGGCTCCCTCTCTCTATATAGGGCCAACCACTTAGTCTAATCTTTGGTTAATGCACAATGTCTCATTTGCCCTTAATGGTTTATCATGAAACGATATTCAATTAATGGGTTTTAATCCTAAGTAAGGGGTTTAACAAGATTCTAATTAAAATAGATTGGGATTAACTAGTGGGTTTAAATATGACTAGTCTAGTGTAAAGTCCATGGTCACATCAAGTCTAGTCTACTAACCCATATCATTAATAATCATAATACCACACATTATGCATATTATGTAACTACAACACAATATATATAAAGATATTACAAATAACATCAATGCCTCTACTCTAGAAATGTGGTAGTAACACTCACCATTTTGTGATGCTATTTCATTATGATGTCGGCCATTTTGGTGGTGCATCTGCTATAAATACTTGCTTAGTTCCAGTTGGATAACAAAAATAGTCTACAGGGCATGCAACCGTACAAAAATTCCTAAATTATATTTGTTAGTAATTATGAATAATGATAACCCTAGTTAGCTAATATAGCAAGCCGCACTTCTTGATTGGCCATGATTGATGGATGGATTCCATTTTCTGCTTATGTCAGTTCTTGTCCTTGTACTTGATCTTGCTTTGGTTTACTTACATGTTTATTGTCTATGCCTTATTTCCTGATTTGGTAACTACATATTACACATGTTTACTTTACATGATCTTATATATGTTTACATGTTCCTGTTTACTTTATATTTTTCAAGTTTTCTTTCATGTTTCCTGGTGCACTTTATTATTATCCTAGTGGTTAATTGTTGTCTTTCATATATTGTTACTTTTCTTGTATGCTAGTTTTAGTTCTTAGTTTTGCCTCCTTTGTGGTACTTGCTATTAGGGTGTGACTAGTTATATATGGCCAGATCTCATAACGAAACCCCGAGGATCTCCCCTATCTTCCATTAGATGGTGACCACCCAGAGCACTAGAGTACCTGAGTAGGTTTCTTCTTCATTCTCCCACTAGTATATGTATCTTTTGCGACATTTAGCCTCCGAGCACATGTTTAGCTCGTGTTTGGGATTTAACATCTAGCTTACGGGCATGGCATAATTTGTGCACATTATAGACTATAACTAGAGATGATCATGTCCTACTTATACTCTTATTAGTTCTTTATTTTGTATAACTAGCTTCATGATCTTCTATGTATACATAGTTTGGGATGCTTTACTATCATATGTCTTATTATCATATATCTTATATCTTATTGATTTGCTTATGATTGAGACAACTAGGATTGCTTGACCTAGTATTGATGGTTGGATTGTATAGTAACCCCCATGTCTTATATAGCTTTGCCCATATCTTGGGGTACTCGAGTACTCTGGTATACGTAGATGGCCAAATTTTCCCCCTGCTCTCTAGTATTCGAATTTTGGTGCGTCAGAAGATTTGAGTGGTGGCCCATGCAGGTCTAGTGTTTAGACGTGTGGGGGTTGCCAATGTTTACATGTCTCAATCCTTATTTGTTCCATTTTAATTTTTTTGTATTGTTATATATCTCTGATCAATTGACCTGTCATCTGCTTTCATCCTTGATCTATCTTTTTCCTTAAATTTGATCCTTCTGTACTTTAACTTTTAGAGGCATTGTTCCTGATCCTTCTGATCAGACTGTTCAAGCTCAGTTGATAGAGAAGCAGTATCCGGTAGGCCAACAGATTCCTGGGGACCATCACAATATTTTGAGTTAGAGTCTATTATAGATCTTGGGGCAGAGCACCATATTTTAGCAAATCAACGGGCATCACCAGTTCAGCCAGAGCAGACATAGGGTATTGTTCATGCACTTATGGATGTTCTAAATGGCTTTATGGTGACGCAACAGTACTAGGGTAAAGTTCTCACTCAGTCAATTCAGACCATTGAGCGAGGTGGTTCTTAGATATTGAATTATGTGTGCATCTTCAGGTGTCTTTATCCCCCATACTTCTATGGTAATGAGGATACGATCGTATTCTATGTATGGCTTTAAAATACTAAGGCTACACTCGAGGCAGCAGGAGTTCCAGCTAGAGAGTGAGTAACAGTGGTTAGGCTACACTTGTTAGATTTGGCCCGCGATTGGTGAATAGCTCGGGAGGTTTCCTTGATGGTGCGGATACCTCGAGAAAACTATGGGAGGTTTCAGATTCGGTACTTTGACGAAATGTTACGTTATGATTTGCAGTTGAGGTTTAACAACCATCAGCAGATGGCGAGGACCATAAACGGCTATACGGTAAAGTTTTTTAGGCTCATTCAGTTTTCTCCTACCTTAGTAGCGATCGAGTTGGATCGAGCTAGGATATTCTAGAAGGGACTCCATCAAGATATCATTCTGGCGGTGGAGTACCAATAGTTCTAGACTTTTGATGCTGTGATAAGAGTGGCGATAAGGCATGAGTATACTTCTCAGAGGATTGTGGAGAGGGTTGGGGGCCATAAGAGGCCTCATGCATCAAGGGGATCTTCTTTCCAGTCTTTAGCACCGGCCCCAGCAGTTTGAGCTTTGACCATTAGATCTCCGAGGGGAGCAGCTCTTGTAGCTTTATTTTAACTGTCTTCTCAGATGTGCCCTCAACGGCAGAGGCATTCTTCAGTTGGTTGTTACCATTATGGAAAGTCATGGCATATTCTTTTTGAGTGTCGTAGGACCCATGGTTTATGTTTGGTATGTGGAGTATCAGACCACTTAATGAGTACTTGTCCCCGGAGGGCTTCAGCTGGGTCATATTTAGTCTATCAGGCTGCTCCATAGTTCAGGGCACTAGCACCGGATCAGCAACATTAGGCCCAGAGGCCTTTACCGATAAATTCCTAGATATTATATCAGCAGAGGCCATAGCAGTATGCTCCGGTCTAGGCTCAATCTAGGTAGAGAGGCCAGATGCAGAGGTGACCAGTACTAGAAGGCAGGGTCATCCTTTCATGCTTACCTTGGAGGAGACAGTAGCAACTGGAGAAGTGGTCGTAGGTACAATTCTCTTTCATTCGCATTTGTATTCAGCTTAAGTTTTATTTTATTTTGGTACATCATATTTGTTTATATCTACATGATTTGTGACACGAGTTGGTTTGGAGCCTGAGTCATTACCTATAATATTGAATATACTTACTGGTAATGGACTCATGGAAGTTGATAGAGTCTATGTCTTGTTTCGAGTCGTAGTGTATGGGAGAGTTTTCCTCGAGGTTGATATTTTTTTCAGTGAATATGATATTATTCTAGGAATGGATTGGTTGAGGGCTTGACATGCGATGATAGATTGCTATGCTAGGCAAGATTATCTTTATTGTCCCCGATGAGGAGGAGCTCTCATTTTTTAGAGGAGAGTTGGAGTCTCCGTCAGTTATCGTGATGATGGTAGTAGCCGAGGAGTTACAGTTTTCCAGAGTTGTTTATGAGTTACCCAATTTATTTTTTGATGAACTTCCAGGCATGTTGCTAGTTCGAGATATAGAGTTATACATTGATCTAATTTCAGGGGCAGAGCTAGTTTCAGAGAAAGTTTACAAAATATCACGATCAGAGTTAAAGATTTTGTACCAGCTAATTGAGGAGTTGAGAACTAATGGATCCATTCGTGCTAGTGGATCACCTTAGGGGGGCCCATTGCTTTTAGTTAAAAAGAAGGATGGCACATCTCGTTTATGTATTAATTATCGTAAACTAAATACGATGACCATTAAAAACAAATATTCCTTGCCCAGGATATATGACTTGTTTGATAAGCTCAATGGGTTAGCTATTTTTTCTAACATTGATTTGGGTTCTGGTATGATAAGATTAGAGTCATAGAGTAGGATATACCCAAGATAAAATTCAGATCTAGATATGGCCATTAGGAGTTTCTAGTTAGGCCATTTGGAGTGGACCAATGCGCCAGCTATATTCATGGATCTCATGAATCGCATCTTTATGCCACACCTAGACCATTTTCTGATAGTGTTTATCGATGATATCCTAGTCTATAGTCAGATTGAGGCTAAGCATGAGAAGCATCTTTGCATAGTTCTTCAGACTCTTCAAGAGTATCAGTTATACATGAAGTTCTACATGTTTGAGTTCTCGCTAGATCGTATCTCTTTCGTGGTGCGTATCATTGCTGGAGAAGTGGCGCTGAGGTAGACCCCAAGAAGGTTGAGGCTATCGAGAGTTGGCCTGTATCTTGTATAGTTATAGATGCATGCAATATCCTGGTATTAGCAGGCTACTACAGAAAGTTTATGGCAAAGGTTGTTAGGATCTTCCTACCCTTGATACGACTAACATGTAAGGATGTGCATTTCAAGTGGTCAGAAACTTATCAGGCTTCCTTCGAGAAGCTCAAGTGGATTTTGATTTTGGCTCCTATTCTGACTCTTCTCGTTAGACCAGGTCGGTTCATGAATTAGTATGATACGTCAGGAAAAAGACAAAGATGTTTCCTTATGTAACATGGCAGATTTGTAGCTTATGAGTCTTGACAGCTTCAAGAACATGAGAGGAACTATCCGACGCATAATCTAGAGTTAGCCACATATGTGTTTGCATTCAAGCTCTTGAGGCATTATCTGTATGGAGATCGAGTAAACATTTAAACTGATCACAAGGGCTTAAGGTATATGATCACGCAGAGGGACCTCGACATACAACAGAGGATATGGTTAGAGTTACTAACAAATTATGATATTGATCTTCAATATCATCCATGGAAGGCCAATGTTGTTCCAAAAGCCTGAGCTTGAGAGCTGGAGCTTATTTCTTGATAGACCAGCATCATATCTTAGAGGATCTCCAAGATATGGGCATTGAGGTAGTGTTACCTTGTGGTACATGCTTGATGGAAGGATTGTATATTCAGTATACCATAGTTAAGAGGATCAAAGCAATACAGTTAGGTGATGCTAGGCTTTAGCGACTCAGAGCAGAGTGTGAGGCAGACACAAAGTAGAGTTGAGCTTTCACGAGGATGGGACTTTCAAGTTCGAGAGTTGTCACTCTCACTTTTCCTAATAGGGATAATTTAGTAATATGACATAGTTATTTTATTTTCAGAGATTATATTTAATTAGAGTGATATATATATTTATTTGTGTTTGGTATTAATTATTTATAGTTAGTAGGCTAGCCTATTATTTACACTTGACACTAGCGAACTAAATTATACTTGTCATGACAACTTATTGAGCCAAAATTAACTAGGCCCATTATACCAATTTCTACTAATTAATTGGAAGGATTAGATTAATATGCATTAGCGTAGAAACTTCCCAAAATAACTATCCTTATTTATTCTTCATAATTCATCATGTAAGGAAATTATGGATATTTGTTGGTGACTTGGAGAGGGGGAAGGGGGCCAGCAACATAAGGGGGCTCTTCTCTCTCTCTCTCTCCTCTCTCTCTCTCTCTCTCTCTCTCTCTCTCTCCATTTGTTCATTCAATTTAGATCTCTAAATTTCTAGATCCCCAATTCATTTTATCCCTCCATCAATTACTCTCAATTCATTCATATTTCCTCTCATTTCCATCACTCAAGGAGCATTGGAGCTTGGAGTTGCAAGGAGCACTAGGAGAAGGAGCTTTAGCATGGAAATTTTGTCTGGATCTTGTCCATGGGAATAATTCATTGAGAATCCATCTCCCAATAGGTACAATTCTGAATTCACCTTCATTGTGGGTTCCAAATCATGAATTTGAACATTAGGAACCCTCTCATGACATAGAGCTACCTATAGGAAGAAGTTCTAGGCTATTTGGTTGTGAATTGTGTCTTCTACAAGGTGATTTGTATCTATTTAGGGGATTTACGAGATTGACATATCAAGTGTGTGTCATGAGACCAATCTAGTCTAATTGTACTTAGATCAGGGTTGGGAGACTAGGTACGTATCAATAAATGGATACGAGTAGGCTGTATCATGGTATTTTATGATACTGTGTGATTCAGAGCTCTACTTTGGGTGTTTTGTGTAATTACTTCTCAATTCTTAGTGTAGAAAGTTCTAATAGTTATTATTATGAATATTTGATTTGAGAAAATATTTATTTATGGTCAATTATTGGTTTGCACCTCTCTATTTGATGAGTATCATAGTATCCTATTAGTGCACTCTATGTGTTTGATGATATGGCCATTGGTGTGGATTTGGTGCACTTATATCATTATGCTTATATATATATATATATATATATATATATATATATATATATATATATATATATATATATGTGTGTGTGTGTGTGTGTTTGTGTGTGTGTGTGTGTGTGTATACTAGTGTATATATAACCATACTTATATATATCTATATTCCATTATATATATATATATATATATATATATATATATATATATATATATATATATAATTGTGTGTGTATGGATATATATATATGTTGATTTGAGTATGTGTGGAGCTAATTGTGAAGGTGACACAGTGGTGTGGCTGATGCTTAAGTGTAGACATAGTAGTGGCTCGGGTACTCTGATACGGTGTATCAAATTTCAGTGATGATAGTTGAGAAAGGACTAGATGTGAGGGCATGGACTGTGATATTCAAAATAAGATTTGGGAAAGATAATTGCAGATGAATGATTTATTTGCAATCATAGTGTAGCAGCAAGCTGGAAGCTCGAGAGGAGCTAAGTACACTGCCCTTGAGTACAACTATGACTGCATCAGGTTGGGGCTCGAGCACAGGCTCTGTGCAAGTAGGCACACCTATTGTACAAATGTAAGTCCACTGTTATGTGAGTATAAGTTCCTAACTACCAAGTAATTGGATAGGTGTTAGTGATCAGTTCTTTCCATGTTAAGTACAGTATTAGTGTTGGTGAAGTATTTTGGTGATGCAAGTTTTGATATTGGTGTTGGAATAAAGGTATCAGTTCAGTATCTGAACTGATCCAAGTTTGTGTCAGTATAGTAAGGATGGGTGTGGGCTTGTCATCTTTATGAAGATATTAGGTATCAGTTAGTATTAGGATATTAAACATCAAAATTTAGGGATCTTGTGAGCATGGGGTCAGTGGTAGGGAGTCCAGATTAGTGCAGGAAATTATGTTGCCTTCAGTTCATCACTGTGAAATAAACAATAGGTAATTGGGTCTTTGAGTGTGATATCATCAGTTAGTTCATATCAGCATATATATATATATACCTGTTAGTTAGTTAAGTTAGAAGTTATCACCTAGTGTATCAGTCAATGTATAGTTAATTAGTTAGTTCAGTTTAGTTAGTAACATCAGTATATATATTATTATTAGATGGTGTAAGTATATAAAGATACCAGTTAGTAAGTTTTGCATATATCAGCTAGTGTATATATATATATGCTAGTTAGTATATATATATGTCAGTTAGTGATACCAACTATTACTTAGTATATATAGATGCATAGAGCATTTTATTGTATAGTTATTAGTAATATTAACTATTATAGATAGTATTGACTTATAGTAGCTAGTTAATATCTCATATGAGTCTAAAACTTTAGTGTAGACCTAGAAGTAGCTAGTTGACTAAATTTATCAAGTTTGACCTAGTATAGCTTGTATTGACCTAGAACATCATGTTTGAGCTCATTTTAGCATTTTATCACTCTGTTAGACCATTTGACATAATATTTCCTAAATCAGATTGTGTGGCACTAGATTGGGCATTGAGATACACCCTTTGCTTAGGACCAGAGGCATGTACATCTCTCTATTAGTTTCCAGTCATGATAGTGTATATATCACATGTTCTAGAACTGTTTACTTGATTCTGACACAGTGGCTACACGGGCTGGTACGTAATAGATCCTGTCATGGGATGTTATCCCCTACAATATTCAGTGGATACTCCTTCACATCTATTCATCATGTGTATCGGATATTGGTTATCGTGTACTCTGTGTTCACACATTGCTCATTTTTATTAAGCTTATATTCGTGTTCGTAATGTGTCATGATTGGATCAATGAGTATTGGTTGGGGATGGGGGGAGTAGGAGTTGGTTATGTGATCAAGCTCAGTGTATTCGTGTACATGTCGATTACATATCACACGTGTAATCGAGTTACCATTTTATATTCGTGTTCAACCTAAACCGATCAGATAACAAACTTGTACTCTAAGGCACATTAGCTAGTTTATTTATTTCCATTACTTGCAGACATTCCATATTGCATGTTCTTTCTTTCCAGTATATTATATATTTACTTTGGTTCATTTATATTTTGTAGTTACGAGTTTATCTTGTATTCTTTTCTATTACTTGTCATATATGCTCCACTATGTATTTGGAACTTCTTCCAGAGTTTTGTACTTCGCTTCAATCCTGATTGGGTATATTTTTCAAATGATTGGATTGAGAAGCAGTGTCGCACTTACTATGGGCCGTAGGACGGTGAACCATTAGAGGATACTCCCCTAGATCAGGAGAACCTAGTGCCAGTGACCGAGGAGGCTTAGACTTATATTGTTAGACACTGTATTAGTCTTATTTTAGATTCTTGCCATGTATTATTATTTTGGGAGTTGCTTTCTGTCTAGACTTATATTATAGACTTGTGGATGTGTTTGTGACTCTTATAATTCTTTCCTTTATTACATATCGTGCTATTTTTCCCTAGTTTAATATTGTGATTGAGTATTGGTTTCATTGTCATATACCATATTTTTCCTCCATTTGGAGTTGAGATAGCATGACATATATCTTATATATTTGGTATGAGATGTTAAATAGTATTATTGACCCAAACATTATTCTACCATCGATCCTGCAGCGTAGGCTAGGCATTATTCACATACTCGTATCCCTAATCTGGGTGCGAGGCATGACACATTTTTAATGGTGGCCCATTCAGGTCTAGATATCGTAAGTAGTGCAATTTCATAGTATGCTCAAACTTAGAGTACTGCTACGAGCCTTCTTTTGGATATAGGATATAGGCTGAGAGTATACTGAATCATAACTAGGAAATATTTTCAATATATCTGTTTGCTATCCTTATCAATTTCAATTCTTAATTTACTAGAATAATTTTGTTCTTCTTTGATGATATAGTATCTTACTTAATGTTGATTCCTTTGTTTTAACCTATCATCTGGATGCCACCAAAGATGCGATCCCAGCGCTCAGGCGCAGTATCAGCGAGGTTGGTCACTTTGTCACCTCAGAGGAAGGCACCAACAGGCACTGCTCCATCAACTCCAACTCAGAGGGCCGCTTCACTGGTCCAGGTGGGCATTTCTACAGTAGATTTTAGGAGTGCTCCACCTTTAGTCCAGAGGATGATGCCAACAGCTTTACAGAGGATGATGCATACTTCTTCAGAGGAGCTACCACCACCATCACCAACAATTGATCCAGCGCAGGTATTTGTACTATTTTCGCAGATGATAGGGGCACAGAGGGCTCAGACGGAGGCCCAGCAGCTCCAGTCTGAGGTCATGAGACAGGGCATTAAGAATGTCCAACATCTTGTACTTGCCGTAGTCGAGAGAGCTGCCTTGGTCCTGCCATAGGTAGCTGCTCCATAGACCGCCCTACAACAGCCAAGGTCGGGGACCATCATTAACTTCAAGAGGATGGGGCCCAAGTGTCACGCCCCGATCCCGAAAGGGTCTTTCGTCCTCGTCGGATCCTTTACGGAACCGATTCGTCCTCGCTAGGGGCGTGATACCGTGCGAGCCTGGAATTGCGCTCGCACCAGGCAAGAACTTGCAGTTTTAGGAACCCATTTTGAAACACAAATTATAAAACACATTCACAGAGATTTGAACACAAATGCGGAAGAAACATGCTTTTTCATTGAATAATCAGAGTAATTTACATAGAGTTTACATTGATGCGCCTTCTCGGCTATTGAATTGTATTACAAAAGATAACTCAAAATACAGGGCGCGCTCCGTCAGATAGTCTACGTCGTTTGCACATTACGCCCTTGTATAGATTGAAGTCCATGCTCCAAAATGAACTGACTCCAGCTATACTTCAAATATAAAGGTGCTCCTAACGCCTCATCGCTATGCTCTAGCGTTGCACCGTCTGAGTGCCTGAAATAGTTGCCCACATCGTGGGTCAGTACTCAACTTGTATTGGTGAGCGGGATGAACCCACTCGACTAAATCGACACTAGCTTGTTAGGGGCGAGCATGCATTAAGATAGCTTCTATAAGGAAGCAAGTGAAATCAGTTCATATCAGTTGCATATTTTGATAGGAATGAATATAGCATTGAATCCAACCAGTACACCGATTGTTTACTCAATCGATGCACGCCTTCCATGAAATAAAACACAAGTATACTTACCATCTGCATAAGACAATAAGTTAGCATGCATTATATTCTATGCGGTTATTAGTGTGATCGACACCTTAGGGACATATTTCAAGCATTAGCGGTGCGCCCTATCAGCCCGGGTAGCAAGCCCTGCTGGAGGTCCCGCTATGCATCGTGACGAGCACGAATCAAATATTTCCCTCCGGATCGATACGGTTCCAGTGCCCCGGAAAGTCGTTTCGAGAAAATGCCAAACCTTGTGCATAAGTTGTCCCAGACCATGCAAATGCATGAAATAATTCATATTACATACAATGTATCGAATTACACAGAAGAAGTTAAGCAGCAACATATATATATCTCATGCAACAGTTCATATTTTCTCAAGCGGTGTTCCGATTTAGTTATCCCATAAGTCCAACTCTATCCGAAGCACCAGGCCGCCACCAACAACCAACTTTCCTTATAAACAAGATCAAATTATAAGATGTGCAAGCATATGATAAATTAGTCTACAAATCCCATGTTCCTTTCTTAGTGGCTGGCATGCCTGTGGCTAAGGATTTCCTAGGCGTCCAATCGGGCATCATCGAGTGAACGATTGAAACTTAGAGATATTGGCATGAAGAAATAGGAAAGAAGGGACCAAACCACTCACTGGTTAAGGGAAAGAGGCTGAAACTAGGAATCCCGCTAGCGACGATCAAACGTCAGTTACGCGGACCTGAAACAGCACAAGCACCGAGTTAGAAATCTTGCCTATCCTTCCTTGCCGAACTCCCCAAAACCTCAATTTCCAAACGATAAAACCAGCAGCAAAAACCAAGCAAATCGAAAGCAACAACAAATCTAAAACCTCAAAACGGCAATCAAGAAAACCAAACAACCAAAACACGAAAACTATTGGACTCGTTTCAATAGAGGCCTTTCCATGAGTTGGAAAGGATCATCGTATTTCGTCCGTGGCAAGAAGATGCCGAGATCTAAGTTATGACTCAGACGGACTAGCCACAAGTCCAATTACATAGTGCTCGTCCCGGTCGGATCGGGATTTGAGTCACTACATAATATACCACTAAGAAAAAATTTCAACCCGAAACTTAAGAACAAGCCCTACCTCCGACTCAATGAACAACGAAGGATACTTCTCCTTCATCTCCGATTTGACTTCCCAGGTTGATTCCCCAACTGTATGGTTTTGCCACAGCACGCGAACCAAGGATATCGTACGGTTGCGAAGTACTTTTTCCTTACGATCCAGAATTTGCGCCGGCTCCTCTGAGTATGACAAATCCGTGCGCAATTCTTGCTGTTCGAAGCTAACTACATGACTCAAGTCATGCACATACTTTCGAAGTTGGAAAACGTAGAATACGTCGTGCACTCCAGCCAAGGCGGGAGGTAGTGCAATTCGGTATGCCACAACTGCCACCCGTTCTAGTATTTCAAAGGGGCCGACAAACCTGGGACTCAGCTTGCCCTTCACGCCGAAACGCATCACTCCACGAATCGGCGTCACTTTCAAGAAGACATGATCCTCGACCATGAACTCCAAGGGCCTACGATGAGTATCGGCATAGCTTTTCTGTCGGCTCTGCGCAGTGCGGAGTTTTCCCGAATCAAGCAAACTTTCTCGACTGCCTGCTCCACCAGCTCTGGCCCGAGTACCTGCCGCTCGCCGACTTCGTCCCAACAGATTGGAGATCGACACTTGCGCCCATAGAGTGCTTCGTATGGTGCCATCTGGATGCTCGATTGGTAGCTGTTGTTGTACACAAACTCCGCCAACGGAAGGTGCGTGTCCCAACTAGTCTTTAAATCGATCGCATACAGCCGTAACATATCTTCAAGTATCTGATTTGTCCTCTCTGTTTGGCCTTCAGTCTGGGGGTGGTATGCGGTACTGAAATGTAGCTTGGTTCCCAAACCAGACTGTAGGCTAGTCTAGAAACGAGATAAGAAACGTCCGTCACGGTCAAAGTCGATAGAAGCTGGCACTCCGTGTAATCGAACAATCTCATCTATGTAGATCTGTGCTAACCGATCGACGCTCCACCCAACTTTTATAGGCAGAAAGTGGGCTGATTTGGTCAAACGATCAACTATGACCCAAATTGTATTATGCCCCCGTGGCGTCTTCGGAAATCCCACAATGAAATCCATAGAGATGTTGTCCCATTTCCACTCGAAAATAGCGAGGTTCTACATCTCCCCGCCGGGCCTCTGATGTTCAGCTTTCACCTGTTGGCCGGCCATGCACTGTGACACAAAGGTCACCACATTCTGCTTCATACCTTGCCACCAAAAGGTACCGCGTAAGTCCTTGTACATCTTAGTGCTCCCCGGATGCAAAGAATACTTCGCGTAGTGCGCTTCCGCCATAATTTCCCTTCGGAGTTCAGGGTCGCTAGGGACGCATTGCCTTCCTTTCATCTGTAAGGCCCCATTTTTGCCTGCCACAAAGTTAGACGTCTTCCTTGCCGAGATCAATCTGCGTACCTTCGCTAGGAACTGATCGCCCTCCCGAGCTGACTTGATTCTATCTCGTAAACTCGGTTCAAGATGGAGTGGTGCCAGCTGCACTCCTCGATGGCGAACTCGAAGTTCAATGCCCATCGCCTCAAGATCTCGAAGTAAACGGTTGTTTATAGATAAAAAGCCCACGTGCTTTCGACTTAGAGCATCAGCAACGATGTTTTCCTTGCCCGGAGTATAAGCGATCGTTAGATCATAGTCCTTAATAAGTTCTAGCCAACGCCGCTGCCGGAGGTTCAATTCCCGTTGGGTGAATAGATACTTAAGGCTCTTGTGATCTGTGAAGATTTTGCAAGCAACACCATAAAGATAATGCCTCCACAACTTTAGTGCAAATACAATCACCGCCAATTCCAAATCGTGTGTTGGGTAGTTTTTCTCGTGCGGCTTCAGTTGCCTGGAGACGTACAATATTACCTTGTCCCGTTGCATGAGTACACATCCCAATCCGAGTCCTAAAGCGTCACTGTATATCTGAAACTCTTCTAACCCATCTGGAAGTGCGAGAATTAGAGTCGAAATAAGACGTCGCTTAAGTTCCCGAAAGCTGGCTTCGCATTCATCACTCCATTTGTATACAATCCCTTTCTGAGTAAGGCGAGTCAAAGGCGAGGCCAGTTTAGAGAAATCTTTCACGAACCTATGGTAGTATCCTGCTAGGCCGAGAAAGCTTCGAATTTCGCTGGCTGACGTAGGTTGTTTCTAGTCCACCACCGCCTCTATTTTCTTCGGGTCTACGACGACGCCTTCTGCCGAGATGACATGACCAAGGAATGCCACGCTGTTCAACCAGAACTCGCACTTGCTGAGCTTAGCGAACAACTTATGTTCTCGTAATGTCTGCAACACGATCTTCAGGTGTTCCTTGTGTTCTGCCTCGTTCTTGGAATATATCAGAATGTCATCGATGAATACGATGACAAACTTATCTACGTACGGCCAAAACACTCGGTTCATCAGATCCATGAAAGCTGCAGGGGCGTTCGTTAAGTCGAACGACATCACGAGAAACTCATAGTGTCCGTAATGGGTTCTGAACGCAGATTTTTGAATATCTTTTGGTTTGATTTTCAACTGGTGATATCCTGACCTGAGATCAACTTTAGAAAAAATTGTTGCACCTTGCAGTTGATCAAACAAGTCATCTATCCTTGGCAAAGGGTACTGATTTCGAACGGTCGCCTTATTTAGTTCTCGGTAGTAAATACACAGCCGCATGGATCCATCTTTCTTCTTTACGAACAGTACCGGAGCACCCCATGGAGAAACGCTTGGACGTATGTATCCTCGGTCTAACAGGTCTTGCAACTGAACCTTAAGTTCTTTCAGCTCTGCTGGGGCCATTCGATAAGGTGCCTTTGATATCGGTCGCGCATCCGGAAATATGTCGATGCTGAATTCGATCTCACGATCAGGAGGCATTCCAGGCAGCTCATCTGGGAACACGTCGAAGAAATCTTCTATAACATCAGCCTGAGCTGCATTTGCACTTTCCTGCCGGGTGTCTCGAACTGAAGCTAAGTACCCTTCACAACCCGAATACAGCATACGCCTAGCCGAAATTGCTGATATCACCATTGCCGTCTTCGGTGCAGCGCTGCACGAATAGTAGAAGTCTGCCTTGCCGGGTAGACAAAATACGACTCGCTTCTCCGCACACTCGATTGTTGCATGGCAAGCACCCAACCAGTCCATCCCGAGAATAATATCGTAATCCTTAATGTCGAGTACAATGACATCTAAGGAAAGATTCCTCCCTCCGATGCAAATATAACCATCCCTACAGATCGCACGGGCGGGCATATCGACTCCCGAAGGTGTGCTTACGCAAAGATTCATAGTTAAGGAAGTAGAAGCTAATTTATGCTTAACAGTAAAATCAGCAGATATGAAACTATGCGTAGCACCTGAATCAAATAAGACTCTAGCGGGCAATTCTCTGAAAAGTAATGTACCTGTCACGACCGTTTTAGAGACAGATACCTCATCCCGAGTCAAGGCATAGACTCGGCCTTGAGCACCCTGACGTTGCGGGTTTACCGGCACAGCATTGGCATCACTTGCTGGAGGCCTCTTATTCTAATTCTCGTTGTTCTGAATCGGCTTACCCTCCCGACAGTTAAATTGTTTATGGCCCAGATGACCATATTTGAAACATCCAGTAACCCGACATTCGTTTACTCGATGCCCTGCTTTGCCGCACCTGCTACAATTTGGTGTCTGAGTCTAACCCCTGTGATCCGACGTGTGCTGACATTTTTGTGCTCCAGACCCTCCCGTTTCTTAAGGTCGTTTATTATTGTTGGTACGGGGGGTTTGCACTTCTGCCTTTGGTGGATAACGCCCAAAGATTCGCTCGCTGCCCAGGGCTGCTTCATAGCATTCCTTGTAGGTTTGACATTTTTGATTGATGACGTCCCTACGCAACTCATCATTCAAACCTTTTTGAAAGCGAAAGCACCACGCCTGTTGGTTAGGTAGGAAGTGCCCCGCAAACTTGGCCAGCTTAGCGAACACATAATCATAATCATCCACAGATAAACTTTCTTGGACCAGATTGCTGAAGTCGTCTTTCTTTTGTTGACGCACGGCCCTGGGAATGTATTGTTCAATGAAGGCTGATTTGAACATTTCCCAAGTTATTTTGCAGTTGGGATTGACATCGTAAATCACTTGCTTCGTTGCCTCCCACCAATCATGCGCACGCAGTTCCAGCTGAACCGATGCACAGGCAACTCGCTTGGATCCCCGGATGCCGACCAGGTTGAAGAGTCACTCCAGCTTAGCAATCCATCCCAATACCACGTCCAGTTCTGCTCTTCCGTTGAACGTAGGTGGATGCATTTTTGTGAACTCTGCCGCACGACAGGTGTTCCTAGCTGAAGGCTGAGTTTCTTCTGACTCATCCTCTACCGCCACGGCCGACGGTGTGGAAGGAGTCACAGTGGCAGTCCCATTGCTTGGTACCAAGGATGCAATCAGTTGCATCATGGTATCCATTTGCTTCTGCTGAGAAGCAAATTGTGCCTGTTGCGTAACGGCTTGTTGTTGCTGCACCTCCATGAGATGCATAAGCCGTTCCGCCATACCGGTTGAACCCGCTCCTCCGGATTCTCCAGAACTTGTCGGATCGCTCTGGATAGGCTGAGCACTACTTGCAGCGGCAGTGTTTTTCTTAGCCATTGCTACAAAAGAGAGTAGCTTGTTAACACTCAAAAACCGATAGATTTTATATCTACGGGCTCATTGTATAGGCGACTCATCTGATGCAGCGGACGCAGAACGCAACTCAATTGAGAGGCGCATCAAACTCCTTTATATTCTTTAAAATCCCAAGGAAGTATAGCCGTGCTCTGATACCAATATGTCACGCCCCGATCCTGAAAGGGTCTTTCGTCCTCGCCGGATCCTTTACGGAACCGATTCGTCCTTGCTAGGGGCGTAATGCCGTGCGAGCCTGGGATTGCGCTCGCACCAGGTAAGAACTTGCAATTTTAGGAACCCATTTTGAAACACAAATTATAAAACACATTCACAGAGATTTGAACACAAATACGGAAGAAACATGCTTTTTCATTGAATAGTCAGAGTAATTTACATAGAGTTTACATTGATGCGCCTTCTCGGCTATTGAATTGTATTACAAAAGATAACTCAAAATGCAGGACGCGCTCCGTTAGATAGTCCACGTCGTTTGCATATTACGCCCTTGTATAGATTGAAGTCCATGCCTCCAAAATAAACTGACTCCAGCTATACTTCAAAATAGAGGTGCTCCTAACGCCTCCTCGCTATGCTCTAGCGTTGCACCATCTGAGTGCTTGAAATAGTTGCCCACAACGTGGGTCAGTACTCAACTTATACTGGTGAGCGGGATGAACCCACTCGACTAAATCGATACTAGCTTGTTAGGGGCGAGCATGCATTAAGATAACTTCTATAAGGAAGCAAGTGAAATCAATTCATATCAGTTGCATATTTTGATAGGAATGAATATAGCATTGAATCCAACCAGTACACCGATTGCTTACTCAATCGATGCACGCCTTCCCTGAAATGAAACACAAGTATACTTATCATCTGCACAAGATAATAAGTTAGCATGCGTTCTATTCTATGCGGTCATTGGTGTGATCGACACCTTAGGGACATATTTCAAGCATTAGTGGCGCGCCCTATCAGCCCGGGTAGTAAGCCCTGCTGGAGGTCCCGCTATGCATCGTTATGAGCACGAATCAAATATTTCCTTTCGGATCGATATGGCTCCAGTGCCCCGAAAAGCCGTTTCGAGGAAATTCCAAACCCTGTGCACAAGTTGTCCCAGACCATGCAAATGCATAAAATAATTTATATTACATACAATGCATCAAATTAAACAGAAGAAGTTAAGCAGCAACATATATATATCTCATGCAACAGTTCATATTTTCTCAAGCGGTGTTCCGATTCAGTTATCCCATAAGTCCAACTCTATCCGAGGCACCAGGCCGCCACCAACAACCAACTTTTCTTATAAACAAGCTCAAATTATAAGGTGTGCAAGCATATGATAAATTAGTCTACAAATCCCATGTTCATTTCTTAGTGGCTGGCATGCCTGTGGCAAAGGATTTCCTAGGCGTCCAACCGGGCATCATCGAGTGAACGATTAAAACTTAGAGATGTTGGCATGAAGAAGTAGGAAAGAAGGGCCCAAACCACTCACTGGTTAAGGAAAATAGGCTGAAACTAGGAATCCCGCTAGCGACGATCAAACGTCAGTGATGCGGACCTGAAACAGCACAAGCACCGAGTTAGAAATCTTACCTATCCTTCCTTGCCGAACTCCCCAAAACCTCAAGTTCCAATCGATAAAACCAGCAGCGAAAACCAAGCAAATCGAAAGCAACAACAAATCCAAAACCTCAAAACGGCAATCAAGAAAACCAAACAACCAAAACACTAAAACTATTGGACTCATTTCAATAGAGGCCTTTCCATGAGTTGGAAAGGATCATCGTATTTCGTCCGTGGCAAGAAGATGCCGAGATCTAAGTTATGACTCAGACGGACTAGCCACAAGCCCAATTACATAGTGCTCGTCCCGATCGGATCGGGATTTGAGGCACTACACCAATGACTTTAAGGGCATTGAGGGGATTATTTATGCAGATGACAGGATCGAAGACATAGAGAGGAACCTGCGACTGGTGCAGATTCCAGAGAGACTACAGACAAAAGCAGTAGGGAGCATGATGTACGACATTGCTTTGACATGGTTCAGGACCAACCCGTGGATATCAGTACTTGGACTTACTTAGGAAGCTTTCAAGGAGATTTTTAAGGAAGAGTTCTTTCAAAACGTAGCTTTGACTTTTCTAGAGAGCCAGTTTTAGTACCTCGTCTAGGGCAGCAAGACAGTGGACGAGTACGTGACGGAGTCCTGTCGATTGGGTCACTTTATTGAAGGAAAGAATCCCTAGGGGAAGGTCAAAAAGGATCTAAAAAGGGATATCAAATCCTAAACTAGCGGACATCATACCACTACCTTTGAGGAGATCTTGGCGCAGGCACAGCTGGTGGAGGATGATTTGGAGCTTGGCTCCAAGAGAATGAGGGATCCTTCAGGAGCTAGCCATTGTCCGGGCCCAGTAAAGCGGCATCACTTTCAGTAGCAGAATTTGTGACACTTCCAGCAGCCGAGGCAACAGTTCCCCGTACCAGCTTTAGTGCCAATATAGCTGACATACCAGATTCAAAGGCCATCTCAGTCGACTATTCCTTGTCTATTTTGTAAGAAGATGGAACATGGATAGAATGCATGCAGGATAAGATTGGGCCAGTATTTGTTCTGCGGATCAGGAGACTAGCAGTTGAGGGCTTATCCTATGGCTCCGGTTCGTCCAGCTCAGGGTGGGGCCCAGGCACAGCGAGCACCCGCAAGACCACCAGCAAGACAGCAGAGAGGACCTCCGTTATCGACATAAAAGCAGAGGTTCGTACAGCACCCACAACAACACAGAGGTACACAGTAGGGGCGAGCTTTTGCCTTGACCATCGAGGAGAAGGAGCCAGTTGGTGATGACATCTCTGGTTCAGTCTATCTTGATTCTTTTCTAGCTCATGCTTTATTTAATTCTGGTACTTCTTATAGCTTTATATTTGTATCTTTTGATTTAAAAGATCATCTTGAGACTGAACCGTTGGCAAAGAATTCCAAAATCATGACTGGGGTGGCATTATCCTTGTTTGTGATGTTTGCAAGGATCGAAGAGTTTCTTTGGGATGCCAAAAGTCGAGTGCGTGTCTACTCGTAATGCCACTTCTGAGCTATGATATTGTACTCGAGATGGATTGGTTGAGTAGCCACCATGCTAGAATGATTATCGTAGAGGCAGATTTTTATTTCAAATGCCAGGAGAGCCAGAGTTTGAGTTTGTGAGAGGAGCAACAAAGTAGAGCGAGGGAGAATTTTGTGTAGCTATAGTAGAAGAGCATGAGCTGCCACATCCGTTGATTAGAGAATTTATGAATATCTTTTCGGAGGAGTTGATGGGGTTGCTATAAGACAAAGAAGTGGAGTTCTCTATAGATTTGGTGCTAGGCACAGAGCCAATATCACAGTATGTCTATTGGATGAACAACAATGAACTAGCGGAGTTGAAGAAGCAGGTGGATGAGTTACAGAACAAGGGATTCATCTGTTCTAGTTCATTATCGTAGGGTATTTCGGTATTATTTGTACAAAAGAAGGATGGGTGGGTACTCATGTGTATCGACTACAGGGCTCTTAACCACCTTACTATCAAGAATAAATACCCGTTGTCGTGAATTGATTATCTGATTGATCAGTTGAGCCGAGCGAAGGTATTCTCCAAGATTGACATGAGGTCATGGTACCACCAAGTAAAAGTGAAGAAGGAAGAAATTTCGATGACAGCTTTCAGGACTCGGTATGGGCAGTTTGCATTCTTGGTGATGCCGTTTGGGTTGACCAATGCCACGATAGTATTCATGAACCTGATAAATATGGTGTTTTATTAGTACCTGGATCAGTTTGTTATGGTTTTTATTGATCATATATTTATATATTCAAATATTCGAAGACCCGGGAGGAGCATGAGAAGCACCTGAGGATAGTTCTGGAGACCCTCTAGAAGGAGAAGCTATTTGGCATGCTTTCGAAATATGAGTTCTTCCTTGATAAGGTTGAATTCATCGGACATGTGATAACAGTAGACGGGATCTCATTGGACCTGGAGAAGATATCAGCAGTGGAGTCGTGGTCTACCCCAAGTTCAATGGCAGAGATCAAGATATTTTGGATTGACAGGCTATTATCGGAGATTTGTTTCAGACTTCTCTAGGATTGCAGAGCCGATGACTGGGCTGAACAGGAAGGACATAGAGTTCATCTGGACAGAGGAGTGTCAGGTCACCTTTGAGGAGCTGAAGAAAAGGTTGACTATAGCTCCAGTGTTGATGTTTCCATCAAGAACAGTAAATTTTTTTATATACGGTGATTCCGTCGATAAGGGTTTGGGATGTGTGTTGCAGTAGAACGTTAAGGTAATTTCCTATGCTTCCAGGAGATTAGGCCCTTAAGAGAAGAATTACCCTACCAATAACTTAGATTTGGCAGCAGTCATCTTTGTTCTAAAGATGTGGAAATACTACTTGTACGGGGAACGTGGAAACACTACAAAGAGCTTAAAGTATATTTTTACAGATAAAGAGCTCAACATGAGGCAGCGACAATGGTTGAAGCTGATGAAGGACTTCGACATCTCTTTGTAGTACCATCCAGGGAACACAACGTAGTCACTAATGCCATGAGCAGGTATCTTGTGGCTATGTACCTGACGAGAGATAGACATTTATTGGTCGATCTTTATTACTTGGGTATTGAGGTACCAGTTCCTAGAGTTGCAGTACAGATGTAGGGACTTCAGGTACAGCCATAGTTGATTGACCGGATCAGAGCCGCACAGTTCGAGGATGAGTCTCTGAGGAGCATCAGAGCGCAGGTCGGGATGGGATTGGCAGAGAAATTCAGTATTACAATGGATGGATCATTGCGGCAAGGTAGGAGATTGTGTGTGCCGAGTGGAGCGTTGCACGAGGAGGTTCTTCAGGAGGCACATCGATATCAGGACTGTATGCATCCAGGTGCCAACAAAATGTATAGAGACATGAGAGAGCACGTTCGGTAGTATGGTATGAAGCGAGAGGTGGCGAACTTCGTATTCAGATGCTTGGTATATCAGCAGGTGTAAACCCCCTAATTTTTTTATTTTAAATTTTATTCATATTGGTATTATGTAATTATTGAGATTAAGGAAAATTTTTTATTAATTTTAGCTAATTAGAATAATATAATATTTATGGATTGATATTTATGTATATTTAATTAATTACTAATATTATACAAAAAATATATTTTTGGGTGTACAACTATTATTAAAATATTGTAAAAAATTTTTGGAAATTATTTAGGGTTTATATATATATATATATATAGGCTTATGGGAGAATAATAATAAAACATAAACCCTAAACCCAAACTGATCCAAACCCTAAACCCGAAACCCACTCATACCTGAAACTGAAACCCCGCTACAGTAACCGCCTAAACACCGCTACAGAAATCCAGCCCCCTCCGATCCCTCTTCTGTAAACTGTCCGCGACCCCCTCCTTTCATCTCCCAAAATCGCCCGACCCCCTCATTTCCCCTTAAAAAATCCCCCCTTCACTTCCTATATATACATCATCAGTCACCCATCTGACCCCCTCGTTTCCCCTTTCATCCCCCAAAATTGCCCGCAACCCCCTCGTTTCCACTTACGAATGCCGACGACCTCTGTCGACCGCCGTTGACCGGTGCAAGCCGCCGCGAATAGCCCTTCCCGAAGTCACGAACTGCAGAGCTTGAGGTACCCTTCTTCCCACCTCTATTTCTCCCTACACAATAAACTAAACAGTGAACCGTTGATTCCTATGTGAAGACCACTTGACCCCCATGAGTCTCTTTTAGTTATTTTAGCTTATCGTGTCCTGTGTCAATTATAAATTGCGACACAAAACAAAAAAAAATTACTTAATTTTAGGAACAAAAAATGTTCCAAGTACGCTTGTTTAAGTCTCTTATCTCCAAAATGGCAAACGATGTTAAAATTCTACCTTAACACTTCTTGACAACATAACCTAGTTTTAATCCCTTTAAACACTTTTTCTCAAAATGAATTATGCTGTGATTTATTTATTGTTAAAATATGTCAAAAACTTATTTCCGTAAAACAAAATTTTTTGGTACATGGTACGTCCCGCCAAACGAGGTGACTTCGTCGTGTGAAGATTTCACCGAAAGGCGCATATCGTCAACGCGGATGTGTGGTTTTCGCAAAACTTTATTTGGATGTGCGTGCACACCGAAATTAATGCTTTTCCGTCAAAAAATACTATATCGGGCTGTTCTGACACTTATCATAACTTCGTGTGTGCTTATCATTTTGTAACGAAACTTGCGCCATTGATTTTGCAGCATTACGCTGGTCATGTGACCCAAGTTTGGTCCGATTCTCAGAACTTTGATAAAATACCGTTTCGTGGGCCCCATAAATCTACTTAACGGGTGATTTAGGGACCGGCTCATCGAAATCCAGTTCTGGATATTCCGTTGGGTTCGTATCATTATTCTTGACTTATAGACACTAAGTTTGCTAAATTTGGAGAACTTTATCGTTGGCACATTTTTTGATTCGAAGTGGGCCACATGTGGACTCCGCTTTGACCCAAAACTGCTAATTCTACCCCTATATCCAAATTGGACTTATGGGTAGTCAATCCTAGATATTTTAAGTATTCTGAAAATAATGGTGATGTTTGTTTCAGCATCCAGAGGCGTACTTGGAGATTTTACTTTTACAGGAGCAACTAACGGAGTTCGGAACCCAAGCAAGAGTACCTTGCCAAATCTGCAGAGACCCTGTTATATTATTCTCTTGTGTTTGTTTGTGGTGGAAAACGAAAGAATGAAAATGTATTCAAGATGGGGTTTACACAAAACCCGCCTTCTTTGGTTTATAAACAAACTTGTACAATTTGATCCTATACGAGGATATGGGAGTACAATTTATTTAATCTGAGTAAATATTGCTATAGGTGTCTAATCTGCAGTCGATCACTTTAGCCCTTAGACCACACGATGTTGAAGAAGTGTCGTGAAAGACAGATAGCAGCTTCGAATGTTGCAGAAGAGGGTGGATGCACGATGCCAAAGTCGTCGATCCCTACTCTTTTGCCTGAGCTCCGGATTCTCTCTCTCTCTCTCTCTCTTGACCGTTGGATCTGGTACTGGATCTCTTGATCAGTTTTCAGACCTAACTTCTTTGATCCTCTAATTTGTCGACCTTGTTCCTCATTGATAGAGGTCTCTATTTATAGAGTTTTGGTGACAGTGACCACTCCGTCGGTGTAGAAATCGAGGAGTGGAAAGTACAGCACCCTTTTACACAACGGTTAAAATAACCAATGCCTGCGTATAGATGATCCTTTGAATGAGAGTGTGACGCGGGTCCAACTAAGGGACAAAATGCGTATAATCGCTACGAAGATCACGACGTAGAAGCTACGTAGGTAGGTATCCCTCGTGTAGAAGAGGTGGGCATAGAAGCCAATGTCTGTCACCATGGCGTAGAAGCCAAGTAGGCATAGAAGCCGAATAGGCGTAGAAGCCGAGTGGTCATAGAAGCCGAGTGGGCGTAGAAGCCGAATGGTCATAGAGGTCGAGTGGGCATAGAAGCCGAGTGGTCATAGAAGCCGAGTGGGCGTAGAAGCCGAGTGAGCACCGGAGCTGAATGGGCGTAGAAGCCGCTGCGTACCGTGCCAGAGTGCTGATGTGGACGTCTTAGCCGGAATTACGGCTTTTGAAGATATAATCAAATCTCTTACATTAAATACAGAGATTTGCCACCATCCTGTGCATTAAATGCGGAAGCATGTTTTTGAAGGTCTGTAGCCCTTCTGTGCATCAGTCGCAGAGACGTGCCTCGAAAAACTGTTACCGCTTTGTGCATTAGACGTAGAGACGTGCCTCGAGCAACTGTCATCGCTCTGTGCATTGGACGTAGAGACGTGCCTCGAGAAACTGTCACCGCTCTGTGCATTAGACGTAGAGACGTGCCTCGAGCAACTGTCATCGCTCTGTGCATTGGACGTAGAGACGTGCCTCGAGCAACTGTCATCGCTCTGTGCATTGGATGTAGAGACGTGCGTCGAGCCCAGTACGAAGTGCAGCTTTTGACGTGGCAGGCGGTTTATCTACCGCGGAGCGTAAATAGCTCATGTTTGCCTGTGTAAAACAAGGCAGCGTATCCCTTTGTGCACGTAAAAGCAGTTTATGCGAAGGAGATGGTGGTAAATGACAGCCTGGGTTGTAGTGCTGTGCCATCATTATAGCCGTCGTTTGGGTTATCGAGCCGTATCCCTTTGTCAGAAGTCCAGACGTCATGTTCATTGCAGGATCTGACAGGTTCATTACCGGATCTGACAGGTTCACTTCGGAGAATACGAAGCGTCTCTCGTACACTTCAATGCTGCGTTGAAAGAGGATGGGTTTTATGCCATGGAGGCGACGAAGAACCCTGTTTACGCTGAAGCATCCTGGACGTACTGCCTTACGCTGATGGTCCTTTGAGCTTATATTTCACGCTGTGTTTAGCGAAAAAAGTTTTGTTGCATGTTTGATGGCTCTGAAGGCCTCTGTTTACGCTGCTCTGCATCAATATGCTACGTATAGCCATCCGACATATTTTTTATGCTTCTATAAGACCCCCTTCAAAGCTTTCAAATTTCTTAGAATTTGGAACGCTTTGAATGAAGCATGAACCGCTCCTCGTAACTCGAAACGTTTCTGAATGGAGCATTAAAACGGTCGATGCTGACTTTATGGCAGATTTATTGGGGACCGGTGTGATCTCTTTCGCCTATAAAAAGGCTGGGTGGTTAACCCGTTCTCCCCACATTTCCATCACCACGCAGAGATGATCGTCGGAGTTCATCGGGTCGACCTGAGGAAGAAGGAGATCATGTTCTTCCAGCGTGTAAGGAGCCGAAAAAGATGGCGTCTTCGAGCAAGTGTCCACTGCAACGATGGATCATGGAAGGATATCTTAGCTCCCTTGCTTGGGATAACCAGCAACTTTGTATGGCGGTTCTTCCAGGAGTAGAGAAGGGTCATATTAGACCACACGGCTTGCAAGCGGTGTCTTCTCCTGTTACCTGCGGGGATGAGAGCAACAACTAGCTCTGACCTCGGGCATTGAGTTCGGTGGAATATATCAACTCAATCTGTCATGGCGCACGGAGCATGGGATCTGCATAATTTATGCAAGCCCCAACTCTGTATTCTCCCGTCGTTGATCATTGCCATGTCAGTCAGTTTGCTGGAACTGACTGACTGCTGGAGAAGATGGATGAAGAATTGTGCCCATGCGAGAACCTGTCAGAACAGCTTCTCGGCGATCTTCAAACGACGATGGGTAAATCCTTTGTAGATGGGGTTTCCCTCATATGTAATCATAAAAAATAGAGAAAAACCCTTGTAGATTGGATTTCCCTCATATGTAATCATGACTTTAATCTTTCAATAAAATCGTCTTTCTTCTCTGCATATGATCGTTTTGCCATACGTTGTTGTGAAGTCTGAATATGTGTAGCTTCGACACATCTGATTCTTTATGCCGACTCAGTTTAGAAAGAGTGTTAGGTCCTATCCTTTTGCGCATAGCAAATAGTCCATAGAACGCTGTTGAGCATTTTGAACATTTAGAACTGTCCTGCTGCTAGGACTGAGGAACCGCGTAGAGCTCTGAACTGTTGTTTTTACTTTTGATGAACAGAATTTTTGTTCAGACTTCGTCTTCAAGAATGATTTCTCAAAAAATCCCTTGGAACAGGGTCAAGAAATGGCTGTCAACTAGGTTGCCATCTTTGATAGACGAGATATTCAGACTGGAGTCTGGATGAACTTCCAATTGACCCGAGAAGAGTAATTTTTCAATATAGAACTCTGTATGCTTCGGGTACTTGGGATATCTTGAGGTCAAGAACGAGTATCTTCTGTGTGAACTCTTTCCAATTGACCGCCTTGAGGACCGTTCAGATGTACGCGCAATCTGGCCGGCGTATCTTTCAGATGTGCGGGAAGTCTTGGAGCATAAAATCTTTAGTCTGTAGCCTCTGAGCATAAACTAAACACCATCGAGCATAAAATCATAGACTTGTGGTTCCTGAGCATGAAGTCATAGGTTTGTAGCCTCTCGAGCATAAAAGCTACTGAGCACAAAGGTATCTGGGCATAAAAAACCTGACTTGTAGCCGTCGAACTTAAAGCCGTAGATTCGTAGCTGTCGAGCGTAGAAAGCTCCTTAGCGTAGAACTGTAGATTTGTAACTTCTGAAATAAAAATTTCTCCGAGCGTGAAGTTGCGGATCTGTTGCTTCTGAGCGTGAACTAAGCACCACCGAGCGTGAGATCATCGATTTGGTATCTGTTGAGCGTAAAGTCGTAGGTTTGTAGCCTCTCGAGCATAAAAGCTACCGAGCACAAAGGCATCCGGGCGTAAAACCATAGACTTATAGCTTGTGAGCGTAAAAACCGTAGATCTGTTGCTGTCGAGCATAGAAAGCTCCTTAGCGAAGGAACCACTGAACTGCTTTGCGCGAAAAAACTTTTCGAATTCGCTGACTGTCCGCCTTCTCTGAATAATAGGCTGACGTAGGACCCAATCATAACCAAATATTAATTAGGAGATTTGGTTCGGGTTTCGAGGAGTCCGTCCGAGGATTCGAGGAGTCGACCCGAACTCTATATATATCCTAAGCTTTTGAGAGAAAAACTTTTCATCCGTCTTCTGCGAAAGTGAGCCTTCGACTGTTTGAGTTTTTCCTCTCGTTCTTTCTTCGAGCATTCCGAGTTTTCAGAAATGGCGCCGAAACAAATCTCCTCCGCTAAGGGAAAGAGTATAGGTTCTTCTTCTCGTTCTTCTGCCCCAGTGAGAGAGTCTTCGGTCGGGCAAGGTGAACGTTCTTCTGAGCGAAGTATCCCGTCGACGAGTAGCGCACCCGGCCTTAGAGGTAGAGCCTTTTGGATGACAAAGAATGACAAAAAATTCTTCGCACACGTTGAACGTGACCGCGCTAGGTCGTCTTCTGTGCTGGTAGCCTCTTTGAGGAAGATGACGCACGGAGACGTTTTCATCTTTTACGCCCACATTTCTAATGTGCCAGCGTAAAAACTCCATATTTTTGTAGTTTTGAGCGTAAAAGCTCTGACTGCCAAAAACTTGGTGTATACTATAAAATTTTAGTTTTACGCTCGTAGATGGGACCTCCAGCATAATAACTAGAATTTTGGCAGTCTGGCGTAAAGCACGGACTGTATACCGCCAATTACGCTTCTGGATGTGACTTCCGGCGTAAAATGACCAAATTTTGTACAGTCTTGGCGTAAAGCATAGACTGTCGTTTCTTGGTTTTTATGTTGCAAGATTTTTAATGACGTATTTTCCTTGCACTTTTGCAGTTAACTTGCATGAGTCTCCACTGGACGAGATGATGGGTTCCGCTGCCGGGATGCTGCACTCAAACTATCTGGAGGATCTGTCCCACGTGACATTTCCTATCTCCGGACCCCAGTATCCTGAAGGAAGGGAGATCTTGATATCGGCTCAGGGCGAGCGGACGTTGCTGAACATGATTAACGGGGAGCCCCTGACGTACATAGACGGGGACCAGTTCATCAAGCCGGCTTTTATCTTTGGGGACATGATTGACAAACGGTCCCAGACGAAGCCCAAGAGAGAACCCCGGGTTTTCCTCGTCGAGAGTGTGGTCTTGTATCTCCCAACGATGCCGAGAAATTATCCCATCTCGGCTTTCTTCCATGCTACACATCCCAGGAGGATGTCGTGGACGCTGACTTCCGATCTTCACGGCAAGCCGGGGAAGATCTTTCATTTGAATGGAGCTGACCAGGGGTCGTTTGTCAGCCGCCCTTCCGACGTTGTGACGGTGTTCAGGGGACTGTGCCCGGGCAGCATCCCGAGTGAAGACAGTTCTGTGATCCAGCCGGTCCAATTGCCGACTTTCTCCAACGACTTTATGGGGTGAGGGGGTGTATACCCCAAGAAGAATCCTCGGTGCAATGGGTGGATCACCCCAACAAACCTCCGATGGGCTTGCCTAGTTGACTGGGCCTTGAAGCATTTTCAGAGAGAGCTGGAGGGCATTGGACTGTATGCTGCTGTGAGTGCGACGAGTGTCGGGTTGCCTCCCAACCCTAACCTGATTTTGGCACTGATGAAGCGATACATTTTGCTCACCGGGACCTTCGCCACTCCACTGGGGCAGTTGGGGTTGGCCCTCCACGAGATGGCAGTGATCTCGAGACTGCCGATGGGGGATACCCCATATGAAGAGTATGTTCCCACTAACCGGGAGTTGGAGGACTCGGACCCTCGGGTTGTGGAGGTGTATCAGGAGCTGATGTGCCACTACTTCATGTGCACCACTTTTTATGATGAGCCTTCTGATTTGGCTCACACCACTAAGTGGATGTCCTACCTCTTCTTCCACCGGGCGAGGGCCGCCAAGTCGGAGAAAGTTTCGGAGGGCAAGAATGAGCCCGTGAACTGTTTGGGCGTGCTCAGTGCCCAGGTCATCGAAGATCTTATGGAGGATGCTAAAGCTCCAGATCAGATTCTCAATGACGGGGTAGGAAAGTATCCTGAAGGCACTAAGGCCTACAGTTACTTGAGGCGCTGCCGCAGGCCTCTGTCTAAGGAAGCCCGACTGACTGGCTTTCTCTCCATATGGCTGCGGCGAGTCGTGGTACCCAGCATTGCTTCCGCGGACCGTATTCACCGAAACATCCTGTGGCTTGTCGTGCGTCTAGTGTTCGGAGCAAAACTGGGTTTGCTCCCTGCCATGGTTTGCCGTATACAGGCTGGCCTGAGAGTCATGACTGATGGACTGCTCGTCGATGAAGCTCGGCGTGATAGCTTTCCCCGGGTAGAGTTACCATACCTGTACTTGATGGGATGGTTAATTCTCCACAACCCTCGGGTGATGTCTCCCGGCCTTGGTAGTAGCTCGGGGGGTAGTTTCTTGCTGAACTACAAGGACTCTTCCTGGAACGTGAACATAGTTTTAGACTGTCGGCTAGTGTTGAGCCTCAGTCACGGCTGGAAGCTCCTCTGCACTATCCCCTCTGTACATCGCAATCAGTCGAGGATTAGGCTTGAGGATTTAGGTGGAGAGAAGACCAATCTTTCTCCGGAAGCTTTTAACTGGTTGGTCTGCATCCGACCCTCTCATTTGCTGTACAGAAGCGAAGATCATTGCTTCTTTGAGCCCTACTTGCCTAGTCGGTTTGCCAGGCAGTTTGGGTACGATCAGCTGCACGTGGGCAATGCCGTCACCAGCTTCAGGTCCAGGGGCGGACTCATTGATGGAGCCAGAGGATGACGGTATTTTATCATGGGTTGCACGAGAGTAATCTTTATCGTGTCGGTCATCACACTCTCCACGGAGCTGCGTATCTCCATTCGTATGCCCAGTTCTACGTGGCGATCAACACCTTCCATCGCAATTTTGACATGCATGGAAGCTTTAAGGTGCCTTCTCCCAAGCCTGGGGGAAGAGTCGAAGTCCCCTTGGTTTTATCTAATGAGGGTGAGGGGTCCGTCACTCCGGATGAGCCTCTGGTGTCGGTGCTGAGGTGTGAAGTGCCTTCGCCTGCGGGGGCTTTGGTAGTCTCTGGGAAGCGAAGGTCTCCTGCTTCAAAGCAGACTTCCCCTCGCAAGAGGAAGAAGAAGACGGTTGCTCGTTCTCTCCGAATTCCTGGTATTGAGGCTCCTAGAGAGGAACCTGCTATCTCCCCTGTTGGGGATGTCTCTTTGATTGGAGGTTCCTCGCCTTTCGGAGAGGGACCCTAAGTTTTGGCTGGCGATGTCGGAGGACCCCTCCTTGAGTCTGCCGTTGCTGCCACTGCCTTCGGTAGTGGAACGAAATTGCCTGCGTGGCCGAGGCAAATGAGAGAATCTTTCCCTGGACCAGCCACGGATGAAACTCCTGCCGTGTCCGTGAGCATGCCTAGCGAGATTACGGCTGACGAGCCTCGACTGCGTCTTGGTGAGAGCACCTGGCGGTATCGGTGGGCCTACCCCCTTCTCCAGGTATGATAGTTCGCATTGTATCATTAAGGCATGATTTAGCTACGTGGGCTGCAGATGCGACATATATACCGTTGGCTACGGGTAAATGTCATCTTTATGTCTCCTCTTAGAAAGATTACCATCATATTGATATCAACTTTCTTGTCCTCTTCTCAGGGGGCGGCGTCCACGGAGAGTATAGCGTTGAAGTGCCTTCTGGCTCTGCTCGGGCTCCTAGCGATGATACGGAGGTGCCCGACTTCGAGGAGGAAATATCTTCGGGGGCCAGCTCATCCGGAGTGGTTTCGTCACCTCAAGAGGAGGACGAACCCGTTGTCGTGACCTCGCCTCTCGCGAGTATGCCGATGACTTCGACCGTCGTTGTCGCACCTCCTTCGGTTGCACCACCCGTCGAGGCGGTGACTGTGGCCACCTTGTCTGCATTTATTCCTGGAGGGGGACTCGCCAATATCGTGGCCACTCCTGGCGTCCAATCGGATCTAGTCGAGCTGACCGAGCAATACACCAGCCTCTTTTACACCAGTTTGAAAATGCTGATATCAATGGTGTTGGCGAAGAATCTAGACTTCCAGCGTCTGAAGAAGGCTTCTCAGTTTCCGATCGGGGCGGTCAGGAAGTTCGGCGATTCTGGGGTAGCTGACGCCCTGGAGGCGATGGTTAATGGTTTGGAGCAACCTATTAACGAATACTTGCAGCTGGCTCGGGGCAGCCTTGAAGCTGAGGTCTAGGCCAGATATGACCTCATGACTGTGCGGCTTACTAAACAGCTGGAAAACCTAGATGACTCCATGAAAGCACATAAGCTGGAGATGGATAAAAGAAAAGCTGTCGTGGAGGAGGCTCTTGCTCTTCAGACGAAGTGCCAATCCGAGCATGAAGGGAACGTAGCGAGGGCCCGTAAGTTGAAAGAAAAACTCGCTCTGGCAGAGGAGTGGGCTTCTCAGTCGTTGGCAGGTCTAGATGTAGCGACTGGTCGACTGAGCACAGCACGCCGGGATCTGGAGCGTGCAGAAGCTGCCCGTGCTGGCTCTCTTCGGGCAAGGGCCGAACTGTCCTTTATGAACAATCCCGAGTCACGGCTGGAGTGGGCCCGCGCTGATGCCTTGGTTTCCAGGAATGAGAGGATAGCTGTATTGGTACAGCTGATTCGCGATCTGACCGCTCCCCCTCAATGATGTACCCTTTCTTCTTTTTGCTTCCCAAATATAATTATGTTCTTTTTGGGAATAAATAAAGCGAATCTTTTCTGACTTTATGGACCCATCATTTCGGAATGTAAATGACAGATTTGGGCGAGAGTGATATCAGAGGTAGTATGAACGTGATAGACTCTTGATAACCTTTTAGCAGGACATATCTATTAAGAGGTCATACGGACACGATAGAATATGACCCAACTAGTTTCATTGTGGAAGTACTTTTTGTCAGAATTGAGTTTCTTGCTATATTCCACTTGAGCAGGGAAGGTTAAGCATAGTACCTTTTCAGGAATTTATCGTTGATAGGAGCCATTAACAGGTCTCTATTAGGCTGGGCTAACCGGTAATCGCCGTTTGAGAACGTTGTCTCGATCACATAAGGGCCTTCCCACTTGGGCTGAAATTTGCCTTTATTCCTGTGAGTAAGGATCATCGGCCTTCTTAAGACTAAAACTAGCTCGCCGACTTTGAACACTCTTTCCTTTACTTTATGATTGAAAGCTCTGGAAATACGTGCTTGGTAGAGCGTGATGCGCTGTTGAGCTTGGAGGCATTTCTCGTCTAATCCTTCTAGCTCTTGAAGCCTTAACAGGTCATTCTTTTTTTGAGTCAGCTCATTATCACGGCTATCCTGAGTGACGGGATCTGGATTTCAATGGGGAGAACTGCTTCGCTCCCGTAGACCAATAAAAATGGGATATAACCTGTCGGTGTTCGTACCATTGTGCGGTATGCCCAGAGACATTCGCCCAGCTTCTCATTCCAATCTCTCTTGTTTGAAGAGACGAACTTCTTCAAGAGTTTGATAATGGTTTTGTTGAAAGCTTCGCCAAACCATTAGCAGCTGGATAATATGCCGTAGAGGCAATATTATGTATTCGATTTTTATCGCAAAATCGATAAAACGCTTGGCTGATGAACTGAGGCCCATTTTTATGGATTATCCTTCGGAGAATCCCAAAACGATAAATAATGTGATGCTTGATGAAGCTGATTACATTAGACGCCTTTACCTCAGCAAGGGGGATCGCCTCTGCCCATTTGGAGAAGTAATCCGTGATGGCCAGTATGAACCGGTGACCTCTGGAAGAAGACGGGTGAATAGGACCAATGATTTCCATACCCCATGCTTCGAAAGGCCAGGATACAACCGTAGGATGTAGATATTCAGACGATTGATGTATGAAGTCTGCATGAACCTGACAGGCTCTGCATTTTCTTGTATAGTTGATCGTGTCTGCGATCATAGTGGGCCAGTAATAGCCCATTCTTCTGATACGATCCTGTAGCTTAGGACCGGGCTGATGTGCTCCGCATACGCCGTCGTGAGCTTCTCGGATAATCTGCTGTGCACGTCAGAGAGACATCTCAATAGCAGTCCATCGTAGGTCCGACGATATAGGCATTGTGGAGATGCATCGAAGTAGAAGCGTAATGATCGTCTTTTGACGGATACTGCTTCTTTGGGGTCTTCCGGCAAGATTCTGTATGCGACAAAATCTATGAAGGGACTTCTCCAGTCTCTTCTAGGGGGATCTGTGTTCATAGCGTAGCTGCGTTCTATGTGAAAGTTGTTCTTTACACAGAATAAATCTCTGTTAAGAAGGATTACCAAATTCTGCCTTCTTATAGGAGTGGCTAAATCCGCATTTAGACTGGCTGGGGCATCAGCTTCCAGATTCTGAGATCGAGGTACATGCTCTAAGAAGAACCCTTTGAATGTTATGGCTATCTCGACCGTTGCCAGGTGATAGGGGATGAGGTCTGGATTTCAGACTTCATATATTCCCCTGACTTGATTGACAATAAGCAGAGAATCACCGAAAGCTTCCAGGGACTCGACCCCCAGCTCTTTAGCGACTTGGAGCCCGATTAGCAGAGCGTTGTACTCTGCCACATTGTTGGAGCATGGCTCGCTAAGAGAATACGCTCGATAGATGACGAGTTTATCAGGAGTGACCAGGACGATTCCTACCCATGAAACCACATTTCCCTTGGGACCAGTCTTGGAGGTGCCGTCAAAGAACAGTTGCCATGCGTCACTTTCCATTGCGGAATTACATTCTGCAACTTCGTCGGAATGTCCTCGTATAATTTGGAGGCCTCCGGGATCGGATGAGCGGCTAGGAAGTCGGCCATCGCTTGGCCTTTGATGGACTTATGCGGGACATATACCATATCATATGGTGTTAACAGCATCACCCAAGTCGCGAGTCAGGAATTAAGAGCACTTGGCTTGCTCATCAGTACTCGAAGAGGGTTGATCTTGGAGATGATATGAATAGTCTGACCAGTGACATAGTGCCGCATTTTCTAGATAACGAACATCAGAGCCAAGCATTCTTTCTCCACTGGGTTGTACCGGTGTTCGGCTCCGACCATCATCCTGCTGAGGTAGTAGATAGCCTGTTCGTGACCCATATCATTCTTTTGTGCAAGAAGAGCTCCCAGAGAATAATCCATTGCTCGAACATACAGCAAGAATGGTCTTCCCATGACGGAAGGCACCAGAACTGGCGGACTGGTGAGATAGCGCTTGATATCTCCGAACGCTTGTTGACAGGTTTTGTCCCATACGAAGGATACACCTTTCTTCATGAGATGCGAAAAGGGCTGACATCTCCCCGAGAAGTTGGATATAAATCTCCGGATATAAGCCAGACGGCCTTGAAATCCTCGGAGTTCCCTCAGATTGTGGGGCGGTCGCATTTCTACAATGGCCTGGACTTTGTCAGGGTCCACTTGGATGCCTTTGGCGGTGATGACAAATCCCAGGAATTTGCCACTAGATACACCCAAAAAGGACTTCGTAGGGTTTATTTTGAGTTGATGTTGGCGCATTAACTCGAATACCGTCCTCAAGTCTTTAATGTGATCATCTTTGAGGTGGCTCTTGACGGCTATGTCGTCCACGTAATATTCTACTGTTTTGCGTAAATGCTCATAGAATATGTTACTCATAGCCCATTAGTATGTAGTCCCGGCGTTCTTTAATCCGAAGGGCATGACCGTATAGCAATATACCCCCAACGGTATCCGGAAGGCAGTGTGCTTCTCGTCTTCAGGATGCATCTTGATCTGATTGTATCCTGAGAATCCATCCATGAAAGACATGCGTTCAAAACCACAGGTGTTGTCGATCATGATATCCGTGATGGGAAGAGGGAACTCATCCTTGGGGCAGGCTATATTCAGATCTCGGTAATCGATGCAGATACGTATTTTCCTATTCTTCTTCATGACTGGGACAACGTTGGCGACCCAGTATGGATGTTGTTCTTCCCGGATGAAACTACAGGCTATCAACTTCTTGACTTCAGCTTCGATGGTGTCCATCATATCCGGGCGGAACCGGCGTTGGTGCTGCTTCACAGGTTTTGAATCGGTCAATATGTTAAGTTTGTGAGTACCCACCTTTGGGTCAAGGCCCGGCATATCCTCATAATCCCATGCAAAGATGTCGATATACTCTTTTATCAGCTGGATAACTTCTTCCCTTTCAGCTGGGGAATGATTGTTACTGATAAATATCGGCTTTGGCAAAAGTTTACCCCCAACATCAACCTGGATAACTTAGTCTTTGGTGGGAGGTTCCCTTTGCTCAAAGCAGAATTCCTACTGCGTATCCATTTGTTGGGCCCAAGAGTCATTCTCAAACAGTTCAGATTCTTGTTCGTCTGATTCGAATGAATCTGCCACTACCATATTCACTGATAATGTTTGTTCGAGAGCCTCAGGTGAGTCAGAGGACGACGAGCCGTTCTAAGAAGAGGAGATGATATCCTCGTCCGACTTAGAGGAGGTGGCATACCCCAACCCGAAATGAGTTCGTTGATAGTAGGGGTCGCTGCGTAGCGGCGTTCGTCTGCCTCTTTCGTAGTTGAGGCTTGGCTTCCGCTCCAAGTCCTAGCCCATATTTTGCATGATCCTTAATGCTTGCGGGCTGTATCGGTGAACTTGTATTTTTCCAGCATCGTCATTAAAAGGATTTTCCTGGATAGCCGGTTGATTGCGTATGCGGTCAAAGACTATTGATCGCTGGCTGCTGCAGATAGGAGGGACAATGAAGATAGACTCCTCATGTGGTCCATACATCGTGATGACGTTGGATGATGACGCTACTTCCCAGACATACGGATGGTAGGAGTTCATAACGTCCAAGAATTTTTGTGCTATGGGTTCTACCTCGTAACGGGGAGTGGATTCCTGATTTGGAATTTGAGCGTCAATATTCTGGAAAAGAGGATGTTTATTATCATCTGGAACTCCGTTCCTGGTTGCATTTACATCGGTCGGCTGCCAGTTGCGCTGAAGGTTGATGACCAAGGGTGGAGGCTTCTGGTTCAAAGTGATCACTAGAGGATCACTCCCTTTTCCTGACTTGGTCTTGTTCAGGTGAATAGCCATAGGCTCCATGGCTTTTGGACGAGTGGTTCGTCCTTTCACCCTGATTGACAGCGGTAGTGTGGCAGAGGGTTCTTCTGGCTCCCGGTGGGATTCCTTCTCTGCCTCGCCTGACCCTTCTTCCGTGTGGTCTTGAGAGTACAACACGGCATCGGAATAGTAGGATTCTACTCCTTTAAACGGGTTTAGGTCAGCAACCTCCGTTTGTACTGTTCCTTGGGGGTCTACATATTTGAGGCATTGATGTAGAGTTGAAGGAACGATGTTGTGGTCGTGGATCCACGGTCTTCCCAGCAAAATGTTATAGGACACCTCTGAATCGATGACGTAACATATGGCCACCGATCTGAGGTTGCCAATCTGGATCCTTAGGAGAATTTTCCCCAACGGCTTACTTCTTCCGGCATTGAAACCCACGATTGTAGTGGAGGTGTAAGCCAATTCGCTGGTAGGAATCCTCAGCGGTTTGAGCAGACTGTGAGAGATGATGCTGATCGACGATCCCGGATCTATGTGAATCTGATCGACCTCCATGGAACCGATGTACCCGGTATAATAGAGGGGCCTGTCATGCTTGTTATGTTTTAACAGCATATCGTCTTGAGTGAAAGTGATATTTGGGACCACTTCCATTACACTGTGGCATTGGAGACACGCCACTGGTTCTTCGTCGGGGGACTTGAGCTGGGTCAAGCATGCCTCTGCCTGTATCAGTGCTTCACTCAGGGCTAGATGAGTGTCTTGGGAGAGCCTGAGTAGCTCGAAGATGGACAGCCTGGCTGGTATATTAGCCAGTTGGGCCAGTATGTTGAAGTTGTATGGCTTCTCTAAACCTTTGTTTGGAATGTTTTTCACAGGTTTATCAAAGCACACTTCTCTTTGCTTCCCCTTGTCCGCCGGAGTTGGTTTTGAAGGACCGGCATCTGGTACGACCGGGCCTGGTCCTGAAGGTTTGGCCGATGCATCTTCCTGACTTGCTCCATAGTCGTTGAGGTAGGCTTTCCCTGAACGGGTTGCAGCAAATACCTCATCTTCGTCTGGTGGCGAAGAAGTTGCGACCATATGGCATGGTTTGCATTTGGAGCTCTTTCTAGACGTAGCCTTAGTAGTTTTAGTCTCCTCCTTGAGCTCTGACACCAAATTCGAATGAACCCATATAATCTCGCCCTGCCGGGTGGTTAGGGGTACCAGGTCATGATTTTGACCCCTAGCTGGAGGGAGATTGATGATGTTCATCGTGGTTCGGGAAATGGGTGTGACACCGTCCGAGACTTCTTGGGAAGGCAGATTGCCAAACCGCAGAGAGATCATGTTGGCCGTAACCGTCTTCTCGGTGTTGTGCAGAGTGATGGCCTTAGCATCGATCAAACCCTGGATCTTCCTTTTCAATATGTAACACGCCTTTGTCAGGTGGTGCACGTATCTGTGGAAGATGCAGTATTTGGGGTCGTTAGTACTGCCGACTTCTTGGGGCCATTTTAGCTCCGGAAGGGTGATCTTGCCACTTTTGATGAGACACTCGAATATACTTGGGATATTATTGTCGTCGAAAGAGTAGACTTCGACGGGCCTGGAGGTCTCGGGTCTCGCTTGTGCGGTTGCCGCAGTCTTTTGTCTGGCCGTATTGATCGCCAGAGCTTCTTTTCCTTTGGAGCTGCAAGGATGGTCGCTGCTGGGAGATGACCTTTTGCCTCTGTCAGAGGCGGAGATCAGGATGCCATTGTCGCGCGCCTTGTGACTGTTGTCTTCGACGGCTACTGCCGAGATGATGAACGAGGGCCAATCATGGAACTGATATGGTTCTATAAACACCGAGACTACGGAAAGGAGGTTCTTCCTACAAATGTCTACTAACGCAGAGTCTGGAACTCCTGGAGGCATCTGTAAGGTGGCCTGACGAAAACGTTCGACGAAGGTGCGAACGTCCTCCTTTTCCCTCTGTTTGACTTCGATGAGAGAGGACATAGATATGTCCATTCCTCCCTCGTAGAATCGCGTGAAGAATAAAGCCTTGAAGTCCTCGAAGGAAGTAATGCAATTGTCCGCCAAGCTACGGTACCACTGATAGGCTACTCCTGAGAGGCAGCCTTTGAACACCCGAGTGAGGAGGGCATCGTTCCCTTGTAGCAACACCGTCATTATACTGAAATAGTTTATGTACTGACTTGGTGATATTTTTCCCTCGAACAGAGCCATAGTCTGAGGTTTGTACCTCGGAGGGAAAGGGACCTCTTCCTAGATAGCTGGGTAAGGCTGGTTGATTCCCAGTTTCTTGAGCTGATCTTTGTGCTTCAAGGCGTCAAACTGGGCTTTCAACTCCCGTACTGCCTGCATCGGATTTTCAGTCAGAAGCAGGACTACGGTGTAGTACGGAGTTGGTTGTATCGTAACTCCAACGGGAGGTAATGCATTTTCTGAGTGAGGAAGCGGAGGAACTGCTGACTCTTGATCTAGAGCAAGCTCTTGGCTCGGGTTGGATGGTGGTAAGTCCACCCCCACACGTATCTGAGTTGGCGGGACCGATGTTTGAGCCATGACAGTTGCGTGCTGAGTTAGCATCATCTGGTGCATGTTCTCCATTATGGATTACATTTGTTTCAGAGATGTCTCTAGTATAGTGATGCGTTGTTCCGCATTTCCTGACGGCGAAGCTTCCTCGCGTTCATCTTCAACGGCATAAACTCCCATTTCCCTAGGCATCGTCGAAGGATGCGTATAGGTTGCTGCATAAGTCGACTCTATACTCTCAGTATTTGATTCGGGAGAATGGCGACCCCCAGCGTCGGAATCAGAGGAGTAAGAAGTCAGCTGTTGTGACCTTGAACGAGTGTTCTGGAACACCCCATCTTCAGTGTCTCTGAGGAGCATGTTGGATCTCCTTCGGCTCGGAGTTCTAGAGGACGGACGTCTTGAGCCTGAGTTTCCTCCAGGTATATGCGAAGCCATGTTCACGAATGCATGCGCGGGCTCTTCTTCCTAGAAAGACAGAGAGTAGCTCAATCGGTCGAAAACTGACCATTTTGCTTTAGAACAGCAGCAGTCAATCACAATCTTATGACTATTACAACATTGCTCGCCAGGGGGCGTAATAGACATGTTTGAAGGTCCCCTTTCCTTACGCTTCTGGATTAGATTTTTGCACAAGTCAGGAGAAGTAGAAGAAGAAGACGACGGCTTATTCCTCCTATTCCCACCAGTGGGCATACAGAGATTGGGCACTATAGTTCTTCCTGTGCCACCTGTGTACAACAGATTGGCCATCTGGGTGGCGGATAATCCCCAGGGAGGGTGTCTTTCCGCAACCTGAGCTTGCTTTACGCCGTGGGACTTCGCCTGGCATAATTTTTGATCAGACTAGCGTAAAGCTGAAGAGGTTCTCAGTCGGACATACTTGTTGTAGCCCGACTCATGGAGCGCGTCACCAGGAAGGAGTCTAGCCAAAAATGGTCGTTCACATCAGCACCAACCAGAGCACCATAAGAAGGAGCTGCAAAGAGATCTCACATGCACCAGCCTCCTAGAGCAACTCCGCAAACAATGCCTATCTGTCAATATTGTGGCAAGCGAGATCATTACGAGAGCGAGTATAGACGCAAGTTGGGACTATGCTTGGTTTGCGAATCCATTCAACATTCGGCCAAGGACTTCCCTGTGAGTCATGAGGAAGGACCGATGGTAAACCGACCAGCTTTACCAGCACCGAGACTAACCCAGGAGCCACCTAGGCCAGCTTATCCAGCATTGGGAGCACCACAGACAGGAGTTGGAGGAGTCAGACCACCGGCTCCATGAGGGTATCAGTCGATGCCACCTTTGGCACCACAGGCAACACTATTCCAACAGGCTCGACAACAGATAGGACCAGCTCAGGGACTAGGGCAAGCATTTGCTATGGCTAATGAAAAGAAAGCTACTAAAGGAGAGGTAATCGCATATACCATATTAGTAGTTTCATTACCTGCTGTAGCTTTATTCTATTCAGGATCATCGCATTCATTCATAGATGCTAGCTTCGTAGCTACACATAGAGTAGCTACCACACCCCTTCCGAAGACTATGAGAATTCTTACGGGAGCTGAAATTATCTCAGTTAGTGACATTTGTAGATCTTATTCGGTAGTAGTTTGTGGGAGAGAGATGCGAGCTCAATTTTTAATCTTTTCTATTCTGGATTACGATGTGGTAATTGGTATGGACTGGGTGAGTCAGTACCATTCTACTCTAGATTATCGGTATTGACGGGTTATAGTTAGACCGCCTGGACATCCGGAGTTTGAGTTTCTTCGTAGAGCCAAAGAGCAAGTTGTTCAGCCTACACATATGGTACTCTCTGCAGAAGGGGAGCCCGAGTACCCAAAGGTTGTATCAGAGTTTGTGGATGTATTTTTCGATGATCTTCCAGGCTTACCACCTGATCGAAAAATAGAATTCACAATAGACTTGACTACAGGAGCGAAGCCTATCACTTGATCAGTGTACCGACTAGCTCCTAAGGAGTTGGTGGAATTGAAGAAGAAAGTTGATAATCTTCTGGAGAAGGATTTTATTCGGCCCAGTGTTTCATCATGGGAGCACCCATACTATTTGTGCCGAAGAAGGATGGAACGGTACGCCTGTGTATTGATTACAGGATACTGAACGTTGTAACTATCAAGAACTGGTATCCCCTGCCATGCATTGACGATCTCTTCGATCAATTAAGTGATGCTCGTGTACTGTCAAAGATCGATCTCAGATCCTGTTATCATCAGATTAGAGTGAGGAAAGAGGATATACTGAAGACAACCTTCAGGACCAAGTATAGACACTATGAGTTCTTAGTTATGCCGTTTGGTTTAACCAATGCGCCAGCTGTGTTTATGAGTCTAATAAACAGAGTCTTCTATCAGTACTTGGACAAGTTCATGGTTGTGTTTATTGATGATATCTTGATATACTCCAAGAGCCACGAAAAGCATGAGGTGCATCTCAGAATCGTGCTGGAGATGCTGAGACATGAGAGGTTGTACGCCAAACTCAGCAAATATGAGTTTTGTCTGGATATAGTGCCTTTCGTGGGACATATCATCTCAGGAGAAGGACTTTCAGTTGATCCGGAGAAGGTTGCTGCAATAAAAACTTGGTCCACACCTATATCAGTTACGGAGGTGAGAAGTTTTCTCCAACTTGCTGGATATTATCGGAGGTTCGTGGAGAAATTCTCAAGGATTGCAGAGCCTATGACGCGGTTGACACATAAGTACCAGGAGTTTGCATAGACAAAATATTGCCAGAAGGTCTTTGAGGAGTTGAAGAGACGATTGACGATATCACCGGTCTTGACTCTTCTTCAAGATCGGGAGGATTCGTAGTTTATAGTGATGAGTCGGGTAGTGGACTAGAATGTATTTTGATGCAATATGGCAAAATTATCGCTTATGCATCGAGGCAGCTGAAGGTTCATGAGAAGAACTACCTAACACACGATTTTGATCTAGCTGCGATAATATTTGCATTAAATATTTGGAGGCACTATCTTTACGGAGAGAGGGTAAAAAATTTTACTGATCACAAGAGTCTGAAGTATGTCTATACTCAGAAAGAGCTCAACATGAGGCACAGGCGTTAGTTAGAGTTGATGGTCGATTTTGATAGATTTGCAGTACCATCTGGGCAAGGCAAATATCATAGCGACGTACTCAGCAGGAAGCCCACAACTTATTTCTTGATGGTGCAGCCCCAGCTATTAGAGGATCTACAGGAGCTCAGGTTAGAGGTTATTTTGTCAGGGCAGAGCGGGCAGTTGGTGAATCTTAAAGTTAAGTCATCACTAGTGGAGAGGATTAATGCGGCATTGCCTACAAATGCTAGGCTCTGGAGACTTAAAGAGAAGATAAAAGTCGGCAAGAAGGCGGGACTTCGAATCAGAGAACCAATGGTATGTTATAGCCGCTTCCCATACCCGAATGGAAGTGGGATAAATCACTATAGATTTTATTACAGGATTTCCAAAGTGGGAGGATGCAGTTTGGGTTATTGTCGATCGACTCACCAAATCAGTACATTTTTTCTCGTTCAGAGTTGGACAGTCCATAGAGATTCTAGCCGACATGTATATACGACATATCGTAAAGTTACATGGAGTACCGGTTAGTATTGTGTCTGATCGTGACTCATGATTCACATCTAATTTTTTGTGAAGCATGTAGGAGAGTCTTGGTACCCGACTCAAGTTCAGCACTGCTTACCATCCACAGACAGATGGTCAGTCAGAACGCACGATTCAGATCTTAAAGGATATACTGAGGTCATGTATGTTAGACTTCAGAGTGTCTTAGGAAGACCATTTATACTTGGTGGAGTTCTCTTACAATAACAGCTACCAGGCGAGCATCCAGATAGAACCTTTTGTGGCACTGTATGGCAGGAATTGCAGGTCACCGATATTTGGAGTGACGTTGGTGAGCATCAGATACTCGGTTTGAAGTTAATGATGTAGACGGTTGAGAAGGTGAAGCAAATTCAGGGTCATCTTTGTGTAGCTCAGGATAGACAAAAGTATTGGGCTGACACACACCGTCGACCTTTGGAGTTCAAGGAGGGTGAACATGTTTTCTTAAGGATCTCACCTACTCGCGGTACTATTAAATTCGGGAGTAGAGGTAAGCTGAGCCGAGGTACATTGGGTTATTTGATATTTTGGAGCGAATTGGTGAGGTAGCGTACCGACTTGTATTACCTCCATCACTAGAGGGAGTGCATAATGTATTTCATGTCTCACAGTTGAGGAGGTACGTGACTGATCCAAGTCACGTAGTCGATCGTTCTAAGATTTTAGTGGGACCGAGCATGAGGCATGAGGAGCATCTAGTTGGGATACTTGACATTAGTGAGAAGATATTACGGGGTCAGACGATCAGATTGGTTCGGGTAGCTTGGAAACATCACTCCCCGGGCGAATCCACTTGGGAGCGAGAGGATGTGATACACCAGCGTTATCCTTACATATTCGAAGATGCATGTATGACCTAAGAAACTACCTATAGATTACCATGTCTTTATAAATTCCATAGTAGTTTAAATTCTTAATTGGGGGGACACAATTCTTTTAAGTTGGGTAGATTATAAACCTCCTGATTTTTTTTGATTTTAAATTTTATTAATATTGATATTATGTAATTATTGAGATTAAGGGAGAATTTTTATTAATTTTAGCTAAGTAGAATAATATAATATTAGTGGATAGATATTTTTGTATATTTAATTAATTACTAATATTACATAAAATATATTTTTGGGTGTACAACTATTATTAAAATATTATAGAATTTTTCTAGAAATTATGTGGGGTTCAAACCTATTTATAATGGCCATATATATATATATATATATATATATATATATATATATATGTGTGTGGGAGAATAATAATAAACCCTAAATCCTAAAACAAAACAAAACCAAACCCTGAACCCTAAACTCGAATCCCACTCACACCTGAAACCGAAACCCCATTACAGTAACCTCCAAAAACCCGCTACAGAAACCCAGCCCCCTCCGATTCCTCTTATGTATACCACCCGCAACCCCCTCCTTTTATCTCCCAAAACCACTCGCCCCCTCGTTTCCCCTCACAAACCCCCCTACAGTCCATATATATACAACACCAATCACCCATCTCCCCTACCGTCCATACGAACGTCGCCGACCGCCGCTGACCGCCGCACGCCTTCGCGAACAGCCCGCCCCGAAGTCACGAACTATAGAGCTTGAGGTACCCTTCTTCCCACCTCTGTTTCTCCCTGCACAGTAAACTAAGCACTAAACCGTTGACTCCTATGTAAAGACCACATGACCCCCATGAATCTTGTTTAATTAGTTTAGCTTATCGTGTCCTGTGTCGATCCCAAATCACAACACAAAACAAGAAAAAAATACTTAATTTTTGGAACATAAATTATTTCAGGTACGCGTGTTTAAGTCTCGTTATCTCCACAACGACACGCGATGTTAAAATTCTACCTTAACTAACTTCTTAACAACATAACCTAGTTTTAATCCCTTTAAATACTTTTTCTAAAAATGAATTATGTTGTGATATATTTATTACTGAAATATATCAAAAACTTGTTTTTGTAAAACTAAATTTTCTTGATACAGGGTGCGTCCCGCTAAACGAGGCAACTTTGTCATGTGAGGATTTTACTGAAAGGCGCATATCATCAACGCGGACGTATAAGATTTCGTAGAATTTGATTTAGATGTGCGTGCACACCGAGATCAACGCGTATCCGTCGAAAAATATCGAATCGGCCTGCTCCAACACTTGTCATAACTTCGTGTGTGCCTGTCGTTTTGTAATGAAAATTATGCCATCGGATTTGCAGCATTACGCTGGTCCTGTAACCAATGTTTGGTTTGATTCTGAGAACGTTGACGAAATACTATTTCACGGGCCCTATGGTTCCACTTGACGGGTGATTTAGTGACCGGCTAATCATAATCTAGTTATGGACGTTCTATTGGATTTGTATTATCGTTCTGGACTCGTAGAAACTAAGTTTGCTAAATTTGGAGAAATTTATCTTTGGCATTTTTTGGGTGAGAAGTGGGCCACAAGCGGACCCCGCTTTAATCCAAAACTGTCAATTATGTCCCTGTGTCCAAATTGGACTTATGGGTAGTAAATCCTATCAATTTCTAGTATTCAGAAAATAATAGTGATGTTTGTTTCAGCATCCAGAGGCATACTTGGAGATTCTACTTTTACAGGAGCGACTGACATAGTTCAGAACCTTGTCAAGTGTACCTTGCCAAATCTACAGAGATCCTGTTATAATATTTGCTCGTGTTCTTTCTATATATATTATTCTATGATATACCTATTCAACCTAGCACCGTAAGACATTCCTTAGCTTCCGAACAAGATTCGGGTATCGACGTCGTACGCGGAGTCGTGTAACGTCACTAAGAGAGTTGATACTACGATCCTATTTTGCGTGCTTGATTTACTAAGTATGCCATACCCTAGGATACTTGACACGATTTTATGTGATAAAATCTTTCTTTAGTTATTCATAGTGATTCTGTATAGGCTTATAGGATTCATGATGAGACTTGCATATATAGAGATATCATTATGACTCGTTGTACTAGGTAGATGTCATGATCTTGCGTGTTATGGACATGAGATATTGTGAACTTGAAACGTGAGGTTACATTGGATCGGGAGAGACACATAGGCTACAAGTTGATTATATATATATATACCATACTACTCGAGGTGCTTTAGTCTCTGTATCAAAGCTTGGCACATTTACTACGTGATACTACTTGCTGCTATGGGCTCCTCGATGTAGGGCCTATAGTGGTCTCAGCCTGAGTACTAGTGATGCTCTTATTTGCATTTCAGTTAGTTGGTTACATATCTTGCCCTGAGGATTTATTTTTATTTACTGTATTTTATTTGGCTTGAGTATTTCTTGTACCTTACTATGTCCCCTGAGGACCTGAATCCGGATTATGTCCCCAGGTAAAACAGAGGAGGATTATCCCAAGGTATACTGGACAAGAGCTGACGCTAGAGCAGTACTGGCACCAGAGGACGAGGTTGTGCCAGAGAATTTCTCCTGAGTACTCAATTACTTATTTAGTTATTTATGCTTAGTGTTATTTTATATTTGGATTCATAGAAATATGTTTTGGTGTTATTCCCTTTCCTTTATTGTGTCGGGTTGTTCCCTTAGATATTACTTATGTGGAATTGATAATGGACTATATTTTGTTATCTATTATATTGACTGGTCTATTATATTGTATTATGTTTACTTTCTGTGGATGAGATTAGAATTATACTGAGATAGATGGTGTAGACTTGTATTTATATTTGTTACAGCTTAAGTGCACTCTAACGGGTCCATTAAATTGAATTTGTCCATTAGAGTTATGCTGCTGGCCATTACCATGTGGCTAGTCCCTCGGTATTTTGGAACTGGGCATGACAATAGGTAAAGGCGGAGAGGTAGAGGACAGGAGGATAACTTTATCCTTTACCCATTCCAAAGTGGAAGTAGGTGCATGTGACGATGGATTTTTTTAGGGCTTCCGCGTTCTCCAGGTGGTAAAGACGCGATTTGGGTCATCGTTGACAAGTTGACCAAGTCAGCCCACTTCTTGCCATTTAAAGTAGGTACGTCTACTAAGAAGCTCACGGAAATATATGCGCGGTAGATAGTCAAATTGCATAGAGTTCCTGTGAGCATAGTCTCGGATCAGAACAGTCGCCTCACATCCCACTTCTGGTGGAGTTTGAGGGCTAGCTTGGGCACCCAGCTTAAGTTTAGTACCGCATATCACCCTTAGACATACGGACAGTAAGAGAGGACTATACAGACTATCTAAGATATGCTACGCACTTGTGTTTTGGATTTCAGAGTCTTTTGGGAGGATTACCTTTGTCACGACCCGCACCCGGAATAAGGGTACGAGAAGTGAGTAACGCCCATCCTACGTTACAGCATCGGCGATAGAATGTTGTCTCGGTCAACTCTACTATCTAAACATCTCATACAATATATACATGGTACCTATCAATCATCTCAACTCAAACGGAGGAACAATATGGTATCTGATAATGATGAACTATACTCAATCAGAATGCAAACTAAGGAAGATAAAGCACGAGATGGAATAACGAAAGAAAGAGTCATGATACATCTACAAGCCTAAAACAATATATATATGCCAATAACCTCAATAGAGTCTAATACAAGTCTAAAAGTTAGCCTAAACCTCCTCATTCTCTGGTACTAGGTCCTCCTACTCTAAAGGAGTATCCTCTAATGGTACGTCATCCCGTGGCCCGTAGTAGGTGGGACACTGGTCCACAAGCCATTCAACTGAAAAATATATCGAGTTAGGATTGGAGTAAAGTACATACCTCTGTAAGAAGTTTCAAATACATAATCGAGCATATATAACAGATAATAGAAGAGGATACAGGATAACTAAATATAAGAAATTGAACGAACTAGAGTGAACATGTAATATATTGGAAAATAAAGAACAGACAATATGAATAGCTTCAAGTGATGAAAGAAGCTATACTAGCTAATGTGCCATAGAGTACAAGTTCATTATATGATCAATTTGGGTTGAACACGAATACAATATGGTAACTCGATTACACGTGTGATATGTAATCGACATATACACGAATACACTTGGGCTTGATTATATAGTCAACTCCTATTCCCCCATCCCCAACCAATACCAATGGATCCAATCTCGATATATTACGAACACGAATATGGGCATACTAAACACAAGCAGTGTGTATATACGAATATGAGCACACTGAATATGAGTAGCGTGTGAATACGAAGTACACGATAATAATTACTCGATACACACGATGAAATACATGTAAATGAGTACCCGCTGAACACAGTAAGGGATAATATCTCCTGACAGGATCCATATAATACCAGTCCGTAAAACCACTGTATCGGGATCAAGTATACAGTTCCAGAACATGAGATATATACACTATCATGAAATAAAAAATAACAGAGAAATATACACGCCTCTGGTCCTGAGCAAAAGAGGTAACTCGGTGTCCGAGCTGGTTTCACACAACCCTATATAGGAAAATCAGGTTACTTGGGTAGAATAAAGTGATAATCAGACTAAATGAGCTCAAAATATGCTTTATAGGTAGTTTCTAGGTTATGCTAGTGAAACTAGGTCAAAATAGCTACTTCTAGGTTGTATGATCTTATATCTAAGCTTCTATATTGGTATCTTGATGATAAAAGCTATACTAGCTAAAACTAGGTACTAGGATACCTTATATACCAATATCAATCTCTATAACTTATATACATAACTAGTTAATACATATATATCATTATTTAACTTATATATATACTAGTTAATAATACTACTACCTTTAGTATCTAGAATACCTTATACTCATCTATCTCGATGAGTACTTCTAATATCTTACACTTAACACATACTACTATAGTAATACCTTAGCTTAGCCTATACCTTGATAGTATAAATACCTTGGTATCTTGTCACCTAAACCAACCCCTCAACTATCACTAATCCACCCCACAACCCAAAATTCTCTTAATAACCAATACCTAAGCCTCATCGTATCTTGAGATACTCTATTACTCAAACTCGAAGTATTATGAGATACCTACACCACACTCTCAACTTACCTTAACTCACATACATACCTTACCTACTAGGTATTTGAGGATCATGACTTAAAGTATCTTGATACCTCAATTCACTTACTTCAACGATTATAAATGGCCATATCCATGCTCGTATATCAGTTATATATATTACCAACACCATCACCCAACTGTGACCTCTCCTCAAACCAAAACTGAAAGCTAAAATCCACATCAACAGCAACATCACCTGCTCCCCCTTAATTAATCATACCCTCTATGATAATCTCATACTAAAGCACACTTGACACTCTGCTCAATTCTTAATGCACACCTTCTAAATTGTACATATATATTAACCTTCACTCACCCACGTGCACTTGGGTATTACACTTAAACCTGGAACCTCCCCTTGTTGTGAGTTCCTACTACTTGAGCATGCTGCTGCTACTGCTCGACTTGTTGTTGCTGCAACTGCTCGACTTGCTGTTGCTGCCACTGCTCGAGCATGCTGCTGCCACTGCTATCTCATCTCCCATACTTAAAACAACACTCAAGGGATGTAGATATCTAAGTCTAGTATAGACTAGCATATACATATATATACATACATCATACGTATATATTATATAGCTATATAAATATAATCTAGTGTCAATTGATCAAACAATTAGAGTGTGTACTTGTGATATTCATGATACGTGTCCAAGTGAAAGGACAAACCCAAATTCTCTATAATTAATCAATCCTACACATATAACATCTATATAAAACCAATATAGCTTGCTACAAAAGAAATTGAAGAAAAAGGTGCAAAACACCCAATATTGGGCCTCGTATCACACATCATTACAAAATACCGTGATACGGCCTACACGTACCCATTTGTAGACACGTACCTAGTCCCATAACTTCGATCTAAGTCTAATTAAATCTAATCGATCTTTTGACACAATTGATGTGTTAAATTCATAAATCCCCCAACATGCACACAAAACTCCACATAGAACTCACATTACATAGCCAAATAGCCTAGAACTTGTTCCTAAAGGTATTCCTATACCATAGGGTCATTCATAATGGTCAAATGCATGATTAAGAAGATATAATGAGAGAAAAATTCAGGAACTACCATTGGAAGATGGATTTTCAATAAAAATACAATTGGACACGATCCAGACACGATATTGTCACGACCCGCACCCCGTGTAAGGGTACTAGTCGGAAACAACGCCCAGCCTACGCCGCAGAATCGGCGGTAGAACATTGTCTAGATAAATCTATCTAACAATATAATAAACCACCAATAATGATAGTATACTCAATCACAGAACTAAGATAGAAATAAGCACGAATCAGATAAGAATAGAATAGTCACAATACAACTCATGAGTCTAAAATATTACATCAATGAGTCTGAAGAAATACAGAAATGTGCTGGAGACAAATCCAGTACAAAAGAATACTACGAGGCTACAACTCCAGGGTCAACTGTCTCAGTTGGGATAAGTCCCTCTTGAGCCAGGGTCTCAGAATCTAAACCCACAACATCCTGGGGTCCATAAAAGGTAGGGTACCACTCCTCAGTGTCATCTGGAAAAATATATCCAGTCAGGAAAGGAGCAGAGTACATCTCTAACAGCAGTTCTAATTGATGATAAAAACTATGTAACAGTAAATAGCTATGGATAAACAAGATGCACAATAGATACAAGAGATATATATACAATAAGAAAATACTGGAAATAAATACAATAATGAACAATATGCCAACGAAACAATAATACTAATGACTAAGTGTGTGAGTACTGGCTTAACATGTGATCGGCTTGGGCAAGATGCAATACGGCCTAGCTAATCATGCGTGCGGTGCATGATCAACACTATTCAGTAATCAGTACTTTATTCAATAGGGATATTAATCACATATCTATACTAATACTCTCCACCCCGACTGGTATAATAGATCCAACCACGGTATATTATGCCACGAGATTCCCCAAGAAGATCGCGACTCTTCCCGAGAATCGTTGTCTGTACATGTACAAGATAACCAATGAAACAATACTTGCACCATATATACCATATACCAAGGAATAACATCTCACGATGAGATCCGGATATACCAATCCGTGTAACCATAGTGTCAAGAGAACATGGATATCTACACTAGATACAGTGAACATAGAGGATATCATAAATGAGAAACTATCAGAGAATGTACTCACTTGAAGTCCAATGAACAGTCTCACAGATGTCTGACTCGGTGCCTCGAAGACCTAGATATGGAATACAACATCAATACAAGGTCCCGAAAAGAGAATAAGTTAAACTAGTCAACTTCTAGGTCAATAAGTCAATTCTAAGTCAAAAGTCAACTATGGTCAACTCTAAAGTCAACTATGGTCAACTATGGTCAAACCAAGGTCATCTATCTATTTCTAGGTTGCACAAATCTAGCACCAAAATCTTGGATCAAAATACTAAAATCTAAGTCATAGAAACCACATCCTAAAATATTAGGATACCGTATCTCCGGATACGTGAATCCAAGGTAAACCTCACAATACATATATATCAACAATAAAGTATAATAATATAGTATATTAATTACAAACAAAAGGAACCATGGTTTTGAACCAACTTGGTATCCACACAAAGTCACCAACTCGATACCCAAACCCAGTATCTTGAGTATCCCACTTACCTTGGTTTCCACAAAGTAATGCTCAAGATACCTAGATATAGTATTTACCCTTATACATAATATAATATATATAAACTAATATTATATAATTAAGAATATAACAATACTAGTATTATATCTTACAATAAATACATATATATATACATATATATATAAATATAAATATAATATATAAAACTATATACTAAACTGCCTAACTGTCACTGAAAACAGTATGGTAAAACACTGATTTTTCAGTAAACAGACTTTCAGTGACAGTTCAAACTGTCACTGAAACGCCGTCGCCAATTCTGCTGTGTACATGCACTGCTGTCACCTTATTGGTGACAGTTCTCAACTGTCACTGAACCAACTGTCGCCGCTGCTGCTTAAATTTCTTGCCCGCCGCTGCTGTGCAATTAATGACAGAACTGTCATTAATAGCCGCTGTTAATGCTACAGCTGCTGCTGCTGCTATTGGGAATTTAATGACAGAAACTGTCATTAAATACCGTTGTTGCCAAAAGAATAAATATATAATATATATATATATATATATATATATATATATATATATATATTTATAAATCAAATAAATAAATATATACTTCTATATATATATAATCCAACACATATATATAAATAAATACTAATAGCTATAATACACATCCTATGTACTAATGTACATATTTTAACATGGTTAAAAGTACACATACATATATATGTTTAATAAAAATACATCCATTTATATATAAATAATCATATAATAATTATAATTAATATAATTACTTATTTAAACACATATATATATTTTATAAAAAAATTTCATATAATTTATATTACTAACAAAATTTGTAACATATATAAATGCATGTAAAAGAAAGCTACATATATATTTATACATTATACTAGTACACATATAATACATAGATCTATGCTACAATAAATACCAAAATAAATACACTATAATAAATATATAACATCTATATATATTTACTAATTATAGTTCAAGAAATAAAGCACAAATAATTAGATCTACACATAAACACACACAAATGGAGAGTATCACACCGTATCCCACTAGATCTAGGATACGCATGCGACACGTGTCCAACACACAACCAATTGCACCCCGAAGGACACAAACAAGTCACAAATATTATTTATAAGTAAATCAAAGTGTCAAATGTAGATCTATGTGTCCGTGTCAAAATACGACATGTACAAAGTCCCGTGTCGGAGGGAAAACCCCCAAAACAACACGTATCACCAAATTATTGAGATACGACCTACACGTACCCAATTGTAGATACGACACTAGCCTCAAACATATAAGCACATGCCCAATTGATCTATTGGATCAATTGACACACATAACAAAATGTCAATTAGGAATTTCTCCAAAATTGACACAAAAAGTACCATAACTTTCTCCATGGGTCTCCTATGAACACAAAACTAAGTCCTATGGGTAGTACATACATATGGGTTAATTTTACATGATTAAATCTCAGATTTAGAAGCTATTTTAAGGGGAAAAACTGAATTATACCTATTAGAAGATGGATTCCCAATGAAACCTCCAATTGAGATAAAATTGCTTCTAAATTGTAGATCCTTGCTCCTCTTTGTAGATCCTTGTTTCCTCCTTCTAGATCCTTGCTTCTCAACTTTCTAATAGTGAATTAGGAAGGAATTGGAATAAATTTGGTAGGGAATTGGAATGGGAATGAAAGGAATTTGGTAGTGGAAAATTCTAGATCTAGATTTGGAATAAAAATGAGAGGAGAGAGAATTTTCCCCCTCTTTTAATAGCCCGGCCCCTACCCCTTCCTCAAGCAATTATGAAATATTCAATATACCCCTTGGGGCCTCTCATGAAGAAATAATTAAGGAAGGAAGCTTCTAGTCTAATGATTTAATTAATTTAATCTATCTCCTTAACAATGGGCTTTCTAAATGGGCAAAGTCTAATTAATTAATTCATGTTGGTCCATGGGTCCAAACTAAACTAGTTGGGTCCACTAATACAAGTCTAAAATAATTAAATAACATCTAACAACAATTAAATAATATAACAAATAATTATTTACCATGCACAATATTTAATTAAATAAGAAAAGACTAATATACCCTTTCCTAGAAAATATGGTAGTGACAAGTCTACCCTCCTTAAAATAATTTTGTCCTCGAAATTCAAAGATGAAAACTACCCCCAGAAAATCATAGAACCGAACTAAAGAATCACAATTAACTATGAAAGAATATAACAATGAACAGAACATAACTAAAAAATAACATACCTCAAGGTACAAACAAATATGTATAACGCTCTCGCATTTCATCCTCTCTCTCCCAGGTAGACTCCCCCGGAGAGTGATGTCTCCATGCGACGCGCACCAAAGGAATAGTCTGGTTCCTCAGCACCTTCTCTCTCCGATCCAGAATCTCAACTGGCTGCTCTGGATAGCTAAGAGTAGGGCCCACCTCTATCTCCGAGTGATCTAATACATGACTAGGATCTGCCACGTATCGTCTCAACTGCGACACATGAAATACGTTGTGCACTCCCTCCAATGCAGGTGGCAAGTCTAATCTATAAGCAACTGCACCGACCCTCTCTAGAATAGTGAAAGATCCGATGAATCGCGGACTAAGCTTTCCGCCTCCACCGAAGCGAATCGTGCCTCGTGTCAGAGAAATCCTCAGAAACACCAAACTACCCACCTAGAACAAAATACCACCTTAAGAACTTAATCTATAACAAACAAGAACAAGCACAAACAAAATCTAAACTATACCTCAAACTCCAAAGGTCTCCGATGGCTATCGGCCCAATGCCACTGTCTGTCCTGCGTCACTCGAAGTCTGTCACTGATCAACTGAACCTTCTCTGCTGCATCCACAACCATCTCTGGCCCAAGCAAAACTCTCTCTCCAACATCGTCCCAAGACAAAGGAGTACGACACCTCCGACCATATAGAGCTTCAAAAGGTGATATCTCTATACTGGCCTGGTAACTATTGTTGTAAGCAAACTCTACCAAATGGAGATGGTCCTCCCAAGAACCCCCAAAATCTAGTACATAAGTGCGCAACATATCCTCGAGACTCTGGATAGTCCTCTCTGACTGCCCATCTGTCTGGGGATGATATGCAGTACTGAACTTGAGCTGAGTGCCCAAACTCTCCTGTAAACTCCTCCAAAAATGAAAAGTGAAACGACTATCTCGATTTGAGACTATGCTGACGGGAACTCCATGTATCCTAACGATCTGCCACACATACATCTCTGTCAGCTTCTCCGTAGACAAATCCACCTTGAAAGGCAAAAAGTGGGCCGACTTGGTCAACCTATCAACAATGACCCAAATCGCGTCTTTCCCTCCTGGAGATCGTGGAAGTCCGGACACAAAATCCATAGTAATGTGTTTCCACTTCCACTCTGGGGCCCAATATTGTTTCCTCCTTCTAGATATCAAAAACACCCAATATTGGGCCCCGTATCACACATCATTACAAAATATCGTGATACGGCCTACACGTACCCATTTGTAGACACGTACCTAGTCCCATAACCCCGATCTAAGTCTAATTAAATCTAATCGGTCTTATGACAGAATTGATGTGTTAAATTCATAATTCTCCCAACATGCACACAAAACTCCACATAGAACTCATATTATATAGCCAAATAGCCTAGAACTTGTTCCTAAAGGTATTCCTATACCATGGGGTCATTCATAATGGTCAAATGCATGATTAAGAAGATATAATAAGAGAAAAAATCAGGAACTACCATTGGAAGATGGATTTTCAATAAAAATGTAATTGGACACGATCCAGACACGATATCTATCTCCAAAGTTCCTCCTCCTTGTGCTCCTTCCCTCTCCAAGCTCCAAGGCTCCAAGAGTGATGAATTTGAGAAGAAATTGGTGGTGAATTGTATAAAAAATTAATGGAGAAAAAATAGAAAATTGGGGATCTAGAATTTGGATAAAAAATAAAATGCAAATGAGGAGGAGAGAGAAAGAAAGGCCCTTTTTAAGTAGCTGGCCCCTTACTCCTTCCCCAAGCTATATGCTAAGGTCCCATATACCCCTACATGATGTATTATGAGGAATAATTAAGGGTGAATTTTTTTGGAAGTCACTAACTAATTATAATTAAACTAATTCTCCTTAATTTAATTAGTGGAATGACTAATGGGCTTGGGTCCAAGTTGGGCTCACTAATTGTCATAACAAATATAAATAGGTCCATATGTGAAATATTGTCTAGTCTCTCTAACTAACTAACTAATTAACACAAGTCTCTAATGACTAATTAATACTTATCACAAATAATTATAATTTAACATAATTAAATAATTAATACATTCATCAAATTAATATTGAATATTTGTTCCTAAAAACAAAAACCATTCCAAATTACTAAACTACCCCTAGCTGAAAAAGTGAGGATGACAATCCTACCCACCTTAGAAAAAAAAATTCCTCAAAATTAAGGAAGAAACTAACTACCAAAAGCAATTAATACAAGCAAAAAAGAATTATACTTCACGGCTCAAACAGATAAGGATATCGCTCGCGCATCTCGGCCTCTCGTTCCCAGGTACTCTCTCCTGGCGAGTGATGCCTCTACGCAACGCGCACCAATGGAATAGTCTAGTCCCGTAATACCTTCTCCCTGTGGTTCAAAATCTCCACGTGCTGCTCTGGGTAACTGAGAGTCGGACCAACCTCGATCTCCAAGTGATCTAGTACATGGCTAGGATCTGCCACGTACTATCTCAACTGTGACATGTGGAATACGTTATGCACTCCCTTTAATACAGGCAGTAAGTCTAGTTTGTAGGCCAATGCACCGACCTTCTCTAGAACACCGAAGGGTCCGATGTACCGTAGACTAAGCTTTCTGCCTCTACCAAAGCGAATCGTGCCCCGTGTCGGAGAAACCCTCAAGAAAACTAGATCGCCAACCTAGCATGAAATACAGCCTTAGCACTCTAACAGAAATATGCAATCACAAGCAATGAAAAACAAAATATATACCTTAAACTCCAATGGTCGCTGGTGGCTATCGGTCCAATACCGTTGTTTGTCCTGCGTCACCCAAAGTCTATCCCTGATGAGCTTTACCTTCTTATCTACATCCACGACCATCTATGGTCCCAATAAGTCTCTCTCACCAATATCATCCTGTGATAACGGAGTGCGGCATCTCCGTCCATACAACGCCATAAATAGTGACATCTCGATACTAGCCTGGTAGCTGTTGTTGTAAGAAAACTCTACCAACTAAAGATGATCCTCCCAAGAGCCTCCAAAATCCATAACACGTGCGTAGAATATCCTCAAGTATCTGAATAGTCCTCTCCGACTGTCTGTCTGTTTGAGGGTGATATACGGTACTGAATATTGAGCCGAGTGCCTAAGCTAGCCTGCAAACTCCACCAGAAGTAGGACGTGAAGTGACTATCCCGATCTGAGACTATGCTCACACTAACTCCATGCAATCTGACTATGTAACGCACATACATCTCTGAGAGATCTCCATAGACGTACCCACATTGAATGGAAGTAAGTGGGCTGATTTGGTCAACCGGCCTATGATGACCCAATTCGCATCTTTGCCTCCTGAATAACGTGGAAGCCCCGATACAAAATCCATCGTCACATGCTCCTATTTCCACTCTGGGATGAGTAAAGGCTGAGGCAATCCACCTGGCCTCTGTCTCTCTACCTTTACCTGCTGGCAAATAAAACATCTAGATACAAAGCTAGCCACCTTTCGCTTCATACCATACCACCAAATATGCTCTCTCATGTCCCTGTACATCTTGTTGTCACCTAGATACATATAGTACTGAGATCGATGCGCCTCCTGAAGAATCTTCTCGTGCAATTCTCCACTCGGCACACACAACCTGGTATCGTGCTGCAATGATCCATCTTCTTTAATACTGAAGTCCTCTGCCAATCACATTCGGACTTACGCTCTGATGATCCTATAAGACTCATCCTCGAACTGTGTATCTCTGATCTGGTCTATCGACTCTGATTATACCTGAAGTCCCCACATCTGTGCCATAACTCCAAGAACTAATACCTCAATACCCAAACTATCAAGATCAGCCAATAAATGTCTGTCCCTCGTCAAACGTATAACCACTAGATACCTACTCAAGGCATCTACGACTACGCTGGCCTTCCCTGGATGGTACTGCAAGGAAATATCGAAGTCCCTCATCAACTCCAACCACCGCCACTGTCTCATATAAAGCTTTTTTATGTAAACACATACTTCAAGCTCTTGTGATCTGTAAAGATATCTATCGGCTATCCATACAAGTAGTGCTTCTACAGTTTAAGAACAAAAATAACTTCTTCCAATTCCAAGTAATGGGTAGGATAATTCTTCTCATATGGGCATAATTGCCTCAAAGTATAGGCAATCACCTTTTCGTTCTGCTGTAACACACATCCCAAATCCTTACCCAAAGCATCACTATATATAGAAAATTATCCTATCCCTGATGGCAATGTCAACACTGGAGCAGTAGTCAACCTCTCCTTTAGCTCCTCAAAAGCAGACTGTCAATCCACAGTCCAAACAAAATCCATATCCTTCCTAGTTAGTCTAGTCATCGGCTCCACAATCCTAGAAAAATCCTGAACAAAACTTTGATAATAGCCTGCCAATCCAAGAAAACTCCTGATCTTCACCACTGAGCTTGGGGTAGACCATGACTCAACTGCTAAAATCTTCTTAGGTTCTACTGAGATCTCGTCTCTTATAATCATAATCCTGAGGAATTCAACCTTATCAATGAAGAACTCATACTTCAAAATCTTGCCATATAGTTTATCCTTCATGAGGGTTTCCAGAACTATCCTTAGATTTTTCTCATGTTCCTCCGGGATCTTTGAATAAATCAGTATATCATCAATGAATACTACCACAAACTGATCAAAGTACTGGTGAAACACCTTATTCGTTAGGTTCATGAATACCTTCGGGGCATTGGTCAACCCAAACGGCATCACCAAGAACTCAAACTGCCCATACCGAGTCCTGAAAGCTTTCTTCGGAATGTCTTCCTTCTTTACTTTCACCTGGTAGTACCCCGACCTCAAGTTTATCTTTGAGAATACCTTCGCTCCACTTAACTGATCAAATAAATTATTAATTCACAGCAAAAGGTATTTATTCTTGATAGTCAGGTTGTTGAGTGCCCTGTAGTCGATACACATGTGTACCGACCCATCCTTTTTTGGTACAAATAATATCAGAGTACCCCATGGTGATAAACTGGAGCGGATGAAGCTCTTGTCCTGCAACTCATCCACCTGCTTCTTCAAATCCGTCGTTTTGCTGTTGTTCACTCTATAGACGTATAGTGATATCGGCTCTGCGCCTGGCACCAAGTCTATAGAGAACTCCACATCTTTGTCTGGTGGCAACCCAGGCAACTCCTCCAGAAAGATGTCCATATACTCAGCAATCAATGGATATCGTGGCTCATGCTCTTCTACCAAAGCTCCACAGAAATCTTCTTCGCTCTGCTCTGCTACTCTTCTGACGAACTCAAACTCTGACTCTCCTGGCGCCTGAAACAAAACTATGCCTCCATGATAATCTATACTAGCATGGTTTTTACTCAACCAATCTATCCCGAGTACTATATCATAGCTCGGAAGTGGCATTATGAGTAGACACATACTCAACTCTCGGCCTCCCAAAGAAACTCTACGGTCCTAGCAAATATCACTGACCAGGATAATGCCACCCCAGGTCGTGATCTTGTAAGTCCTCGCTAATGGTTCAATCTCAAGGTGGTGTTTCAGAGCAAAAGATACAGATACGAAACTATGTGAAGCACTAAAATCAAATAAAGCATAAGTTGGAAAAGAATCAAGATAGACTGAACCTGAGATAACATCACCGACTGACTCCTCCTCATCGACGTTCAAAGCGAATGATGGCCCTGTCGCTAGGCGCCTCTTTGCTACTGCTGTTTTGGTGGTAGATGAGGTCCTCCCTGCTATCCCGCTGATGGTCTCCCGGGTGTTCTCTTTGCCTGAGCTGGACGAGCTAGAATCTTAGGACAAGCCCTCAACTGATGGTCTCTTGATCCACAAAATAAGCACTGGCCTAATCTTATCGTAGGTGAATCCTATCCATGTCCTTGCTTCTTACAGAATTGGCAAGAAAAATATGGCCTCTGGATTTGGTGCATCTATTGTACCGATGCTCTAGCTGGTCCATGATACTACTGCCTTGGCTGCTGTAAGTGCCTTTGATGCTGCTGCTAAAAATTAGGTCACTTTATTGACCCGTGTTTGTACTAGATCCTCCTATGTCTCTCAGCCTCTTAGAGCCAAGCTGTAGATCATCCTCTGCCCGCTGTGCCTGCCTCATAATCTCCTTAAAAGTGTGGTAGGATCTCCATTCTTATGTGATTTAATCTCCAAGTTCAGGCCCTTTCTGAACTTCCTAGCTCTTCCTCTGGGGTTCTGCCCCTCCATAAAGCAGCCTAATATGCATTACTCATCTACATAGTCATCCACCGTCATACCTCCCTAGAGGAGGTACTGAAACTGGCTCTGTCATGACCCGCACCCGGATATTCGGGCACGAATACGTGGTTACGCCCAGCCTATGCCACAGAATCGGCGGTAGAACCTTGTCTAGGTCATTTCTAACTATCTAACATCTTAATAATATAATATGGTACCTGTCAATCATCTCAACTCCAAACAGAGAAATAATATGGTATCTCATAATTATGACTAATCTCAATCACAAAACAAACTAAGAAAGAATAATGTACAAATGAATAGCGAAGGAAAGAATAAGATACAATCTACAATCTGAAATAATAATACAAACTATGAATCTCAACAAAAGAATAGTATAATATAATCCAACACAAATAAACTAGACCTCCTCGGGCTCTTCAACTAAGTCCTCCTGGTCTATAGGAGTATCCTCTTTAGGTATGCCGTCCTGCGGCCCATAGAATGTGGGATACTGCTCTAAAAGCCAGTCATCTGGAAAAATATATCCAGTCAGGATTGGAGCAAAGTACATACCTTTGAAAGCAGTTTCAATAGCATAATCGAGCATATAAACAGATAATATAAATGAAATACAAGATCACTATCATATGAACGAATGAATAGTAGATATATAGGTAATGTACGAGAATATAGATCAACAATATAAATATCAACATTATAATGAAATAATTGTAAGCTAGCTAATGTGCCTCAGAGTACTAGTTCATTATGTGATCGGGTTGGGTGAACATGATCAGGTAAGACGATTACAAGTGAGGTGTGTAACCATAATGTACACGATCTAACAATAGGGCTTTGATCACATAATCAACTCCTACTCTCCCATCCCCAACTAATACCGATGGATCCTATCACGACACGCTACAAACAAGAAATATAACCACTTAACACGAGCAGTGGGTGTACACGAATATCATAACCACTGAACACAAGCGGTGGGTGTATACGAATAAGCACACTGAATATGAGCAGTATGTGAATATGAAATATAAATTAATACCCAATATACATGATGAGATACATGTACACGAGTACCCGCTGAACATGGTAGGGGATAACATCTCTTGACGGGATCCATGTAGTACCAGTCCATGAAATCACTATGTCGAGATCAAGTATACAATTCTTGAACATGCATATATACAATATTATGAGTTAAAAACTATCAAAAAAATGTACTCGCCTGAAGTCCTGAGCAAGGTGTGTCTCTCAATGCCGAAGCTGGTGTCACACAGACCTATATATGGTATGTTACATCAATACAAGGTTCAAGAATGAAAATAAGTTAAGTTGATGCAATTCTAGGTCAATAAGCCATTTCAAGGTCAAACCAACTAAATCTAGGGTGCAAGAGTCTAACACTACGACACTAAGTCGATACACTATAAAACTATGCTATACTAACTAAACTAGGATACCACAAGACACTCAAAAAGCCGTATCGTAAGATACGCAAGTTTATTAATATGAAAATAGTATTTTGGATATATATACAAGTCAACAATTATAATACTATATCAAAATAAATGAAATATGATACCTTGGCCTTGCACCTATGAGTATCACACCTATCTCGATACCCAAACTCAATACCTTGGGTATCGACCCAATACCTTGGTATTGCCTTGGTATCCCGAGTTAATCCAAAACCTCAACATAATAGCTAAACATAGCAACCCCCAACCAATATACTAATATACATACATAATACCTCAAGCACTAGCGCTATAAAGTATCTAAACTACTAACATATAGTAAGAATCAATATACTACCAACTAACCACTAATCTATACAATACCACACTAACTAATACAATATATATGTATATATAGCTAAATATCTACATAATCCCCAACTAACTACTATCCAAAACCTTAACTAACTAATCACTGAAACTGTTAGTAACCCACTGAAATCACTAACTGAAACTGACTACCCACAACATAACTGAACCAAATACCCAAGCTGAATACTATAAGCAATTCTGATACTGTACAGTAAATATAACTGAAATTGATACTGTGCATTGGCCTCCTCCTCCATGCCCGAGCTGCTGCTACTGCTCTCTTCATTGTGTCTCGGCTGAACTGATACTTCAGGACTACACTGAACTTGCTGTCTTCCTTGTTGTTGGCTGCACGAGCAAATCCTCATGCACAGTTCAGCATTATGCTCTCCCCGAGTTACTGCTGAGCAACTCAAGATGCACAAGCTGCTACACTAAAATGCAGACTAGCCCGAGCTTCTTGTGCACTCACTGCACACTGCAAAGCACCCTACTATAGCTGCTGCCCTTCGTTGCTGTGGGGGACTGCATAGCAATTACTGTGCTAAAACCGATACACTTCGTTGTTGTCCACTGTTCGAGCAACTCCCTTCTTCTTGCTGTTAGTGATACTGCCTCTCACACACACCCACACAAACACAAAGCACATAACCACTTACATACAAACACTCCTAAATATATATGTAAATATCAGTCTAGTTATGTATGTATGTATGTATACACTCCCTCTAGGTATATATCTTAAAATCTATATCTACCCAACTCTAAATATATGAATATATATCCCCTCACTACTATATATATATATATATATATACATATATATATATATATATATATATATATATATATATATATATATATATATATATATATATATATACAACACATATATATATACAAGTACATATATATATACATATAGATATATATATATATATATAACTATATACTCTATTATATACACACACATATAGACACACACATATACACCATCATATATACCATTATATACATATATATATATATATATATATATATATATATATATATATATATATATATATATATATATATATATATATATTACATAAATATCATATAGATATATAAATACACATGTACGTATAGAATTAAAGGCAAAACATCAAATACGTGGAGTGCACCGCACCCGTATCACACTAACTCTATGATACGCTTGGGTAATACACTAAATATGAATAATACGTATAGAAATTAGATTCACTACGTGTCCATGTCATAATGTGATATGCACAAGTCCCCGTGTCGGAGATAAACCCCCAAAATCAACCTATTTTGTCAAATTGACGAGATACGGTCTACACGTACCCAATTATGGATACGACACTAGTCACAAATAAGTAATCATATATCAATTTGATCTATTAGACCATATGACAAATACTACATGTGACAATCTCGAAATTCCCCTAAAATTGACACCAAAATGCACATAACTTCCACCGTAGGTCTCCGATGAACCTAAAACCAATTTCTATGGGTAGCCTAGGCATGTGGGTTGGTTTATCATTATTAAATCTCATATTTAGAGTCTACTAGAAAGGGGAAAACTAAAATGTACCTATTGGGAGATGGATTCCCAATAAAAAGTCCTAAAATGGAATGTAGCTCCTCTTCTTGTAGATCTTAGCCTCCTCCTTCTTGCTCCTTGCTTCCTTCTTATAGATCCTTGATGTAGAAGCCTCCAATAAAGAATAGGGAAGAAATTTGAGAAGAAATTGGTGGAGAATTGATGAAGGAATGAAGGAAATTGAAAGAGAAAAAAATATAGATCTAATGGAATTGGGAATTATGAAGTAAAAAGATTTCTCTCTCCTCCTAGAATATGGCCGGCTATATACACCTCTCCAAGCAATATGAATTGTCTCATTTACCCCTTGGGGCCTCTTACAAAGAAATTTATTAGGGAGGTAAGGTTCTAGTCTAATGGTTACACTAATTAATACAACCTCCTAATACATGGGCCTAATTCATGGGCTCAAACTAAACCAATCTAAAATATTGGGTCATGCATCTAATTAAATAGGTTAGGTCCACTACACAAGTCTAAAATAAATCTACAACTAGCAATCAATAAATAATACAATAATTAAATAATCATACATGCATAATATTTAAATACAAATATTCATAAATTTAAAATTATCCATGTCAATTACCAAACTACCCTTGAATGAAAATATGAGGGTGATAGGCTCTCTAGAGATGTGAGAGCCATATCTGGAAAGAACTTTTTCTTGATGAGCTCCTTGAAAGCTTTCCAAGTTAGTCCTGGTGCAGAGATCCTGGGATCCGTCCTGAACCAAGTCAACGCGATATCGGACATCATGCTCCCTGCGGTCCCTACCTGCAACCACTCTAGAATCTGCGCCAGCCGCAGGTTTCTCTTAATATCGTCTATCCAATCATCAGCTTAAATAATCTCTTCAATGGCTTTAAAATCCTTCGGCCCCATCCTCTTGAAATCTATGATAGTCCCCGACCTCAGTTGTTGTAGGGTAAATGGAGGTGGTGCCATCTGTAGCTGGACTAAGGGGACTCTTTCGACTGCTGCAAGCATAATTTGGTAAGAATTCTCAATGCCCTGCCATATAGCCTCTGATTGGCGCGATTGTGCCTCCATCATCTGCTCAAAGAGCGCAAATATCTGTGTCTGATCGACTACGGATGATGGGGGTAGAAGATCTCCTAAAACTGTCGGCGTTGCCCTTTGTACCGAAGATAGAGTACCTCCAAAAGCTACTGCAGAAATGCCTACCTGGATCGGTAAAATGGACCTCTAGAATGTAGCCGCTGTAACAATGTCTGCTGGTGCTTCCCTTATAGGCAATGAAGTGACCGACCTCCTAATACTGTGCCTGAGCACTGGGAATTCGTCTTCGACGGCATCCTGAAGATAGATTGAATAAAGGAATCATCATTGAGTAAGATACGATATCATCAATGAAGGACATATTTTATTCAAAGTAAAAAAACCATTCTAATAGATAAGGATAAAAAAAACTAATATTTGGACGTATTTCCTAGTTGTGATTGAGTATACTCTCAGCCTAAATCATATTTACTAACGAAGGCTCGTAGCAGTACTCTAGGTGAGCACTACTACTATATCGCTCAAATTGTGACTCTTGACTTGCATGGGACACCACTAGAAATGTGTCACAACCCGCACCCGAAATAAGGGCACGAGTAGTGAGCAACGCGTAGCCTAGGTCGCAACATCGACGGTAGAAGCGCTGTTTGTGTCAACTCTATTATCTAAACATCTCACACAATATATATATAGTACCTCTCAATCATCTCAACTCCAAATGGAGGAATAATTTGGTATCTAGTAATGATAAACTATACTCAATCACAATGCAAACTAAGGAAGATAAAGCACTAGATGGAATAATGAAAGAAAGAGTCATGATACATCCATAAGCCTGAAATAATATATACATGCCAATAACCTCAATAGAGTATAATACAAGTCTAAAAATAAGTCTAAACCTTCTCAGCCTTTGGTACTAAGTCCTGCTGCTCTAAAGGTGTATCCTCTAATGGTACGTCATCCTGTATCCCGTAGTAGGTGGGACACTGGTCCACCAGCCAATTATCTAAAAAATATATCCAGTCGGGATTGGAGCGAAGTACATACCTCTGAAAGCAGTTTCAAATACATAATCAAGCATATAAAACAGATAATAGAAGAGAATACTGGATAACTAAACATAAGAAATGAAACCAACTAGAGTTAACAGGTAATGTACTAGAAAGTAAAAAATAGACAATATGAATAGCTGAAAGTAATAAAAGTAGATATACTAGCTAATGTGCCATAGAGTTTAAGTTCATTATGTGATCGGTTTGTGTTGAACACGAATACAAAATATTAACTTGATTACAAGTGTGATATGTAATCGACATGTACACGAATACACTTGGGCTTGATCACATAATCAACTCCTATTCCCCTATCCCCAACCAATACCAATAGATCCAATCACGACACGTTACGAACACGAATATGGGCACACTGAACACGAGTAGTATGTGTACACGAATATGAGCACACTGAATACGAGCACTGTATGAACACAAAGTATACGATAACCAATACCCAATACACCCGATAAAATAAATATAATGGAGTACCAGCTAAACACGGTAAGGGATAACATCTCCTAACATGATCCATATAGTACCAGTCCATGAATCCACTGTGTCGGAATCAAGTATACAGTTCTAGAACATGCGATATATATACTATCATAAAATAAAAACTAATAGAGAAATATACTCGCCTCTAGTTCCTGAGCAAAGGAGGTAACTCGGTGTCCGATCTGGTGTCACACAACCCTATATAGAAAAATCAAGTTACTTGGGTAGAATGAAGTGATAATAATACTAAATGAGTTCAAAATATGCTTTCTAGGTCGTTTCTAGGTTATGCTAGTGAAACTAGATCAAAATAGCTACTTCTAGGTTGTATGATCTTATATCTAAGCTTCTAGGTTGGTATCTTGATGATAAAAGCTATACTAGCTAAAACTAGGTACTAGGATACCTTATATACCAATATCAATCTCTATAACTTATATACATAACTATTTAATACATATATATCAATATTTTACTTATATAAATACTAGTTAATAATACTACTACCTTTAGTATCTAGAATACCTTATACTCATCTATCTCTATGAGTACTTCTAATATATTACACTTAACACATACTACAATTAGTAATACCTTAGCTTAGCCTATACCTTGATACTATAAATACCTTGGTATCTTGGCACGTAGACCAACTCCTCAACTATCACTAATCTACCCCACAACCCAAAATTCTCTTAATAACCAATACCTAATCCTCATCATATCTTGAGATACTCTTTTACTCAAACTCGAAATATTATGAGATACATATACCACTCTCTCAACTTACCTTAACTCACATACATATCTTACCTACTAGGCATTTGAGTATCATGACTCAAAGTATCTTGATACCTTATCTTACCTACTTCAATAATTATAAATGGCCATACACATTCTCGTATCTCAGTCATATATATTACCAATACCATCACCCAAGTGTGACCTCTCCTCAAACCAAAACTGAATCCTAAAACCCACATCGACACCAACATCACCTGCTTCCCCTTAATTATGAATACCCTGTATCATACTCTTACACTAAAGTACACTTGACACTCTCCTCAATTCTTAATGATCACCCTCTAAATCATACACATGTATTAACCTTCACTCACCCACGTGCACTTGGGCATTACACTTATACTTGGAACCTCCCTTTGCTGTCAGCTCCTATAGCTTGATCATGTTGCTGCTACTACTCGACTTGCTATTGCTCTCACTGCTTGACATGCTGCTTGTAAATTCCTTCATCCAAAATTAGGTTTACTTGGCTTATATAGTAGAATTAGGGCTAGTTTGAACTCAATTAGAATTTAGAACACGACATTTGATTTAACTGTACATTATTTTATCGCGTAGCGCACCTTACCGTTGCTTCGTTAATTGGAGCACCACGCTAACCATTGCCTATCTGCAAAGTTCACAATATTATCCTAGACGTGTTCGCCTACCTTTTTTGACCTTTATGTAAATTATAATCATGCTTTCTGGTGTGATATTTTAGTCGCACAATAAACGTCGCGGACGTTATTTTTTAATTCTAAATAAATCTTGACTTTGTACCCTTGTGCGTTCCAATCGAAAATGGAAACATAATCTTGACCGTTTTGTACAACCCAAATTTTATTAATATTCTATACTGTATCTTCTATGCCCAAGACACTTGTCTCCGACCTAATTTTATTCCCAGGTACTCCTAATTAATTTCAGAACACCGTGCACGATAATTTTAATAAATTAAATCTAAATTTTGCCTTTGTGCAATTTTTTCGATTGTTGGGCACTTTTATACAAAAATGTATCGAGGTGCCCCCACCGTTGACAATACGTGAAGAACCCCAATTTTCCCTTCACGTGGATTTTTTGTAATTTTTTGGGATGTGCAACGCGCGCACATCGCCCCAGTATATTAAATCTACCCCTGCATTTAATTAATACAAATTCTAGCCCTCCCAACATCCCCAAGTGAGCCCAAGGCCCATACCAAGAAGTGTTGACCAAGCCCTAAATCCTAGATTAAATCCAAACCCAAAATTATACATGTATAAATATACTTTTCCTATTTTTCTCAACCTAAATGAAATACCAAAAACCAAAACCTAAAAACAAAAACCTAGAAACTATTTCTCCCAGCCGACTTTACAGTTCACCCTCCTCCTGCCTTCTCCCCAAGCCATCCTCGCCAAAGTCCAGTCTCGCCGGAGACTCCTCGACCAGGTACCCTACGCCATTCTCCTCCATACGACCTCTTCCCTCTCCCTCCAATTTTATTCCTCTCCCTTCTCCTCGACGACTCAGATCCCGGAATCCCGTTGCTCATCTCCTTCGCCGACTCTCCCTGCCGGAGTCATCCACGACCCCGTCGAACCTTTCTGTTCCCGACCCTTCCCAGGTGATCACCGCCGGCCTCCAATACACACACCATCCCATCCCCGTTTACCACGACCACGCTGTGAATCCGCTGGACCCGCAGCCGCTGTACTCGACCAGTCCCCCTCCGTAATTGACTGTTCCCATCACCACCATCGACGACTCTGCAGGCCTTGTACTGCCGAGCCACGTCGGACCGGAGAGCTCCAGTACTGGTGAGCCGCGTCCAGCAGCGCTCCTTCAGCTCTACGTCTTCCCGTCGTGCGATGCCATAAGCTAAGCCCATGAGCGACCGGCAACTTCCATGAGCAGTCCCTCCTGCCTGTCCTCCTTTCTTCCCTCCGCCCGACTCGACTGAGATGAGCCCCATCGTTGAACCCTGACTGGGCCGACCTCCCACCTCGCCACGACTGCGAGATGCTGCACCTGTCGGACTCCGACCGACTGAACGTCCCCTCCTCTCCCTCCGTTCACCTGAGTCGACATCCAGCCTCCCCGCTCTGTCCACCATCACCACCACTCTGAACCCCTCCTCCTCCTTCGACTGGCCTGACTCCGGCAGCAGTCACCACCACCACTACCTACATTATCAAACACCACCACCATTAATCCAGCCAAAGCTGCCAACGACTTCCCTTGACACCACCATCTAGCAGCCTCACCTCGCCGTTCTCTTCTCCCGGTCGATCCTCTGCCTGAATTCAATGGAGCACCTTCCCCCTGGCCGGAGTTCAGTCACCACCATCATCATCGTGGTCACCATCACCATCATCATCTTATTTATATTATCATCATCATTAACACCAACCCTAATAACTGGTTCATCATCCACATCATCATCATCCTCGTCAGCATCGTCACTAACAACGTCGGCCTTATCACCCTTAGTCACCGTCCTCATCACCATCACCATCGCCATCATCGCCGACATCATCATCATCCCAATCCTCATGATCATCAATATCCATATCATCCTTATCCATGCAATTATCATCATCTCATTATCGTCATCATCATCGTCGCCTCATGGTCATCATCTCATCATTATCATCATTAGCATCATAGCTATCACCCTCATCCATATCCTCCCTAGCATCACTATTATTCTAGCCACTACCTATAGCACCCTCCTCACCTCAATACCTAATCACCATGATAGGTATCACCCTTAACCATCACCCTTAGCAACCTCAATATCGTTACCCTCGTCCTCATCGACATCATAATCCCTGTCATCGTGTTTATCATGGACCGTTAACCTTGCCAGACAACCCGCAGCAGTTATCCTGCTTTCCGTACCTGTGTACGCTGATATGTTGGATTTACCTGTACGATTTCAGGAGCTGGTTATTGGGACTGCACAGCCGCCTGCCAGGCAAGTATACCTTGCCTTTGTTGTACTGTTTAAATTCGGTATTATTAGCTGCATATTTATTATATAACTGTACGCGTCCGAGAGAGACTCGGGTGCAGTCAACGGATGCGTTGACGTTAGGACCTGTGTCTGACCTAGTGTCGAGTAGACCCACCTAAAGTTGTGGAGTTATTGGTATAACTCCCAAGCCTTGACATATTTCGTAAACGTGTTGTGAGTCTCATATAGGGCACGATCCTGCGTATGTGGTTAGCCACTTGTACGTGTAGGCGTGCGACAGATAGGGTATAACTTCTAATAGTGATGCATGTTAGAAGACTTAGCAGTTATTGATAGGCGGAGTATAGGCTAGCATGGTACGACGGTCCCATCCCTGTCCTTGTTTGGTTGTAAGGATGGACCCTTGCTCTAACGATAGTCTATGAGCCAGAGTTACGACGCCAAGGCGTAGTAGTTGACGCATGTTATGGATACAACGTGCTTAGATCATTGGGAGGGTAGGACGACTAGTAGGCATATGGGACACCCCACTCCTTTACATTGGCACCGCACTCGACGGAGTGATACGAATGTATATATATATTACTGATACCATATTCTGTCGAGTATTGGATATTACTTGGTGATATTACAGATACCATACTCTTTAGAACGTTGGACGTTACTATATTCCTGCGCCCGTATTATAGTGGGCATGTGTGGCATATACTAGCCGGTTGTCACGACTGGTGAATTATGTCAGCATATGTCTAGCCTACACCTTCCCATATACTCACAGTTGTCCTCAAATTATAGTTCACTTAGATGGTTAGGTCACCCCGGAGTTATTTATTCAATATTTACTTTATGGCATGCTTTTATGTATCTTGTTATGTCCCTCTGAGGACCTGGTTCCTTTCCAGGTGTATTGTTCATTAGTATTCGCAAGAGCACAAATCTGGACTGATTGCGTATGTTTCGAGGAGTCCTCTCTTCGAGCCACGTGATTGTTAGATATGGTACTTATATCGTGTTAATCTTGTTAATTCTATATACTTTAGTTCGATAGTGGATTTGTTTCCATCCGACTGTCACCTTTAGATATATTTTTATTGAGATCTAGTTTCATAGATACTGGTAACTTATTTATATTTGATTCTTTGGATGAGATCTAGATTATACCATGTGACTTGTGTTGGATTTATACCACTTATGGATTTTGTTATTCATATACAGCGTACGTATATTATGGTTTCTATATATTAGATTGCCATACTCATACGGCTGGCATGCTTACGTGTCCTAGTCCTACGTATTTTAGGACTGGGACGTAACATGTTTTTGTGGTGGCCCATGTATGTCAGAGCATATTGTCTCGGTTACGTTACTGTACCGAGCAAGCCTGCACCTAGGATTAGAGTATATGATCTCATCCATAACTGACTATGACTCATCCTCCTTCTAATCTATTCCGTTGAATAATTGTATCCTGCATGATTCATGCACCTTCCCATTAGTCCCTCGAGTGTAGCCTTCTCCTAGAATATAGAAGTCCCTAATGTTAGATAATAAGTAGGGTAACCTTCCTATTATGAGTAACTAGAACCCTGCCCCGTCACTAAGTTTAGAATATTTAAGTAAACCCTAGTATCCTTATCTAGAGAATGGCTTACCATTATTCCTTGACGCAATTATGAATGACCAAAGGGTAGTATAGGCACTACTAAGAGCTAGTTAGAGATTGACCCTAATGTTTGACCCTAGTATTGAGAAACCAATAGAAATTCGAGATCGAATGTAGGGGCTGAACCAAATTTACATAGTGAGATAATGTTAGGATATAGATCCTTGTCTTGATATTAGCCGACAGTACCTCAGGAAGCCCAGAGCAACGAGTATGACATTTTCCTTGGTCACACCTCAAATATGGAGATTTTCTCACCACCTTCTCCTTAGGAATCCATGATATTATCTTGAGTCCCTCTATTGTAATTTCATATCTTGTTCCTCCAAAACCTTAGCGTTCGCTAATTACGCGACGATTAAAATATGATTCTTCTTTTCTCTATCTTTTAACTCGTGCCACATAACTCTCATGATTGAAGGCCAAGTGATCTTATTCTATGTTAGGATATATAGTTTGCTAGGGTTATAGTTTGGTAATTTGAACTTTGAAAATTTTGTGCGTGGTAGTTAGAATTTGATAGTTTGAGTGGTTCCCTTAGATTATGATCTGATTATTCTTAGTTTAAGTCACGTAATATGTACCCCACCTCAGTATAGATTATATCCTTTTTTCTCTTGAAGACCACTAACTTCTCCATTCATACTATTGATACTTGTATTCTATGAATACTATGATTAAGACTTAAGATGGCCATTACTTACATGATACAATAGGAGACCCTAATAAGTACTAAGATCCGTTCCTCGTATAGCCCAATAAGAATTTATACTTTATTTGCAAGAACCTTATTAATTTGTAGGATCCCCTTAAGACTGTCACAGTATTAGTTAATTATTTTAAGTTGGGTAGTATGCCTCACAACGTAGTATCACATAGCCCTATTGACCCATTGATGAAGTATAATAGGATGACACAACTTTAGACTTGCGTAAGAAGATAGTGTTTATTCAGACTGTAGAAATTAAAGGTCCATACCTATATTTGGTCGACTAGCGACTTAGATAAGGAGTAGTATGACAACTAGAGAGACTATAGAGTCTTATTTTTGTTTTGTTGGGAACTTGAATTATTTTATAATTTCTCTCATCATAATCCAGCGTGCTTATCTTTTGTACTACCTCGACTTATGCTGCTGTTACAGCCTAGTTTTGCAAGCTCATTCTTTTATCAAGCTTGTTCATGATACATGTATTATTAGACGCGTACACTAATACATTTCAGAATCAATGTACTACAGTCTGATCAGCTATAGTGCGCTTGGTTCGCCCTTCGCATAACTATTTTGCGTGGATTGAGATATATAGTGATTAGTAGACAAATGTGCTTGCCCGCTAGATATGTATGAGCATATCGTATCCGTTACATAACTGTACCGATGCGAGCATATGAATAGGAATTACCAAATAGAATTTCAATCCATAATTGCCTTGACAATTCCCATTAAATTCTTTAAACGCCTTGATCCCCATACTCCTAATCTATTACCGTCCCCTTGAACTCTTTATTATTGTTTTTCGTCTTTCCTTATTTTGGAAAGACGAGACCTCGTGCTTAGCATAAGTTGATACACGGATAGTATTAGATGTACCTTGTAGGCAAATTACATTATTTAATGATTATTTTGTAACCAAGGGCATATCCCATGTAATATATTTGTTGTTAAAACTTTTGAGGATTGAGTAACAGGATTAAGTAAAATTGAGCAACGAGATTTTTGAAATGTAAGAGCCTTATGTGATAGATGGGTAAATTCTAAGTTGGGTAACAGTTGCATTGAAAACTTGAAAGAAAATTTCTTTTAGAAGGTGGTCAAGCAAGATTGGATTGGGAGATGCGAGTCATTTTAATTTTTGAGAAATTTTAGAAGAATGATTAAGATGATGATGATTCAATAAATTTTAGAATCTTGATATTGTGGACCAAATATTTATACTTGAGCGCATGATTTAAATTTTTGGATATTGAAGGATTAAATCATTGATTTAAATTTTGAGGATAAATATAAAAATCTAGATTCGGACAATTGGTGAATTAGAATTCAAATTTCATAAATTGAGACCTTAAATTAAAAGTTAAATATTGGTTGTGGGATTTTTTATTTGAAAATATTGAGATATAAATTGAATTTAAAAATTGAAGAGTACAAAATTCACAAGTTGAGGATAGAAATAATAATTAATTATAATTTGCTAGAGGAAATTTTAACAGTTGAAGATTGCGATGTAAATTCTGATTTGCGATGTCATAGAGATTTGAATTAGATTGGATGTGGATTATTAAATTGAGAATGGAGAAGACAACGCGATGTGTTAACATTCGATTTAAACAATGGTTCAATTTGAAAGGGATTTCGATAGATTTGAATAAGTTAAATTTTTGAAAAGATTGCGATTTAACTTGCCTTACGTACGCAAGTGAAGGAGTTAAACCAATTATGTCTTATTTTAATTTCGAGGACGAAATTACTTCTAAGTTGGGTAGATTGTAAACTCCCTCAACCAAAATTAGGTTTACTTGGCTTATATAGTAGAATTAGGGCTAGTTTGAACCCAATTAGAATTTAGAACACGACATTTGATTTAACTGTACATTATTTTATACCGTTGCTTCGTTAATTGGAGCACCACGCTAACCATTGCCTATCTGCAAAGTTCACAACATTGTCCTAGATATGCCCGTCTACCTTTTTCTGACCTTTGTGTAAACTATAATCATGCTTTCTGGTGCGATATTTTAGTCGCACAATAAATGTCACGGACGTTATTTCTTAATTCTAAATAAATCCCGACTTTGTACCCTTGTGCGATCCAATCGAAATTGGAAACATAATCTTGACCATTTTAAATAACCCAAATTTTATTAATATTCTACACTGTATCTTCTATGCCCCAAACACTTGTGTCCGACATAATTTTATTCCTAGGTACTCCTAATTAATTTCGGAACACCGTGTGCGGTAATTTTAATAAATTAAATCTAATTTTTGCCTTTGTGCAATTTTCTTGATTGTTGGGCACTTTAATGCAAAAACGTATCGAGGTACCCCCATCGTTGGATAATACGTGAAGAAACCCAATTTTCCCTTCACGTGAATTTTTTCATAATTTTTCGGGATGTGCAACGCGCGCACATCGCCCCTGTATGTTAAATCTACCCTTGCAATTAATTAATACAAATTCTAGCCCTCCCAACATCCCCAAGTGAGCCCAAGGCCCATACCAAGAAGTGTTGACCAAGCCCTAAATCCTATATTAAACCCAACCACAAAATTCTACATGTATAAATATACTTTTCCTATTTTTCTCTACCTAAATGAAATACCAAAAACCAAAACTTAAAAACAAAAACCTAGAAACTATTTCTCCCAGCCAACTTTACTGTTCACCCTCCTCCTGCCTTCTCCCCAAGCCATCCTCGCCGGAGTCCAGTCTCGCCGGAGACTCCTCGACCAGGGACCCCACGCCGTTCTCCTCCACACGACCTCTTCCCTCTCCCTCCAATCATATTCCTCCCCCTTATCCTCGACGACTCAGATCACGGAATCCTGCTGCTCATCTCCTTCCCCGACTCTCCCCGCCGGAGTCATCCACGACCCCGCCGAACCTTCCTGTTCCCGACCCTTCCCAGGTGATCACCGCCGGCCTACATTACACACACCATCCCGTCCCCGTTTACCACGACCACGCCGTGAATTTGCTGGACCTGCAGCCGCTGTACTCGACCAGTCCCCCTCGGCCATTGACGGTTCCCATTACCACCATCGACGACTCTGCAGGCCTTGTATTGCTGAGCCTCGTCGGACCAGAGTGCTCCAGCACTGGTGAGCCGCGTCCAGCAGCGCTCCTTCAGCTCTACGTCTTCCCGTCGTGCGACGCCGTGAGCTCAGCCCATGAGCTACCGGCAACTTCCATAAGCAGTCCCGCCTGCCCGTCCTCCTTTCTTCCCTCCGCCCGACTCGACTAAGATGAGCCCCATCGTTGAACCCCGACTAGGCCGACCTCCCACCTCGCCACGACCGCGAGATGCTGCACCCATCGACTTCCGATCGACTGAACGTCCCCTCCTCTCCCTCCGTTCACCTGAGTCGACATCCAGCCTCCCCACTCTGTCCACCATCACCACCACTATGAACCCGTCCTCCTCCTTCGACTGGCCAGACTCCGGAACAGTCACCACCACCACTACCTATATTATCAAACACCACAACCATTAATAAAACCAAAGCCGCCAACGTCTTCCCTCGACAACACCATCTAGAAGCCTCCCCTCGCCGTTCTCTTCTCCCGGTCGATCCTTCGCCTGAATTCAATCGAGCACCCTCCCCCTGGCCGGAGTTCAGTCACCACCATCATCATCGTGGTCACCATCACCGTCATCATCTTATTTATATTATTATCATCATTAACACCAACCCTAATAACTGGTTCATCATCCACATCATCATCATCCTTGTCCACGTCGTCACTAACAACGTCGGCCTCATCACCCTTAGTCACCGTCCTTATCACCATCACCATCGCCATCGTCGCCGACATCGTCATCATCCCTATCCTCATGATCATCAATATCCCTATCATCCTCATCCATGCAATTATCATCATTTCATTATCGTTATCATCATCGTCGCATCATGGTCATCATCTCATCATTATCATCATTAACATCATAGCCATCACCCTCATCCATATCCTCCCCAGCATCACCATTATTCTAGCCACTACCTATAGCACCCTCCTCGCCTCATCACCTAATCATCATGATCGGTATCACCCTTAACCATCACCCTTAGCAAACTCAACATCGTTACCCTCGTCCTCATCGACATCATAATCCACGTTATCGTGTTTATCGTGGACCGTCAACCTTGCCAGACAACCCGCAACAGTCACCCCGCTTTCCGTACCTGTGCACGCTAATCTGTTGGATTTACCCGCACGATTTTAGGAGCTGGTTATTGGGACTGTACAGCCGCCTGCCAGGCAAATGTACCTTGCCTTTGTTGTACTGTTTAAATTCGGTATTATTAGCTGCATATTTATTATATAACTGTGCGCGTCCGAGAGAGACTTGGGTATAGTCAACGGATGCGTTGACGTTAGGACTTGTGTCTGACCTAGTGTCTAGTAGACCCACCTAAAGTTGTGGAGTTATTGGTATGACTCCCAGGCCTTGACACATTTTGTACACGTGTTGTGAGTCTCATATAGGGCACGGTCCTACGTATGTGGTTGGCCACCTGTATGTGTAGGCGTACGACGGATAGGGTATAACTGCTAATAGTGATGCATGTTAAAAGACTTAGCAGTTATTGATAGGCGGAGTATAGGCTAGCATGGTATGACGGTCCCATCCCTATCCTTGTTTGGTTGTAAGGATGGACCCTTGCTCTAACGATAGTCTATGAGCCAGAGTTATGACGCCGAGGCATAGTAGCAGACGCGTGTTGTGGATACAACGTGCTTAGATCATTGGACGGGGAGGATGACTAGTAGGCATATGGGACACTCCACTCCTCTACACTGGCACCGCACTTGACGGAGTGATACAGAAGTATATATATATTACTGATACCACGTTCTATAGAGTGTTGGATGTTACTTGGTGATATTACAGATACCACACTCTATAGAATATTGAACGTTATTGTATTCATGCGCCCGTGTTATAGGGGGCATGTGTGGCATATACTAGCCGGTTCTCATGACTGGTGAATTACGTCAGCATATGTCTAGCCTATACCTTCCCATATACTCACAGTTGTCCTCAAATTACATTTCACTTAGATGGTTAGGTCACCCCAGAGTTATTTATTCAGTATTTACTTTATGGCATGCTTTTATGTATCTTGTTATGTCCCTCTGAGGACCTGGTCCCTTTCCAGGTGTATTGTTCACGAGTATTCGCAGGAGCACAGATCCGATCTGGTTGCGTACGTTCCGAGGAGTCCTCTCTTCGAGCCACGTGATTGTTAGATATGGTACTTATATTATGTTTATCTTGTTTATTATATATACTTTAGTTCGGTAGTGGATTTGTTTCCATCCGACTGTCACCTTTAGATACTTTTTCATTGAGATCTAGTTTCATAGATACTGGTAACTTATTTATATTTGATTCTTTGGATGAGATCTAGATTATACCTTATGACTTGTGTTGGATTTATACCACTTATGGATTTTGTTATTCATATACAGCGTACGTGTGTTATGGTTTCCATATATTGGATTGCCATACTCATACGGCTGGCATGCTTACGTGTCCTAGTCCTACGTATTTTGGGACTGGGGCGTGACACTGTTGCTGCCACTGCTCGACTTGCTGCTGCTGCCACGGATCGACTTGCTGCTGCTGCCACTACTCGAGCAAACTGCTGCTATTGCTCTCTCATCTCCCATACCCAAAACAACACACAAGGAATATAGATATCTAAGTCTAGTATAGACTAGAATGTATATATATACATATATATACATACATCACACGTATACATTATATACCTATATAAATATAATCTAGTGTCAATTATATAACCAATGTGATATTCATGATACTTGTCCAAGTGAAAGGCCAAAACCCAAAACCTAAATTCTCTATAATTAATTAATCATACACATATATAACATCTATATATAACCAATATAGCTTGCTACAAAAGAAATTAAAGAGAAATATGTAAAACACCCAAAATTGGTCCCGTATCACACCGTATCACAAAATATCATGATACGGCCTACACGTATCCCTTTATGGACATGTACTTAGTCCCATAACCCCGATCTAAGTCTAATTTGATCTAATTGGTCTCATGACACACAATTGATGTGTCAAATTCATAATTCCCCAAACATGCACACAAAACTCCATATAGAACTCACATTACATAGCTAAATAGCCTAGAACTTATTTCTATAGGTAGCCCTATGCCATGGGGTCATTCTTAATAGTCAAACGCATGATTAAGAAGCTATAATAAGAGAGAAATTCAGAAATTACAAATTGGGAGATGGATTCCCAATAAAAATATAATTGGACACGATCTCTAGTTCCAAAGATTTTCCTCTTTTTGCTCCTTGCTTCTCCAAGATCCAAGGCTCCAAACATGATGAATTTAAGAAGGAATTGGTGGTGAATTATATAGAAAATCAATGGAGGAAAAATAGGAAATTGGGGATCTAGAATTTGGATCAAAAATAAAATACAAATGAGGAGGAGAGAGAAGGAGAGCCCCCCTTCAAGTGGTCGGCCCCTTACTCCTTCCCCAAGCTACATGCTAAGGTCCCAAATACCCCTATATGATGTATTATCAGAAATAATTAAGGGTGGATATTTTTGGAAGTCTCTAACTAATTATAATTAAACTAATTCTCATTAATTTAATTAGTGGAATGACTAATGGACTTGGGTCAAAGTTGGGCTTACTAATTGTCAAGACAAATCTAAATAGGTCCATATGTGACAAGTCTAAATATTGTCTAGTCTCTCTAACTAACTAATTAACACAAGTCTCTAATGACTAATTAATACTGGTCACAAATAATTATATCTCAACATAATTAAATAATTAATACAATTATCACATTAATATTCAATATTTATTCCTAAAATCAAATAACCATGCCAAATTAGTAAACTAACCCTACCTGAAAAAGTGAGGGTGTCACCTTCACTTGGTAGAGTTTGCTTACAACAACAACTACCAGACCAATATCGAGATTTACCATTTGAGGCGCTATATGGATGGAGATGTTGTAAACCCCCTCACCCAAAATAGGTATTTTGTGTGTATTTTATATTTATTGTATTTATTTTAGTTTATTTTAAAATTAATTAAAATCTAATTATTTTATTATGATACTTCACCATAGTTTGGTCATTAGTGATGTAGGACAACCCCAAAAAATCTATATCGCCCTTCGTAGGAAGTAGCCTACATGGGAGACACAACTTGTAGGAACTTTCTGTGACTTAAAATTCGATCATTCAACATTGGTATGGCATTAGTATAACGATCATAGTTTTTTTTAATTTAAATTTAGAGAATTTTATTATATAATTTATTATTGGTTGTTTTTCCATCCAAAACTCCTAAAAAATTAGCAACCCATAATTTTAATTGCCACCATGAGTCCCCCATTCCAAATTAGGCTACTTTCTTTTTTGGTTGGATTTATTTATTATTTTTTTAGAAGCCCAATCAAATACCAACTACCAAAGATTTACCTTAGAATTGCATATTAGTTGTCCATTACTTTATTTCCTTAGAATCAATTTGTAAACTCCCTCACCCAAAAATATATATTTTGTGTGTATTTTGAATTTCTTGTATTTGTTTTAGATTATTTTCAAATCAATTAAAATCCAATTATTTTATTAGGACACTTTACCATGGTTTGGACATTAATAATATAGGATGGCCCCAAAAATCTGTATCTCCCTTCATAGGAAGTAGCCTACACAGGAGACACTACTTGTAAGATCTTTTGGTGGCACAGAAATTTGATCCCTTAGTGTTAGTATGACATTAGTGTAACGACCATAGATTAATTATTAAATATTTAGATATTTTATATATATAATTTATTTGTGGTTAGTTTTCTATCCCAACTTCCTACAATTAGCATCCTACAATTCTCCATGCCAAATTAGGTAAATTTCCTTTTCGTAAGATTGCATATTATTTACTATTACCTATTTTATAGATAATTATTTAATTAATTACTTAGTTAATTAGATAATAGAATTATTTAATTTATATAACTAGATAAATATCTAATTATTAATTATAAAATATTTTATAAAATATTTTGCGTGTAGTATTTTATTAAAACCTTACAAAGTTATTTTTATAGAATTTATTTTGTGTGCAATATTATTGTTGGATTTTTTCTCATTTATATATATGAATATATGTTAATAAATATATGGTTAATAATAATAATAGTAGTAATAATAATAATAACAACAATAATAATAACGATAATAAAAATAATAAAAGAAAAAGAAAAGAAAATGAAAAAGAAAAAGGAAAGGAAAAATAAAGAAAGAAAAAGAACCTTTTAACAAAAAACCCTACTCTTATGTCTTAACTAAACCTAATCCCAAACTTCAAATTCCTACATCTAACCCAACCCCGGAACAACTCACCCAACCCCGTGAACAAACCCCCGCGGCCCACTTTACATTCCGCACCCCCTCCGCCTATATATATATATATATATATATATATATATATATATATATATATATATATATATATATATATATATATATATATCCTATACTATATATATATATATATATATATATATATATATATATATAGTATAGGATATATATATATATATATATATATATATATATATATATATATATATATATATATATATATATATCCTATACTATAAACCCTAACCGTAATATAATACCGCTATCACCTACACCTACCCGCCGCCGACCTCCGATCACCGGAACCCAGCGCCGCCTCCGGAGAACGCCCGCACGATCGCCATAGCAACCGCAGCACCCCAGGCAACGACGACCCCAACTTCACGTGCCATTTCCCGCCTCGTCTCTCGATCATTTTCGGATCCGTCTTCACCGGTATGATCACAACCTATCCCCCTCTAAACCCTATTAATTAGTTTCCATCGAACAATGTTAAACACTAGGTGGAAATCGAAGACAAGTTGTAGAAAAACTATATATTTTAAACTGTTATGAACTATTTCAACATCCTATGTTTAGAGACTGTTATCTTCCACCATAGACCTCCAAATTAAAATATACTTTTTTCTATATAAATTCTATATAACCAAGATCATTTCCTGTTAATTAGTTTATTTTATTTTGTGTTAGAATCAGATATAAATTAGGTTGGAAACTGAGAAAAACTTATTTTTAAAATATTAGAATTTGCGATACGGAGTGCGTTCCACCAAACAGGACCGCCTCGTCGCGTACCAATTTCACCGAAAGGCGCATAGGGTATATCCTGACGTGTGACCTTTTGCGAAAGTTGATTTGGACGTGTGTGCGCGTAGGAATTAACCCGTATTTGAAAAAAGTCTCTATATTGCGAATTTTGCAAAATACCATCCAATTTTGTGTACGCTCGTCGGAATACAATAAAACTTGCACCATTGGCTTCGTGGTGTCACGCTGGTCCTGTGACCCAAGTTTCACGAAATTCTGAGACAGTTGACCAAGCCGCCTATTCGCGGGTCCCACGGTTGACTTTAAGGACAAATTTATGATCGGCTCATCGGAATCCAAAATTGGACATAACGTTGAGTTCATATCGTCGATTATAATTTGTTTGACCAATATTTTGTCCTATTTAGAGACCATTTTGGCCCAAAATTATCGTTTTGCCCCTGTGTCCAAATTGGACGAAATGGTAGGATTTTCTAGCTATCTCGCCGATTCCGGAGACGTTGGTGATGTTTATTTCAGCCTCCGGAGATGTTCATTTGGAGGCCATAGTTTCTGATCCTGTGTACTTGACACATGGACACTTATACTACGCAGCTTTCTTGCCAGAAAAGTATATATTTCCATTGTACTGTAATTTATATTCCATATGGTGCATGCATTTTATTTTGTTATTTAGTTCATATATTTTAACTTCTATATAAACTGCGCATCCAAGAATAACTTGGGTGCAAAATGACGGTGACATCGTATTTTGTCTTTATTATATATTATGCATGTCCATCTAGTTTTACGAGACCACCAAATGATCAAGAGGCATTCTTATATTTTATTTAGCCGTGACACATTTCTTACACGAGTTGTGAGTCTCATATAGATCACGGACTTACGTATTGACTGATCATTAGTACGTATGGGACGTGCGATAGGAAATAATTGCTAATAGAGATATGTTAGAAGACTTGGCAGTTATTAGAGGTCTTATCGTGTCATGGATATGACATACTTAGAGCATGGAGTGGGGAGGACAACGAGTAAGGTGTTTGGGCTCCTTTGCACTTTTCTTGTGTAACCCGTATGCTCCGTCGGAGATGCACGGTCATGATAACCCCTATATATTATTATTATCAGGCGGCCTCTGACGTTCAAAAGATGTCATGCTTAGTAGGCCCCTGATTCTCCGAGAGAATCATGCCAATCCCATTTTGGCCAGATAGCCTACGTGTTAGAAAGTTGTTCTCAAAGTGCATTCACATAGGTGGTTAGACGACCCTTTGGATATTTATTTTCAGTACTTTATTGGCATGCTTCTATGTATCTTGTTACGTCCCTCTGAGAACCTAGTCCCTTTCCAGGTGTAGACGATCATGACTATTCGCAGGAGCACGGATCAAGACTTGCTACTTATCTTTCTTTCGAGGAGGTCTTCTCTTCGAGCTTCATTGTTCATTAGATATACTTATTTTATTTCTCTTATATTCTAGTTTGGTAGTGGATTTGTCTCCACCCAACTACTTGTTCTTATCAAGCATCTTATACTTGATTTAGTTATATAGTTGACTGGCTATTCATTTCTTTATGATTATTTCTTTGGATAAGATTTAGTTATGCCTTATGACTTATGATAAATATATACCACTTGTGAATTATTGTTCATAATACAACGTACGTATGTGTTATTGTTTCCATATATTGGAGTCTCCATATACATACGGTTGACATGCTAACATATTCCTAGTCCTACGTATTTTGGGACTGGGGCGTGACAGAAATCAAATCTTATTCATTAGTTAGTTATTGATTAGTTATTGACTATTTAATAACTAATAACCGAATTAGTAAACCTCCTAATAAATAACTACCCATCATAATCCTACTCCTACACAAACCCGCGACCCCCTCTTCAAACCTGTGCACACCCCAAGCCCCAAGCTGACCCCTCCCTCTCTCTCTCTCTCTCTCTCTCTCTCTCTCTATATATATATATATATATATATATATATATATATATATATATATATATATATATATAATCTCCTTCTTATCTCGCCTAATAAAAAATCTAACCTAAAATCTCCCCTACAAAACCGTAACTTTCTCTCCTTCCTCCATCACCCTAGCCGCCACCTCCATTACTAAGGCCGACCTCCCCCCACCCCCCTCTTCACATAGATACCACACCACCTCCTCTATCCAAGAACCCTAACATCTCCTTCCTTCTTCTTCTAAAAAGTTCTTTAATCCTCCTCTCCTTCCTTCTTAAATATCTTCTTAATTTATGAATATATATATATATATATATATATATATATATATATATATATATATATATATATATATATATATATATATGTGTGTGTGTGTGTATGTGTGTGATGATGTAAACACTATTATTTTATTTTAAAAAACCCCCTGAACCTAATTTTGAGGTTCAACTCAACACTTTTGTTCATGCGTGAAACCTCCTTCAAAATTTAATTTAATTCTTGTAATATATTCATACAGATATTAGTAATAGGGAATATATTCAGTTTTTATAATAAATTCCAGATTTATTATTTTTTTATTAAATTTGAGTTTGAGCATATTTTATGGATTGTTTTGACCTAGTTTTGATGTACGCATGTTGGAGACCCTTGGAACTTGTTAGGACTTGATCTTAAGACAGAAATCCCCAAAATTTTCTTCATGAATTATTATATTTCAAAAAATTATAAAATTTGAAATTTTTTTAAATAAATATTATTTTGATATCACAACACCCATGTACCACCCATTTTGCATGCTTACTCGCAAGTTTGATTGCCAACCCTAATAGGATCAACTTGTAGATGATAAAACCTAATTATTTTTGTATGGATAAAAGAATTAGTATTTATTGTATTTATTATAGATTTATTATATTTATTCAGATTTTATTTTTATTTATCAAAATTAGAATTCTACGTGTTTTATGTATCAAGTTGATCTAGATTTGACAAATCACGACCCCGTCAATGTTAGACTTAAACCCCAACCAAAAACCCTTATTATAGCAATTAAAATTATATTATTATGTTTTAATTCTAATTTATGAGTATTTATTGCATATTTAATTATTTATCAAAAATTAATTTTTGGTGACTAGTAGGTAACCCGTTATGACCTAGTTTTGGTTTCTACTTGGTTTTGGACTCAAAGAATTTATAGTAGACAACCCTATCACTAAAAATCCTATTTTTCCAATAAATTTCAAAATTAATAGTTTTTATTAAATAATAATTTAAAAATAGATTTTGATAATGTTTGATGGTTAGTAATATTTTGCCGTGCAGTTATTTGCATGTACAACCAACGTAGGATTAATAACTACATAATAAATTAATTTGACTTGAAGAATAAGAGTCTAATTAGTGTAATAATTAATTTTTAGGTGTTCAAGACGTTCCTGTGGAGAGCTCCGGACCAGATTTGTTTTGCTCGCAGCTTGGTTTGGAAGGCAAGTACACCTTGCTTGATTGTACTGTTCAGTTAACATATGCCTAGTTTTTTTTATTTAGTTGTGTGCACGCATCTTGAGTAACAGAATTATCCAGTATGTTGTGAAGATACGAGCTATCTACTGACCTGACACTTGGTATGGTGGTCCAACCCTTTTTCTTATCTGGTTGTGGGGTTGGATTATGGTTAAGGTACGAGGTATCTTCTAACCTAACATTGTTTAAAATATGTTCACTGTCTGAGTGAGTAAGTGCATGGACTAGTGTGTCGACTAATCATCGATATGAGAGTTCGAGTCTTGTGTTAGTAGTTGGTATTAGTTTAGTTTTCTAGATATTATTTGACGCCATTGTATTATGTCTGCACCGCGTATACAATTTGGATAGTTCATTGGGAGGGAAGAATCTATTCGTGAGAGTATGGGATTTATGTTTCTAATATATATATGGTGTAAATTGTGTACCCTCGAGTTCTGCGGAACGCCTGGTTGAATAACATTTCTTCTATTTCTTCCCCCTCATACGCCCCTAGAGATGTCTCAAATGCATTTCATATATATGGTTTAGTTATCCTATTTATTGTTTGCTGCTTTACTTTCATGCATGTCAATTTTTTGTGTACTTATTATGTCCCTTTGAGGATCTGACACCCTTTTTAGGTATAGAAGATCATGATTAATTGCAGGAGCACGGATCAGGACTGGCTACTTCTTTCTCTTTCGAGGAGGTCTTTCTTAAAGCTTATTGATCATTATATGATGTACTCATTATGTTTTCTTCATATTCTAGTTTGGTAGTAGATTTGTCTCTACCCGACTTTTTGTTTCTTCTCGACTATTTCATACTTGGTTAATTGTCAAATTTGGCTATTTATTACTATTTGGTTTTGTGGATGAGATTAGTATTGCTTGTGACTTGTGAAGTTATATACCACTTTTGAATTATTATTATTCATAAAATAACATATGTATGTGTATAATTTACATATATTGGAGTTGCCATGTACATACGATTGGCATTCTTACATATTCCTAGTCCTAAATATTTTAGGACTAAGGCGTGACGTATTTTTAGTGGTGACACATGCAAGTTGAGAGTATATTGTTTCAGTTATGTTATTGTACCGAGCAAGCCTGCAAACAGTATTAGAGTATAGAATCTCATCCACATATTTGACTTCCTCTTTATTTTTGTCCCAAATTCTTTAAATCACCTACCTTCCTTGACCTTCGAAATTATACTCGCTTAATTCTTTTGACATCGGTATCCTTCTTTCCTTACTTCTTATTTAATGTACTTCCCTAATAGTTCCTTGAGTATGGCCTTTTGCCAGAATATAGGAATCCTTGTTGTTAGAAGATAATTATCTTAGCATACCTATTAAAAAAAATAAATTATACTATTGGTAGCTCCCAAAAGTTTAGTATACCCAATGAACCCTAGCATCCAACACTTGTAAATTGATGAACCATTATCCCTTAATATATTTAGGAATGACTTGAGAGTACTATAGACACTACTAGGGTTAGTTAGAAATTTGACCATACTATTTAACCCTAGTATTGAGGAACCAATAGAAATCCAAGGTTGAATATTAGTACTAAACCTAACTTTCATAGTGAGATAATATAAGAGGACTATAAATTTAGATTCTTTTCTTGATATTAGCAGAGCATTACCTAAGGAAACCAAGAGGAATGAACCAATACCTTAGTAAAAGCATGGGTACCCTATCTTCAGTTTAGTAGATCCCCTAAAATCTATGATCATTGTTTAGTTATACTTGAGTCTCCATGAGTCACCGACCGTGCCATCTCATCCAACTATCTATATACTTTTCTATCTTGAGTTAATTACTCCCTCCATCATAAATCAATTGTCATAGCTCTTTACCAATTAAAACCTATTGAATGATTAGAACCTTTTTCTTGATAATGCCTCAAACATAGAGATTAGCATACTACATTCCCTTAGGAAACCATGATATTATCAAGAGTCTCTCTATTTACTTTTATATTTTGTTTCTCCTAAACATTAACGTTCGCTATTTGTACGATGACAAAAAAATTTCTTCATCTTTCCAATCGTATCATCTTACCCTTGTAATCATAGGCCAAGTGATTTCTTTTATATTAGAATATATAGTTTGGTAGGATTATAGTTTGTTAATCTTGAATTTTTAAAATATTTTTGCTTAGTAGTTATAACTTGATACTTTAAGTTATTCATTTAGATTACGATTTTATGATTATCCTGTAGTTTCAAATCAAGTAATATGTTCTACATATCTTAATACAGGTTATATCCTCTTTCAATGGGAGCAGTAACTTCTCCATTCTCAAGTTACAATATTAGTTGATTATTGTAAGTTGGGTAGCATGCCTCACAACCTAGTATCACATAGTCCTTTTGACCCATTAATGAAGTGTAATAGAACGACACATGAATATATGCTACCATAAGAAGATAGTATTTATCCAGACTGTAGAACTTTAGACGCCCATACCCCCATTTGGCCGACCAAAGATTTAGAAAAGAAGTTAGTATAGAAACTGTAGAGGCACAACATCGGACGAGTCTTAGCTTCTTAGTGAACTTGAACTATTGTACTTTCATTCATCATAATCTCACATACTTATATTTTGGACTATCTTGACTCATGCTGATATTACAGCATAGTTTTACAAGCTTATTCCTTATCGAGCTTGTTAATGATATATGTAATATTAGGGGCCCACACTAATACATTGTCTAAATCAGAATCGGTGTATTATGGTCTGGACAACCTTAGTGTGCTTGGTTCGTTCTTCGTATGACCTCTTTACGTGGATTGAGATATAGTTGACTTAACTTGTTAGACAAATATACTTGCCCTCTAGACAGGTCAGAGCATATTGTATCTGTTACATAACTATACTGATACAAGCCTGCGAATATGAATTTACCAAAAATAAGATTTTAATCCACAACTGTCTTCAAAACTCCCTTTTGAATTCTTTAATCGCCTTAAAACCTGTACTTGTATTCTATCACCTCCTCATTGAATTATTTATTGTTTTTTTTCATCTTCACCTATTTTGGAAAGATGAATGCTCTTACTTGATAAGTTTGATACACGGATAGTACTAGATATACCCTATATGCCAATCACATTACTATGTGACTATCTTTTGTAGTTAAGGGCATATCACCTGTGATTGGTTTTGTGTTAAGATTTTAAGGATTGGTAAGAACTATTGAATCATTGAGGAATTTTATTGTATAGCGTGGTGTTTATGAGAGATAAGTAAATTGTAAGTTGGGTAGAAGTTGCTTTGACAACTCGAGCCGAATGTTATATGAAGGTGAAATTCTTAGACTGTGATTAAGTAAGATAAGATTGAGAGATTTAAGTCAATTAATTTGGAGATTTTTTTTGATGATTATGATGATGAGGATTTAACTTTAAAGATAAGAATGCCTTATAGAATGAATTTTAAAATTTTGATATTGTGGACCTAGAATTTATAATTTGAGCACATGATTTAAATTTTGAATATTGGAGATTGAATCATTAATTTAAATTTTGAGGACAAATATAGAATTTTAAAACTTGAACATAGATGGATTGGATTTTAAATTCTATAATTTTGGTGATTTGAATTAAGAGTTAAATTTTGATTGATGGATCACCAATTTGAAATATTGAGGATAAAAATTGAATTTAAAATTTGATGAGTACGAAATTCTTAAGTTCGAAACTAGGAATAAGATTTTATTAGAGTTGTTATTGTTTAAAAATTTAGAGGAGATTATGGTAGTTGGAATCATGATTAAAATTTTAATGTGGGTTATTTAAATTTGAAGATGTCATATAGATTTGACTTAATTTTGATTCTTGGAAATTCGAGTAGAGATGAAGATGTCATGCGTTCTTCAGCAGCACAAAAAAGTAATTGACTATACTTCAAGACAATTACACCCTCAAGAAAATAACTACCCCACTCATGATTTGGAGTTAGCTGCAGTTATCTTCGCTCTAAAACTGTGGAAATACTATCTGTACGAAGAGCGTGTGGAGATCTTCACAGACCATAAGAGCTTGAAGTACATATTTACATAGAAGGAGCTGAATATGAGGCAGAGAAGGTTGTTAAAGTTGATGAAAGACTTTGATATCTCATTACAATACCACCCAGGAAAGGCCAACGTAGTCGCCGATGCCTTGAGCAGGTATCCGATGGCTATGTACTTGACTACAGATAGACACTTATTGGCCGATCTAGAGAGCTTGGGAATTGAAGTACTAGTTCCAGGTATTGATATTTAGATGTGGGGATTGCATATACAATCAGAGCTGATGGATAGAATTAGAGCTGCACAGTATGATGATGAGACTCTGAGGAGTATCAGAGAAAAAGTTCGGACAGGATTGACACATGACTTCACTATTGCGGATGATGGATCCTTGCGATATAGCACGAGGATGTGTGTGCCAAGTGGAGAGATGAGCGAAGAGGTTTTACAGGAGGCATACCGCTCTCATTACTCGATGCATCTCGGTGCCAACAAGATGTGTCGAGATATGAGGGAGCACGTATGGTAGTATGGTATGAAGTGCGAGTTAGCACGCTTTGTATCCAGATGTTTAGTGTGCCAACAGGTAAAACCAGATCGATAGAGGCTAGGAGGTTTGCTTCAACCTTTACCTATTCCAGAATGGAAGTGGGAGCACGTGACTGTGGACTTTATTTCAGGGCTTCCACGTTCTCCAGGAGGAAAGGACGCAATTTGGGTCATCGTGGATAGGTTGACCAAATCAGCCCACTTCTTACCTTTCAAAGTGGGTACATTGACAGAGAAGTTAGCAGAGATGTACGTGCGGTAGATTATCAGATTATATGGAATTTCTGTGGGTATCATCTCAGATCGGGATAGTCGTTTCACTTCCCATTTCTGGAGGAGTCTGCAGGCTAGCTTGGGCACTCAGCTCATGTTCAGTACCGCGTATCACCCTCCGACAAACGGACAGTCTGAAAAGAATATTCAGACTCTTGAAGACATGCTACGCACTTGCGTTTTGGATCTCGGAGGTTCTTGGGAGGATCATCTACACCTAGTAGAGTTTGCTTACAACAACAGCTACCAGGCCAGCATTAAGATGTCACCATTCGAGACTTTATATGGACGAAGGTGTCGTACACCGTTATCTTGGGATGATGTTGGAAAGAGAGCTTTGTTAGGACCAAAAATGATCGTGGATACAGCAGAAAAGGTGAAACGTATCAAAGACAGACTGCGAGTGGTGCAGGACAGACAGCGGCATTGGGCCAATAGCTACCGTAGACCCCCAGAGTTTCAGGTATAGGTTTTATTGTTCTTTTGGTTTGTGATTATTTTGTTTTATTTGCGTGTTAAGATTGTTTGTTCTAGGTTGGCGATTTGGTGTTCGTACGGATTTCTCCGATACAGGACACAATTCATTTTGGTAGAGACGGAAAGCTTAGTCCACGATACATCAGACCTTTCAGTATTCTTGCAAGGGTCGGTGCAGTGGCCTATAGACTGGACTTGCCGCCTGCTCTAGATGGAGTGCATGACATGTTCCACGTATCGCAGCTGAGACGGTATGTGGCAGATCCTAGTCACGTACTAGATCACTCGGAGATCGAGGTTGGACCGAAGCTCAGCTATCCTGAACAACCCGTTGAGATCTTGGATCGTAGAGAGAAGGTATTATGGAACCATACTATTCCTTTGGTTCGTGTTGCATGGAAACATCACTCTCCAGGCGAGTCAACCTAAGAAAGAGAGGACGAAATGCGCGAGCAGTATCCGTATCTCTTCGAGACTTGAGGTATAATTCTTTGTTTGATTGTTTGTTCTTGTGCTAGTTTATATTAATTTTGAGGACAAAATTATTTTAAGGAGGGTAGACTTGTCACTACCACATTTCAGAATAGGGGTATTTTTGTCTTTTTATTTATTTAATTTAATGTGTTAATATTGCATAATAATTATTTATATTTAATTGCTGTGATTTTATTGATTGTTGTACCTTACCGTTGCTTTGATAATTAGAGTGCTAAACTTGCCATTGCCTTCCAACTAATTTCACACCCTTGTCCTAGACGTGCCAGACTTTTATTTTGATCTTTGTGTGACTCATAACTATGCCATGATATGCTTCATTTTTGTCGCACAACATTCGTCGCAAACGACTATATTTAATTAAATATAAATCCAACTTTGGATCCTTGTGCGTTCCAATCGAAATTGGAGATACAATCTCGACCCATTTTGAGCAACCCAAATTAGGATAATATTCTATTCTGAGTCTTCTTTATTCATGACACTTGTGTCCCACTTAATTTTAGTCCCACGTACTTTTAATTAATTTTAGAACACCAATTATATTTATTTTAATTAAATTAAACCATAAATCCAACTTTGTTCAATTTTTTAATTGTTGGGCATTTTATGCAAAAGTGCATTAAGGTATCCTTCCCATTGGACACAACACATAAAGAAACCCATTTCTCCTTCATGTAAATTTTTCCATAATTTTTGAGAGTGTGTAACTCAACATCAACCTTTTCAAACCATAGCCCTCCAAACTTTGAACCAAATGCAATCATAGCCATCCATTTTGAATCGATTGAATCCTAGCCCTTGAAATATCTCTATGACAAGCCCTTTTCCCAAGGAGTATGGACCAAATTTCTAGGTCAACCCAACACCATACACATATAAATATCCATTTTCCTTTCTTTACTTTTTTCTTTTCCCAAGGAGCAGCCGACTCCCCTTCCCATCTTCCCTGTTCACTCATCCCCTTCCCATCAACCCGACTGAACCTCGCCGAAGAAACCCCTCGGCGGACCAGAACCCGACTGTCGACCACCTGAACGGCCCCATCCCGCCGTTCTCCTCCACACGACACCACCCGCCGCCTCGCCATCTCCCCCACTCACCCGCTGCACCCAGCACACCCCCGCCTCTCCTTCACCGACCGGATCATGACCCCGAGCACCACTGCACTTGCCATCCTGACCCGCCTGGACCGCTGTGAACCTCGCCAACCCGCCCCCTCGTCGACCAGAAGGCGCTGAAGCCGACCACCTGCACTCGGCCGGAGAAGCCCGCTGCCAACCCACTAATCGCCTGAACCCGCTGTCCACCTGAACCCGACCAGATCATGACTGGAGACCAGCTGCCACTCGTCGATGACCCGCCTGCAAGACCGCCGGAGACCCGCTAAAGCCGACCTCGACCGCTGCTCAACCGGCCAGAACGTCGGAGTCGACCCTCTCGACTGAACCGAGAACCTCCTTCTAGACGACCTCGACACGAACGCCTCATCCCGCATACACAGGTTTGAGTTCTCCTTCTGGCGTACATGTACGCGTGCACGCATACGCTTATTTCTCATTAGTATGCATATATATTTTTAGTTATGGTTTAATATACGTGTATTGTATATTTGATATATTGGTATATATATACATATATATATATATTATAAGAATTCAAATAGTATATATATGTATAGTATATGTATTCCATTAGTATATGTTTAATATGTATAATTGGTATATATATATATATATATATATATATATATATAGTATATGAATTCAATTAGTATATATACACATATACATATATTGTATATGTATTTAATTGGTGTACATATATATTATAAGTAATTAATGTTATATGCTAGATAAGACTATATGCATATTTATAGATGTACTATGAGACCCTAGTGTAATTACGGATATTCCGTAGTTATATTGACCTGTGACCATGTGAATTGTTAGTAGACTGCCATATGTACACTAACGTACTGACAAGACCCGAATTATTTAACTGTCTGTTATGCACAGCAATTACAAACGTGACACCCTTGCAACTAGACGCACACTTGACCCTGTAGATAACAAGTGTCACCCCCTAGTGTAGTCTCTCAGTTCATTGTGTTATTGATTGTGTGTGTTAGTGTATCGACTGATTTGTATTGTCATTAAATAATATCTATAGGACTGTTGGATAATTCAGACAAGATCCCGGAAATAGGACATTGGTATTGCCAGCTAAGGACCATAGGCGAGTACATTCTCTGACAGTTTTTATTATGTTGATTATCTCTATAATTCTAGTTGTATAGCGTACATGATTCTGACACTGTTGTATACACGAGTTGGCATCATCGAAACCTGTCACGAGGAGTCATGATTGGAATCCATCTTTCTAGCTAGGGAATGGGGAAATATTAGTAGCTTATGTGATCATACCCGACTCTATATGCATCATAGCTCACCCATACCTCACGTCGGTGCAGCCTGACCATTACATGCCTCATAGCCTGACTATTACTCGCATCATAGCTATCCGGATGGTTAGCCTGACCTTACATGAATTATAGCTAATTATATGTAACAAGCCTGGTCAGTCCCAAGCCGATCACATGATATGCTAATGTTTCACACACTTAGCTAGATGTTCTTGACATGTATCTCTATTATATTGATCTAGCATTCCTTATGTTCTAGTTATTGTTCTAGTAGTCACTTATATTCTAGTTCATTGTTCTAGCATGAACTTGTATTCCTATTCATTGCTAGATGTACATTGATTATGACATATGCTCAAGTACTCTATTATTCCAGTATTTCTTTATTTTAGTACTTTATTATTCCAGTTTTTCTTATTGCCAGTATTCATATCAATCTTGTATTTCTTTACACTATGTTATAGTTTTTATCAATATATGTGGAACTGTTGTTAGTGCCTGTACTTCGCTCCAATCCTGACTGGATATTTTTTCCAGAGGATCTTGAGGACTTCTGTCCCACACATTACGGACCAAGTATAGATGCAGACTACACACCAGAGATCTTAGAGGAGACTATTCCTTTAGAGAAGACATTATCTGCAGCTATCTAGACAGTATTTATCTTATGACTGAGACTTATTTGAGGTTATTTCAGTTTATATTTAGATTTATTCTGAGTTTATGTTGGGACTTGTGGAGACTTTATGTTAGACAGCTAGACTGTGGTTTATCTTTATTTTGAGATATGGTGTTTAACCATGTCATTCTTCTTATCTTTTATCGTGCCTTATACTCTTATAGTTATTGTGATTGAGTTTGCATTATGAGCTATTGGGAGATGTATATTGTCCTTCTTATGTAGTTGATATCATTGACAGGTTGTGAGTATTGTTTAGTATATTGTTGAGACCTAGACAGCGTTCTACCGCCGATGCTACGGCGTAGGCTGGAGGTACCTACGACTCATGCCCAAATTTCGGGTGCGGGTCGTGACATTATTCATTAGTTAGTTATTGATTAGTTATTGACTATTTAATAACTAACAACCAAATTAGGAAATATCATAATAAATAACTACCAATCCTAATCCTACGCCTACCCAAACCCGCGACCCCGTCTTCCAACCCGTGCACACCCCAAGCCGACCCCCATCTCTTTTTCTCTCTCTCTTTATATATATAAAATCTCCTTCTCATCTCTCCTTTTAAAAAATCTAACTTAAAATTTCCTCTATAAAATTCTAACTTTCTCTCCTTCCTCCATCACCCTAGCCGCCACCACCCTTACCAAGGCCGACCCCCCCTCTTCACGTAGACACCACACCACCTCCTCCATCCAAGAACCCTAGCATCTCCTTCCTTCTTCTTCAAGTAAGTTCATTAATCCTCCTCTCCTTACTTCTTCAATATCTTCTTGATTTATGAATATATATATAGATTATATATATGTGTGATAATGTAAACTTTTTTGTTTTATTACGAAGAACTCATGTAATCCCTGAACCCTAATTTTGAGGTTCAACTCAACACTTTTGTGCATGCATGAAAATCCTTCAAAACCCTCTTTAATTCTTTTTAATATATTCATATGGATGTTAATAATATAGAATATATTCAATTTTTATAATAAATTCCAGATTTATTAGTTTTTATTAAATTTGAGTTTTAATATGTTTTGTGGAAAATTTTGACCTAGTTTTGATGTATGCATGTAGGAGACCCTTAGCCCTTTTTAGGACTTGTTCATAAGATAGAAAACTCTAAATATTCTTAATTTTTTTTAAATATATATTATTTTGATATCACAACACCCATGTACTACCCCTTTTGCATGCATACTAACAAGTTTGATTGTCAACCCTAATAGGATCAACTTCTAGTTGTTAAAACCCTAATTATTTTTGTATGGATAAAATAATTAGTATTTATTCTATTTATTATTGATTTTAACATATTTATTTAGATTTTATTTCTATTTATAAAAATTAGAATTTTAGGTATTTTATGAACCAAGTTGACCTAGTTTTGACAAAATATGACCCCGTCAATGTTAGACTTAAACCTCGACCAAAAACCCTTATTGTATCAATTAAAATTATATTATTATGTTTTAATTCTGATTTATGATTATTTATTCATGATTTAATTATTTGTCAAAAATTAATTTTTGGTGACTAGTAGGTAACCCGTTATAATCTAGTTTTGGTTTCTACTTGGTTTTTGGACGCATATAATTTATAAAAGACGAACCTATCACTAAAAATCATATTTTTCAATAAATTTCATAATTAATAATTTTTATTAAATAATTTTTGAAAAATTCTTTTTGATATTGTTTTATCGTTAGTAATATTTTGGCGTGTAGTTACTTGCATGTGCAACCAACGTAGGATTAATAACTAGATAATAACTTAATTTGACTGGTAGAATAAGAGTCTAATTAGTGTAATAATTAATTGGTAGGTGTTCGAGATATTCTTGTTGAGAGCTTTGAACAAGAGTTGTTGTGCTTGCAGCTTGGCTTGAAAGGTATAGAAGCATGGAAAAGATGCAGCCATGCGACCGACGTCTATGTGCCCCAAAATAAAAAACTCAACAGATGTATTGTATGGACACCAAACAGCCCAGAAAAGGGTCACCCAGGCGATCCAAACAAGCGTCCTGACATCTGGCTGCAGGTCAACCTAACATGAGTTCCTGACAACAAAGATGGCGCCTGACACAAAATCCTGACAAAAAGGATTTTCTGATTGCTTCGAAGGAAGAGAACACACTATGAAAAAGAAGAACCAAGCATGGTGCAGAGCCACATGGACAACCCGACAAATAGATCCCATGCGTCTCTGGCCCATGCGTCCCAGACTCCATACGTTCCATGCGACTCTGGCCCATGCTTCCCAGACTTCATACGTCCCATGCGACTCTGGCCCATGCCTTCCAGATTCCATGCGGTCCATGCATCTTTGGCCTCGTGCGTTCCAGACTCAGTACGTCCCGTGCATCTTTGGCCGCATGTGTTCCAGATTCTACGTTGACCAAGTCTTGCTGTTACAACTGAGCAGTTCTCTCCAACCAAATAGTGACCACGTGTCCACTTGACCAAGTTGTGCCGACAACAGATAGGAACCATCTAGATATTCAGCAACAAAAAATCTTAATAAATATCCACATTACAACTAAAGCCCGGTCTTATGCATAGTTCTAACTCCCTTCTGTTAGGAGGGGACAAGTGGCAATCCCCACCATCCATATGGCCAAAAATCCATGCGGCCCCAAATATGACTATAAATAGCAGGGTACTACCCCCATGCAAGGGGCTGGCTGGCTATCTGTGAATTAATACTCAAGGGAGAGATTAGAGATTCCTCATTCAATCATCTACGGAGTAAAAAGAGTTTCTACAGTCCAAGCCCTCCATCGCCACCCCTAGAAAACAAATTTGTACTTAGATTGTCTCCTAGGACTTTTCTTTCTACTTTCATAGTTTGTTAAATCAAATCTAGTTCTCCCAGTTCTCGTTTTGATATTGAATGGCAAATACAGTGGCGACTCTGCTAGGGACTTCCTTCTCCTCTTTTGAGAAGTCGTTGATGCAATCCAATGCGGCCAAGCTTGGCTTGACACAAAAGATAGTGGTGGTCCGCTTCGACGAATAATTGTTCGAGGACATGCTCTCCGGGTACATCATGAGTCCTTCTCTGAGGCAAGCAAAGCCCAAGAAGACCAGCAGGACGAGGTAGATGTGCCTCACCCAACTGCGGAGCATGCCCTCCCCGTCTCTCTCCCAAACGTAGGAACCTTACATCATGCGGCCACTGTCTATGCGACAGCCTCTTCCAGCCAAAAGGGTGCTCCCCACTCGAGGACCCACAGAATGTGGGTGGCCAAGGCCGTTGTGCCCCACCTAGATGCGAAGCAGACGCTCCCAGCCTCCTACTTTGTTGCCCATAACGGTTGTCGGATAAACACCCATAATGTCCATATCCATGTGGCATCCAGGGCAGACGCAGAAACTGTTTAGCAACTTGAATCTAGCAGAGAAAAAGACTACGATTCCAAACATCCTGGTGCTGAGGCAGTTTCTATGTGGCCAAGGATGAGGCCTCATAAGACTGCCCATGCGGCATCAACTCACGACCGTGATAGAACCTCTATTTTCGACCGTATCTCCTGGGGCATAGAACCTATGTGACCCACTAAAAATTATGAAAACCCAAAGCTGGACTCTTCATAATACCCTCTTACGATATCTAAGATGAAGAAGTCCAGGAAAGTGCAAGCCCGTCAAGCTCAGGCAACTGCTCATACGACCGTCCGCCAACATCCATCGCTAGTTATTATGCGTGGCTCTGACGGACAGTTGTACGAGACTGACCCATGCATCCAGTCCAAGGGGTCCAACGGACAGGGCCAGTCTCAAAAGTCTTCCACCAGTACCTTGGGGAAGTTCGTATACGAACCCCAGGCCTGGGGGCAAAGACAGCACCTGCGCATTCGTGTGCCCGGGATACCCGGACTCACAAAGAGGATGCAAAGGTAAAACACCATTTGTATGATTTGTGTGACGTGATTACTCACAAGTGTAAAGCAAGAGTAACCACTATGACGTGCGATGTACCCTCTTTGAGGCACAGCTGCGCCATCAACATTATCAATTGTTGTTGCAATAAAGCAACAGTATTCACAGATAGGCAGTCGGCCTTCCAACAACTGCACCAGAGAGCCCTACCCGACAACAACCCAGAGATCAGGTGCAAGTATCAAAAGAGATGGAGTTGTCGTTCGCATCATGCTACTAAACTAGAAAGCTTCCCGCTGCCAAAGAAAGAAAGCAGTCGGATACCTCCAGTCTGACACTCTCTACCACAACATCACAAAGGCGATTACCTGGTAGGCTGACGATGGCACCGGCGGAAGGTCTCTTCCAAGGCACCCACTAAAGGAAGTAGATGTCAGCTCCTGAGGGTAGTTCATCCTCAGAACCCCTGGAGGTTACCCTAGCTAGGGGAAGTATCTCCTTGGAAGTACGCGATAACCTGGCATTGCGAGGAGACTACGATTCTCAAAGAACGGACGCCAAGATCCCGGAGGATAGCTATTCCCCCCAGGATGACACAATCTTCTACGCTGGGGGTAGTATACCCTCCGAATCCGAGGAAGACATAACAACTTCCGCCCTGCTTGAAAACCACTCACTATAAGGGTATGAAACAGGGAGCACGGCATCCGCTGCCCCCTTTATTTCTCCCCGTGTGAGGACAGTGTACATGGCTAAAGATGATCATGAAGGTCCCAGTGACGGACAGTGCCTCGAGATGCTCTAATCTATGTGCTCACGATGAGCGCATCAATGGAAGCTTTGACCCAGACAATGCTGAAAATTAAGGCAAAAATGGCCTCCCAGCCATCAAGGGCCTTTGGGCAAGCAAACCTGGACCCCGGGACTAATGGGGATTCAAATATGACCTGTCCACCCACGGGCGGTGATCCTCTCCTACCCAGACCGTCGGCGCCTTCGGCAGAAGATGAAGCTAAGGAAGTAAAGAGGGAGGTTCGAGAACTTTGGGCTCGCCTAGACTCCATGAGAAATCGGGATACTTTGTGATATCGGAGTGCGGTAACTATAATAGATAGAGTGGAGGGACGTACCGTATCCCCCTAAGTGCAAGACCTTCAACATTAACATGTTTGACGGGAAGTCCTCCCAACACCGCTTCATGAGCTACTTCGAGATCACCATGGGACACATACCCCGCAGTGACGCTATCCTTACCAGGATCTTCATCGGAATGATTGTGGGGGTAGCTTTCGATTAGTTATGCAATCTCAAAGATAACTGTATCTCATCATTCGATGACTTTAAGCATCTGTTCCTTAACAGATTCTATGAGGCAAAAAATGATATGATGATGTCTTCTCTGATGGACGTCGCCCAGGGAGAGAAGGAACTGACGAGAAACTACATCGAGGGGTTCCGTCATGCCGTACTAAGATTGACTCCTAGAAATCCTGAGGCCACACTCATAGATATATCCCGGAAGAGCATGCTCCCGGCAGTCAGCTTTTGGATGGGCAAGAGCCAGTTCAAGGACTGGACAACGTTCATTGTAAGTGTTGTCAACGCTGAGAAAAAGCTCAACGATGCTTGGCACTTGGGGATCCATATCCCTACTGCTGAGAAAAAGTGCAAGCGTCCTAACAACAACAACAATACTGGCAGCATTAGCAGCCGCGACGGAAAGGAAAAACAGGCTATGGTCGCTATTTTGACTAAGAAGCCTGTGGAAGAGCCGATGGAGCCTCCAAAACCCAAGGATGCTTACTCTTTCGAAGTTGCGGATGTCAAACCCATCTTTGACCTATTGATGCAGAGAGTCAAAATTTAGCTCTCCGACGTCAGACGTCAGCCTGAGGCGGCGGAGATTGCCAACCCGAGGTACTTTCACTTCAACCACTACGTCCATCACCCGATGTAGGAGTGCTATAACCTGAAGCGGTACATCTAACGTCTGATAGACACCAAGGCACTTTTCCTGGACTTCGAAAACGTGATGGTCACCGCCAACATGGTGTCCCTCCAATTTGGCAACTTCCCACCAATGAAAGCCCAAGACGGAGTAGTCCCTATCCCTATGGCGACCATGGAAGTGGTCAACCTTCCACTAGCTTGAGACCAAACGGTCGGGCTAATACCTCTTGCACACCACGTGGAGAGGACATGTGGGTCCATCCCGACATCGTGTCAGAGTTGACACAGCCCGCGACATCCTCCACCACCAAATCCAAAGGCAGGAAATCTAAGACTTGTTAGTAAGTTTCCTTTTCGACTGAAGAGCTGGCAACAGGTACAACAAGGTTAGGCACAATATACCAACTGATGCACGGCGATACACCCCCGGTTGTCCCACCTACTACCACTGGTCCCGGGCCATGTGTACCCTCAACCAGTGCCTAAAATATGTAGACAAACACAATTTCATCAAACGGAGTTCGTTGACATCGATCCGTTTAAGGGTATCAAGATCTACTACTTTGACCCGATCCTCTACAAGAAAGTTCACCAAGATGAAGGTGGCAACGAGGCCGACGAGGAAGCTGAGGCCACAACAGCACCCGAGGAGCCTATGAGAGTCCGTCTTAAGGCTCGCACTCACGATGCGGCTGCACCTCTCATCGTTAAATCGTGCGGAAAGACACCTGAATCTTCGGTACCTTTGACATTGCCAGAACTAATGGACCTCGACCAAGAGAGGATTCTGCCCTATCTACGCCTTTCGAACCAATGGTCATTCACCTTCTCAAGCCGAGTCGACCACCAAAGGGAGACCCGACTGCACCTGCAACTTTCGGACCTTTAATGGTAAAATTACGCAAAAAACCACCAAAGCCTTATTTTATGCTTTGGTAGCTAAGGAGAAGAATGAACTGGAGGAATATATATCTGACAGTGTCAATATCCCTTCCCCTGACGATGTAATCCTGCCGGAAGAGATACCGTATTTTCTCAATAAAGGACTAACTTTGAACCACTCGGAGCGTATGCATATAAGTACACTCTACTTCCTTGAGCGTGGTCTTGGCCTTCTCTTGCACACACAAGTGACCACTACATGCACCATACATCAACATCGATCTAGTCAGGATTCTTATTTCTTAGTCCCACCGAGGAACAAGGGAGACAAGATCATCATCTTCGGCAAAGTGGAATGCCTACGATCCTTCGTCCCAAAGGAAAAGAACCAAAATCTAAGATAGGCAGAATGTTACTCTACCAGTACAGCTCGCAAGCCCTACATCTTATCCAAAAGATGGGATACAACCTGGAGGTCCCTGAAGGATTAATCTACGACAAAGGTCGAAGGGCGCCTTTACGACTTTCCTCCCCCGCGGGCAAGCCCGAGGATTACTATCATAAGACAAAGCATGGCTTAGGATATGTAATACCTCCTACAAACCCCGATGGCTCAAATAAAAAAGATGAGGAGCGCTCACACTCTTCAAAAGCTTCAGACTGTGACTTCGACGTCAGTATCAGAAACATGCTCAGACAAACACTGTCCTCCAATATGGTGTCTACCGACCTTGAGGAGGGCGACGAGGATCAACCAGAGCTCTTTGAAATGGAACCTTGGGCCCAACACCTGGGTTCACAATGGGAGATACGATTTGAGCAGCAAGAACCTCCTATCGAGGACGAAGTTGTTCAAGTCAATCTAGGTGATGAGACCTCCCCAAAGCCTATCTTCGTCAACAAAAGTCTGCGCCGGGAATCCCTATTACAACTTGTCAGGGAGTACATCGATGTCTTCGTCTGGAGTTACGAAGACATGCCAGGACTAGATCCCCAAATTTTGGTCTACAAACTCAATATTCGACCATACGCCAAACCAGTAAAGCAACAACAACTACGGTTCTGGCCAGACCTGATTGATTCTATCGAGCTAAAGTCAAGAAGCTAATAGTTAGTGGCTTCATTCGCGAGGAACAATACCCTGACTAGGTAGCCAATATCATGCCCATCGTTAAGAAGAATAGAAAGATCTGAGTCTGCATCAACTTTCGTGATCTAAATGCGGCATATCCCAAAGATTAATTCCCTTTTCCAATCACCGACGTAATGAGTGACAACACTTGTGGAATATAGGTGCTACATATAAGCGAGCTGTGAGCACCATTTTATGTGAGTATCTGTGCAAGATGGTGGAATGCTACGTTGACGACATCACCGTCAAGAGTCGCTCCAAGGTTGATCATCTCCTAGACCTGAGGACTGTGTTTGACTTAATACGCACACATCGCCTCAAGATGAACCGTACCAAGTCCTTCTTGGGAGTCTCCAGCGACAAATTCTTGGGTTTCGTTATCACTTCCCGGGGTATTCACATAGACCCCGACAAGACCAAGGCCATCCTTGAGATGCATCCGCCAAGGAACCTCTGGGAACTCCACGACCTCCAAGGGAGTTTGGCATACATTAGGAGGTTCATATGAAACCTCTCTAGATGTTGTCAATCATTCACACGGCTCATGAAGAAAGGTGTCTCCTTTGTTTGGAATAAAGAATGCCAACGATCGTTCAATAAAATCAAAGAATACCTATCAAACTCTCCTGTGCTGGTGGCCCCAGTCATGGAAAAGCCATTCCTGCTCTATGTACGCTCAATCGATCAATCTCTCGTTTCCCTATTAGCCCAGAATAGTGATTCAGGCTATTAGTAGGACATATACTACCTCAGCCGGATGATGGTCAGCCCGGAGCATAAATATACCACCATCGAGAAAGAATGCCTTACGTTGATATTCCCCATTCAGAAAACTCGACACTACGTGACTGGACAGAACATTCATGTAATTTTGCGAGTCAACCCACTCAGGGTCCTCATGACCAAACCTGGGGTACTAAGTTCCGACTTACCTACCTGGCCAATACTATTATCTCCATATGATATGGTATTCATCCCACAGAAGGCCATCAAGGGTCAAGCATTGGCTGACTTTTTGGTAGCCCACCAGGGTTCAGAAGCATCAAAGCTCTACGAAGAGATTCCAGATGAAGTGGTAGACACCAATGTCGAATCATACGAAATGGTTTGGTGAATGTTCTTTGATGGTGCTTTAAGAACAGGGCCCAAAGGCAACATCATCCCTGGGATCGGGATAGTATTAATCTCCCAACCCGACCTTGTCATCAATTGTGCATACTCTCTCATGGAGCCATGCTCCAATAATATGGCAGAGTATAATACCCTAATTATCGGACTCCAGCTCGTCAAACAAGTCAGAGTAGAGTACTTAGAAGCCTACGGGGATTCTCAGCTTATCGTCAAGTAAGTCTGGGGAGTAAATAGAGTCCGAAATGAAGACTTGATCCCTACCACCAAGTTGCACACAAAATCATAGCGACTTTCGAGATGTTCTTTATTGAGCATGTCCTTCGGTTGCAAAATATTAAAGCGGACGCTTTAGCAAGCCTCGCTACTTCCTTAGTAGTCCCAGACAACACCCATCATTTAATTACGGTAATCGGTCAAGAGCTAGTATGTTCCAAAAGCAAATTATGCTTATGTATTAGCTATGCAGCAGAGGTCGATACCAATACTCAAGATTGGAGGCTTCCATTCATCGACTATGCAGTCTATGGAATTCTCTTTGAAAATCCAAAGAAAGCTACTTCAATCAGAAGACGCTCCCTCCATTAAAATTATGACACGGAGATAAAAATATTGTACCTTCGGTCCTATGATGGCCTTCTGCTCCGATGCTTGTTGAATACAGACGCAAAACAATCCCTTCATGAAGCTCTCAACAGAGTCTGTGGGGCGCAAAAACCCGGTCCAAAGCTACAGGACCATCTTTGGAGAATAGGCTACTATTGGCCGATGATGGTAGCAGATGTTGTTGATTACGCAAGAAAGTGCCAAGCATGCCAAATCCATGCAGACTTTATCCACCGGCCATCTGAATTCCTAAACCCAATGGTATCATCTTTGCCTTTTGAGGCTTGAGAAATGGACATCATCGGGCCAATCAATCCGCTTTCATCAAAGGGACATCGGTTCATCCTGGTGATCACCGATTACTTCTCCAAATGGGCGAAAGCTGTTCCGCTCGCTGAAGTCAAGACAACAAACGTGATTAACTTTGTCAAGTAGGATCGTCCACGACAATGGTCCACAATTTGAAAGTCACGCCTTCTATCAGTTTTATGATAAGAACCAAATCCAAAACATAGCCTCCACGATATACAACCCCGCCGTAAACGGTCTGGCGGAAGCATTCAACAAAACCATCACCAAGCTCCTCAAGAAATTTGTATCTTCCAACAAACACGACTGGAACGAGAAGCTGGGTGAATGTCTCTGGGCCTACTGAACAACAGTCCGGACAGCTAAATGCAATATGCCATTCTCTTTATTTTATCGAAGTGAGACGGTACTCCCGCTTATGATCCAAATCCCTTTAATATGGGTAGCTCTCTCCAACCAACTAACCACGGACGATAACTATCATCGACGGTTATAGGAGTTGGAAGCACTCGACAAAAAATGACTCTTAGCCCAACAACACATAGAGTTGTATCAAGCGCGTCTCTCTGGAGCCTTCAATAAATGGATAAAATAGAGAACGTTTTAAATGGGTGACCTCGTCCTAACAGTAAGAAGACCGATTGTTATGACCCACAAGACGACCGACAAATTCCAAACTAAATGGGAGGGTATGTTCATTGTGGAAACAGTATTTTCTAACGGCGCATACCGGCTAGCAAAATACAACGGCGACTTGCTTCTGATACCTATCAAAAGCAAGTTCCTCAAAAAGTACTCCGTCAAAATTCGACTACTACTCCTCTATTACCAAACTATATCGTATCTCCCTAGGTGCTGGGTCATGTCCACGGGATCTCTAGACTGTCGCTTTAATATATTACTCCAACGGAGTCGCTGAGCCAATTCGTAGAGTACATGGTGAGGGACCCAGAGGATAGAGCTAGACGATTCAGAGAGGGCTTGAACCAAGAGGTCAAGGTCCATATTTCTTCAGCTCATATAAATTTTGCTGACATATTGGCAGAGTCTCAAAGGGTTGAGGTGGATATGGGTCGTCGGAACAAGAGGAACAGGGATGCTATCGGTGGTAGTTGTAGTTAGGGGTAGGCAAAGCGTCCACAGTTTCAGCCAAGGACCTTTCAGCAACAGCAACAGTACCGTGCCCCAGTCAGAGCCCCAGCTCAACAAGTGCAGTAGCAACCATAGAGACAAGTACAACAAGTACCCCTATGCAATTATTATAAGAAGCCAGGGCATTCATGGCAGATCTACCAGAAGAGATTAGACGTGTGCTTAGACTGTGGATCACCAACGCATCAGATAAGATAGTATCCTGCCGTACCTCCTATAGAAGGATCCTCAGCCCAGAGAGGACCAGTTGGACCACCAGTAGCCCCGCATCGAAGAGGACCCCCACTTCGTATGCAACAGCAGTAGTTTTCCTAGCACCAGCTGTCACTACCACATTCTAGAATAGGGGTATTTTTATCTTTTCATTTATTTAATTTAATGTGTTAATATTGCATGATATTATTTATATTTAATTGTTGTGAATTTATTTGATTGTTGTACCTTACCGTTGCTTCGATAATTGGAGCACTACACTAGCCATTGCCTTCCTAAAAATTTTATACCCTTGTCCTAGACGTGCCAGCCTTCTATTTTGATCTTTGTGTGACTCATAACTATTTCCTTTTGTTCTCCATTTTAGTCGCACAACATTCGTCGCAAACGATTATATTTAATTCTATATAAATCTAACTTGTATTCTTGTGCGTTCCAATCGAAATTGGAGACACAATCTCGACCCTTTTTGTGCAACCCAAATTATGATAGTATTTTATTCTGAGTCTTCTACATCCATGATACTTGTGTCCTACCTAATTTTAACCCTATATACTTTCAATTAATTTAATAACATAAATTATAGTAATTTTAATTAAATTAATCCAAAAACCCCACTTTGTGTAAATTTCTAATTGTTGGGCACTTTTATGCAAAAGTGCATTAGGGTTTCCACACCCCCATTGGACACAACACATGGAGAAACCCCATTTTCCTTCATTGACCGGTCATATGAATTTTCTTCATAATTTTTGGAGTGTGTAACACTCAACATCAACCCTCATTAAACCTTAGCCCTCCATTTGAAATAATGCAAATCCTAGCCCTCCAAATATCTTAATGTAAAAGCCAAGGCCCTTTCCAAGGAGTGTTGACCGGCCCAACTACCTAAGTCAACACCCAACCCTAATTCCACATATATATATATTTTTCCTTTTACATTCACCCCAAACCCTATTCCTAGACGAACCCCTTCCTCATGTTCATCATCTTCTCCACCACGATCTCCCCCTCCCGCCGATCGGAGTAGTCTCACCGGAAGCCCATGCCTGAGCTGACCCTACTGAACTATCTCCACCATCACCTTCATCCCAGTCCCCCATCCACTCTGCCTCCACCCTCCTCCTTGCTCGTAGGAAGACGCCGGACCGACTGCAATCAACCCGTCGACAGCACCCAACGTCGACTCTGCCATCACCTGTCCCGACTAAACCCGCCTGAACTCGACACCACCCATCCATCATCCTGACCCCACGTCTGAACCACCTTCCCCGACCTCCTCATTGACAGTCGCCACCACCATTAACGCCAGATCCACCATCGTCTACACTACCGACCGGAGCGCGACAACAGCGCCAGAACCTCCTCCCGAGCTTGACTGAACGCTGCCATCATCGCTGAACAGTCAACCCCCTTCATGACTCGCCTGAAACCCGATCTCCTCCACCCATTCACCTCACGACTCGACGACAGCAACACCCTTCCCTTGACAGCCCGTTGAACCGATCTCCTCATGACTCGACGTCGTATACTCCCTCGTACACGTGCACGTGCACGCCGAGGCTAAGGTGCGAAGTGTTCTCTTGTGATTTTGTTCGTGTGTTAATGATGTTAGGATTTAGCGTGTTCATTAGATATTGATTGCTAGACGTTATGGAAGTAAACCAAACTCGTATGGGTATACGTGCGCGTATGCGTATAATAATTAATTTAGCATATATATATATATATATATATATATATATATATATATATATTATGTAGGAATTAAATGCAAATACTAGTTATGACTATATGTGTATATATATATTGTATGACCCTAGTTTAACTGTGGATTTTCCTGTATAATAGCATTGACCATGTGACCCTGAATATTGTGAGTTGTCTGCCTTGTGTACACTGACGGACTGGCGAGATATGTGTTAGTGATTGACTGTCTGATTATGCACAGCATTTAAGGACGTGACACCCATGCAACTAGACACACACTTGACCATGTTAGATGACAAGTAGCACCCATAGCGTAGTCTCTGAGTTCAGTGTACTTATGATTGTGTGTATGTTAGTGTATCGACTGATTCTATATTATTATTAAATAATATCTATAGGACTGTTGGATTATTCAAACACGACCTCGAAAACATGACATTGGTATTTCCAGCAGAGGACCATCGGCGAGTATATTCTCTAACAGTTTTTATTATGTTGATTATCTCTATAACTCTAGTTATATAGCGTACATGATTCTGACACTATGTATACACGAGTTGGCATCATCGAGACCGGTCACGAGGAGTCGTGATTGGGATCCATCGTGCTAGCTGGGGATGGGGAGATATTAGTAGCTTATGTGATCATACCCAACTCTACATGCATCATAGCTCACCAACACCTCACGTCGGTGTAGACTGACCATTACATTCCTCATACCCTGTTATGTAAGATTAGCCTGACTATTGCTCTTATCATAGCTATCCGGATGGTTAGCCTGATCTTACATAAATCATAGCTAGTCATACATAGCAAACCTGATCAGTCCCAAGCCTATCACATGATATGCTGATGTTTCACACACACAGTTAGATATTCTTTACATGTACCTCTAGTTTATTGATCTAGCATTTCTCTATATTCTAGTTATTCCTCTAGCATTCACTTATATTCCAATTCATTGTTCTAGCATGCACTTGTACTTCTGTTTATTGCTAGTATACCATTGAAGATGACATTATTCCAGTATTTCTATTTCCAGTATTTTATTATTCCAGTATTGTTATTGCCAGTATGTATATCCATCTTGTATTTCTTTACACTGTATTATAGTTTTTGTTAATATATGTGGAACTGCTGTTAGTGTTTGTACTTCGCTCCAATCCTGCTTGGATATTTTTTCCAGAGGAGCTTGAGGATTTCTATCCTACACTCTATGGACCTGGTATAGACGCAGACTACACACCAGAGATATTAGAGGAGTCTATTCCATTAGAGGAGACACTACCAGCAGCTATTTAGATATCATTTATCTTATGCATTTGAGACTTATTTTGAGGTTATTTTAGTTATGTTGAGACTTATGTGAAGTTAAATTTAAGAATTGTGGAGAATTATTATGTTGGACAGCTAGACTGTGGTTTATCTCTATTTTGAGATATTGTGTTGACTATGTCATTCTTTCTTATCTTTTATCGTACCATTTATAATCTTATAGCTATTGTGATTGAGTATACATTAAGAGATGTTGAGAGATATTTATTTTATTGTCCTCCTTATGGAGTTGATATCATTGATAGGCTGTGAGTTATGTTAGTATTATTGAGATCTAGACAGCATTCTACCGCCGATGCTGCGGCGTTGGCTGGATGTACACACGACTCATTCCCAAATTTCGGGTGCAGATCGTGACACATTTTTAGTGGTGGCCCATGCAGGTCTAAGCTTTGCAAGTTATGCAATGTTGTGGTAGTGTGACAACTTAGTTGTACTACTACGAGCCTGCTCTAGGAAATAGGATTTAGGATGCGAGTATGCTCAATCAAAACTAGATAATTCTGATCTTACAATGCTATTCTAAAAGATTGCTTCCTTTAGAATTTTATTGTACTTCCTTGTTGGTATCGTATCTATTACCTTAATTGATTCTTTTTGTTCTGTCTTCAGGATGCCGCCGAAGACTAGGTCTTTGAGAATGGGAGCAGCAGCTTCAGAGAGGTATGCCATCTCTCGACCAGACGAACAGACATCTAAAGTTCCTCCTATATCTTCTATTCATATGGGAGTATCTGCAACTGTTGGGATTCCTCCTCCACCTGTTCAGAGGATTGCCCCAGCTGTGACGGACAACCTTCCACCACCACCGACTCCGATTCCCGGAGGTATGCCTACTGACAGGGTACAGATGTTCGCGCTTATCCAAGGCATGTTAGAGGCCCAGAGTGTGACAACAGAAGATCAACGTATTCAAGCTGAGGCTCAGAGGGTGCAAACAGAGGCGCACCAGGCACAGACAGAGCTGATGAGAGAGAGCATGGAGAATGCTCATCAGGTGGCTCTCCAGGCTATGGAGATAGTAGTACGACAACAGCAGCACCAGAGGCTAGGTACTATAGTGGACATTAAGAGGATGATGCCTCGAGAGTTCAAAGGCAAGAATGGCCTCCCAGCCATCAAGGGCCTTTGGGCAAGCAAACCTGGACCCCGGGACTAATAGGGATTTAAATATGACCTGTCCACCCACGGGCGGTGATCCTCTCCTACCCAGACCGTCGGCGCCTTCGGCAGAAGATGAAGCTAAGGAAGTAAAGAGGGAGGTTCGAGAACTTTGGGCTCGCCTAGACTCCATGAGCAATCAGGATATTTTGTGATATCGGAGTGCGGTAACTATAATAGATAGAGTGGAGGGACATACCGTATCCCCCCAAGTACACGACCTTCAACATTAACATGTTTGACGGGAAGTCCTCCCAACACCGCTTCATGAGCTACTTCAATATCACCATGGGACACATGCCCCGCAGTGACGCTATCCTTACCAGGATCTTCATCGGAATGATGGTGGGAGTAGCTTTCGATTAGTTCTGCAATCTCAAAGATAACTGTATCTCATCATTCGATGACTTTAAGCGTCTGTTCCTTAACAGATTCTATGAGGCAAAAAATGATATGATGATGTCTTCTCTGATGGACGTCGCCCAGGGAGAGAAGGAACTGACGAGAAACTACATCGAGCGGTTCCGTCATGCCGTACTAAGATTGACTCCTAGAAATCCTGAGGCCACAATCATAGAGATATACCGGAAGAGCATGCTCCCGACAGTCAGCTTTTGGATGGGCAAGAGCCAGTTCAAGGACTGGACAACGTTCATTGTAAGTGTTGTCAACGCTGAGAAAAAGCTCAACGATGCTTGGCACTTGGGGATCCATATCCCTACTGCTGAGAAAAAGGGCAAGCGTCCTAACAACAACAACAATACTGGCGGCATTAGCAGCCGCGACGGAAAGGAGAAACAGGCTATGGTCGCTACTTTGACTAAGAAGCCTGAGGAAGAGCCGATGGAGCCTCCAAAACCCAAGGATGCTTACTCTTTCGAAGTTGCAGATGTCAAACCCATCTTTGACCTATTGATGCAGGTAGGCAAAATTTAGCTCTCCGACGTCAGACGTCAGCCTGAGGCGACGGAGATTGCCAACCCGAGGTACTTTCACTTCAACCACTACGTCCATCACCCGATGTAGGAGTGCTATAACCTGAAGCGGTACATCTAACGTCTGATAGACACCAAGGCACTTTTCCTGGACTTTGAAGACGTGATGGTCGCCGCCAACATGGTGTCCGTCCAATTTGGCAACTTCCCACCAATGAAAGCCCAAGACGGAGTAGTCCCTATCCCTATGGCGACCATGGAAGTGGTCAACCTTCCACTAGCTTGAGACCAAACGGTCGGGCTAATACCTCTTGCACACCACGTGGAGAGGTCATGTGGGTCCATCCCGATATCGTGTCAGAGTTGACACAGCCCGCGACATCCTCCACCACCAAATCCAAATACAGGAAATCTAAGACTTGTTAGTAAGTTTCCTTTTCGACTGAAGAGCTGACAACAGGTGCAACAAGGTTAGGCACAATATACCAACTGATGCACGGCGATACACCCCCGGTTGTCCCACCTACTACCACTGGTCCCAGGCCATGTGTACCCTCAACCAGTGCCTAAAATATGTAGACGAATACGATTTTATCAAACGGAGTTCGTTGACATCGATCCGTTTAAGGGTATCAAGATCTACTACTTTGACCCGATCCTCTACAAGAAAGTTCACCAAGATGAAGGTGGCAACGAGGCCGACGATAAAGCTGAGGCCACAACAGCACCCGAGGAGCCTATGAGAGTCTGCCTTAAGGCTCGCACTCCCGATGCGGCTGCACCTCTCATCGTTAAATCGTGCGTGAAGACACCTGAATCTTCGGTACCTTTGACATTGCCAGAACTAATGGTCGTCGACCAAGAGAGGATTCTGCCCTATCTACGCCTTTCGAACCAATGGTCATTCGCCTTCTCAAGCTGAGTCGACCACCAAAGGGAGACCCGACTGCACCTGCAACTTTCGGACCTTTAATGGTAAAATTACGCAAAAAACCACCAAAGCCTTATTTTATGCTTGGGTAGCCAAGGAGAAGAATGAACTGGAGGAATATATATCTGACAGTGTCAATATCCCTTCCCCTGACGATGTAATCCTGCCGGAAGAGATACCGTATTTTCTCAATAAAGGACTATCTTTGAACCACTCGGAGCGTATGCATATAAGTACACTCTACTTCCTTGAGCGTGCTCTTGGCCTTCTCTTGCACACACAAGTGACCACTACATGCACCATGCATCAACATCGATCTAGTCAGGATTCTTATTTCTTAGTCCCACCGAGGAACAAGGGAGATAAGATCATCATCTTCGGCAAAGTGGAATGCCTACAATCCTTCATCCCAAAGGAAAAGAACCAAAATCTGAGATAGGCAGAATGCTACTCTACCAGTACAGCTCGCAAGCCCTATATCTTATCCAAAAGATGGGATACAACCTGGAGGTCCCTGAAGGATTAATCTACGACAAAGGTCGAAAGGCGCCTTTACGACTTTTCTCCCCCGCGGGCAAGCCCGAGGATTACTATCATAAGACAAAGCATGGCTTAGGATATGTAATACCTCCTACAAACCCCGATGGCTCAAATAAAGAAGATGAACACTCTTCAAAAGCTTCAGACTGTGACTTCCACGTTAGTATCAGAAACATGCTCAGACAAACACTGTCCTCCAATATAGTGTCTACCGACCTTGAGGAGGGCGACGAGGATCAACCAGAGCTCTTTGAAATGGAACCTTGGGCCCAACACCTGGGTTCACAATGGGAGATACGATTTGAGCAGCAAGAACCTCCTATCGAGGACGAAGTTGTTCAAGTCAATCTAGGTGATGAGACCTCCCCAAAGCCTATCTTCGTCAACAAAAGTCTGCACCGGGAATCCCTATTATAACTTGTCAGGGAGTACATCGATGTCTTCGTTTGGAGTTACGAAGACAAGCCAGGACTAGATCCCCAAATTTCGGTCTACAAACTCAATATTCGACCATACGCCAAACCAGTAAAGCAACAACAACGACGGTTCTGGCCAAACCTGATTGATTCCATCGAGCTGAAGTCAAGAAGCTAATAGTTAGTGGCTTCATTCGCGAGGAACAATACCCTGACTGGGTAGCCAATATCATGCCCATCGTTAAGAAGAATAGAAAGATCTGACTCTGTATCAACTTTCGTGATCTAAATGCGGCATATCCCAAAGATTAATTCCCTTTTTCCAATCACCGACGTAATGAGTGACAACACTTATGGAATATAGGTGCTACATATAAGCGAGCTGTGAGCACCATTTTATATGAGTATCTGTTCAAGATGGTGGAATGCTACGTTGACGACATCGCCATCAAGAGTCGCTCCAAGGTTGATCATCTCCTAGACCTGAGGACTGTGTTTGACTTAATACGCACACATCGCCTCAAGATGAACCGTACCAAGTCCTTCCTGGGAGTCTCCAGCGACAAATTCCTGGGTTTCGTTATCACTTCCCGGGGTATTCACATAGACCCCGACAAGACCAAGGCCATCCTTGAGATGCATCCGCCAAGGAACCTCCGGGAACTCTACGACCTCCAAGGGAGTTTGGCATACATCAGGAGGTTCATATGAAACCTCTCTGGATGTTGTCAATCATTCACACGGCTCATGAAGAAAGGTGTCTCCTTTGTTTGGAATAAATAATGCCAACGATCGTTCAATAACATCAAAGAATACCTATCAAACTCTCTTGTGCTGGTGGCCCCGGTCATGGAAAAGCCATTCCTGCTCTATGTATGCTCAATCGATCAATCTCTCATTTCCCTATTAGCCCAGAATAGTGATTCAGGCTATGAGTAGGACATATACTACCTCAGCCGGATGATGGTCAGCCCGGAGCATAAATATACCACCGTCGAGAAAGAATGCCTTACGTTGATATTCCCCATTCAGAAAACTCGACACTACGTGACTGGACAGAACATTCATGTAATTTTGCGAGTCAACCCACTCAGGGTCCTCATGACCAAACCTGGGGTACTCAGTTCCGACTTACCTACCTAGCCAATACTATTATCTCCATATGATATGGTATTCATCCCACAGAAGGACACCTAGGGTCAAGCATTGCTGACTTTTTGGTAGCCCACCAGGGTTCAGAAGCATCAAAGCTCTACGAAGAGATTCCAGACGAAGTGGTAGACACCAATGTCGAATCATACGAAATGGTTTGGTGAATGTTCTTTGATGGTGCTTTAAGAACTGGGCCTAAAGGCAACATCATCCCTGGGATCGGGATAGTATTAATCTCCCAACCCGACCTCATCATCAATTGTGCATACTCTCTCATGGAGCCATGCTCCAATAATATGGCAGAGTATAATACCCTAATCATCGGACTACAGCTCGCCAAACAAGTCAGAGTAGAGTACTTAGAAGCCTACGGTGATTCTCATCTTATCGTCAATTAAGTCTGGGGAGTAAATAGAGTCCGAAATAAAGACTTGATCCCTACCACCAAGTTGCACACAACATCATAGCGACTTTCGAGATATTCTTTATTGAGCATGTCCTTCGGTTGCAAAATATTAAAGCGGACGCTTTAGCAAGCCTCGCTACTTCCTTAGTAGTCCCAGACAACACCCATCATTTAATTACTGTAATCGGTCAAGAGCTAGTATGTTCCAAAAGCAAATTATGCTTATGTCTTAGCTATGCAGCAGAGGTCGATACCAATACTCAAGATTGGAGGCTTCCATTCATCAACTATGCAGTCTATGGAATTCTCTTTGAAAATCCAAAGAAAGCTACTTCAATCAGAAGACACTCACTTCATTAAAATTATGACACGGAGATAAAAATATTTTACCTTCGGTCCTATGATGGCCTTCTGCTCCGATGCTTGTTGAATACAGAGGCAAAACAATCCCTCCATGAAGCTCTCGACAGCGTCTGTGGGGCGCATAAACCCGGTCCAAAGCTACAGGACCATCTTTGGAGAATAGGCTACTATTGGCCGACGATGGTAGCAGATGTTGTTGATTACGCAAGAAAGTGCCAAGCATACCAAATCCATGCGGACTTTATCCACCGGCCATCTGAATTCCTAAACCCAATGGTATCATCTTTGCCTTTTGAGGCTTGGGGAATGGACATCATCGGGCCAATTAATCCGCCTTCATCAAAGGGATATCGGTTCATCCTGGTGATCACCGATTACTTCTCCAAATAGGCGAAAGTTGTTCCGCTCGCTGAAGTCAAGACAACAAACGTGATTAACTTTGTCAAGTAGGATCGTCCACGACAATGGTCCACAATTTGAAAGTCATGCCTTCTATCAATTTTATGATAAGAACCAAATCCAAAACATATCCTCCATGATATACAACCCCGCCGTAAATGGTCTGGCGGAAGCATTCAACAAAACTATCACCAAACTCCTCAAGAAATTTGTATCTTCCAACAAACACGATTGGAACGAGAAGCTGGGTGAATATCTCTTGGCCTACTGAACAACAGTCCGGACAGCTAAATGGAACACGCCATTCTTTTTATTGTATCGAAGTGAGATGGTACTCCCGCTTATGATCCAAATCCCTTTAATATGGGTAGATCTCTCCAACCAACTAACCACGGACGATAACTATCGTCGACGGTTATAGGAGTTGGAAGCACTCGACGAAAAATGACTCTTAGCCCAACAACACATAGAGTTGTATCAAGCGCGTCTCTCTGGAGCCTTCAATAAATGGATAAAATAGAGAACGTTTTAAATGGGTGACCTCGTCCTAACAGTAAGAAGACCGATTGTTATGACCCACAAGACTGTAGAAGCATGAAAAATATGCTGGGAACAGCTACATAGCCTCTTGATACAGAGCAGCGTAAGCAGAGGCCTTCAGAGCGATCAGGCGTACGGCAGAGTTTTCTTTACTAAAATACAGCATAAAGAATAAAGCTCAAAGGACCATCTGCATAAGTGCAGTACGTCCAGGCTGCTCCAGCGTGAAACAGAGTCCACCATCACCTCCATGGCGTAAAACTCAACCGCTCTCAAAGCAGCGTAATAGCATACGAGGAACGCTTCATCTTCCCCGAAATAAACCTGTCTAGTCACGCAGTAAATCTGACCTCTGACTCCTGACAAAAGGTGATGCACGGCTACCCAGACGACGGCTGAAAACGATGGCAGACCTCTCGGGACGCATCCCACAGTATGATGGCGGATCTCACCATTTAATGCAGAGGATTTGGTAAAACATCACCAAACCGTCGTTTACTGGAGTCCCCTCAGCATAAACCGCTCTTTTGCGTACAAGGGAATACGTTGCCCTGTTTTACACAGGCAAACATGAGCTGTTTTACGCTCCGCAGCAGACAAACCGCCTGCCACATCAAAAGCTGCACTTCGTACGGGATTCGAGGCACGTCTCCACGTCTAATTGCACAGAGCGGTGACAGTTTCTCTCAAGACACGTCTCTGCGATGGGTGCACAGAAGGCCTGCAGACCTTCGAAACACGCCTCCGCATTTAATGCATAAGGTGATGGCAAATCTCTGCAAGAGATTTAGTTATATCTTCAAAAGCCGTAATTCCGGCTAAGGCGTCCACATCAGCACGGTATGCAGCGGCTTCTACGCCCATTCAGGATCTGTGCTCAAGCGGCTTCTACGCCCATTCTGGCACGATATGCAGCGGCTTTTACGCCCATTCAGGATCGATGCTCATGCGGCTTCCACGCCCACTCAGTCTCTACGACTACTCGGCTTCCACGCCCACTCAGTCTCTACGACTACTCGGCTTCCACGCCTACTCGGCTTCTATGCCTGTTCAGCTTCTGTGCCTGTTCGGCTTCCACGCCTACTCGGCTTCTAGGCCTGTTCGACTTCTATGCCTGCTCGGCTTCTACGCCTACTCGGCTTCTATGCCTGTTCGGCTTCTATGCCTACCTGGCTTCTATGCCATGGTGACGGACATTTGGCTTCTACGCCAACCTTTTCTACACAATGGATACCTACCCGCGTGGCTTTTACGCCATGATCTTAGTAGCAATCGTACGTATTGTGTCCCCTTAGTTGGACCCACGTCACCCGCTCAGTCAAAAGATCATCTATACGTAGGCATTGGTTACTTTAACCGTTGTGTAAAAGGGTGCTGTACTTTTCACTCCTCGGTTGCTACACCAACGAAGTGGTCACTATCACCAAAGACTCTATAAATAGAGGCCCCTGTCAATGGGGAACAAGGTCAAAAAATTGGTCAAGAAACCGATATCAGATCCCGGATGGAAAAATTGGTCAAAAAACCGATATCAGATCCCGGGTCAAAAAATTCGATCAAGAGTACCAATATCAGATCCAAGGTCGACAGTCGGAGAAGATCGAATAAGGAGGAGAGAGAGAGAGAGAGAGAGAGAGCCCGGAGCTCAGGCAAAGAGCGGGGATCGACGACTTCGGTATCGTGCATCCACCCTCTCCTGCAACCTTCGAAGCTGCTACCTGTCTTCCATGGCACTTCTTCAACATCGCGTGGTCCAAGGGCTAAAGTGATCGACCGTAGATCAGACACCTATAGCAATTTATACCCAGATTAAATAAATTGTACTCCCACATCCTCGTATATGATTACATTGTACAAGTTTGTTTGTAAACCAAAGGGCACGGGTTTCGCACAAACCCCGTCATTGAAATACACTTTCATTCTTTCGTTTAATACCACAAACAAGATGGCGACTCTGCTGGAGATGTCTTTCTCTTCTGACGAGGAAGTAATTGCTCAACGCGATGCGATATCTATAGGAACCGTAAAGAAGACGCTGGTCGTTCATTTTGACCAGTCTGCTTACGAAGACATGCTTTGAACCGGGGGTAGCTCTCACTCTCTCTCCGTCCAAGACAACAGGAAGCTGCGTAAAGTGTGGATGCCCAAGACATCCTCAACCATTCCTGTGGACTCTTCGATCTCTCCGACCAATAAGGTGGTAGCATCGCTCCCTCTGTACCCTGCACATAAAATTTAGTCTCCCGCTACGCACGGTACAGACAAAACTTCGGGCAAGGCCTCTGCGCTAACCCAGAAGTATCCACTGTGCTTTACGCGTAGGAACCAGTCTTCCGCTACGCGCGGTACAGACAAAACTTTGGGCAAGGCCTCTGCGCTGACCCAGAAGTATCCACTGCGCTCTACGCGTAGGAATCATTCTCCCGCTATGCGCGGTACAGACAAAACTTCCGATGGTGCCTCGACGCCAAATCGGAAGAACAGATCACGCTCCACGCACGAAACAACATCTGACTTCTATGGAAAAACAGATGAGCGCGGTGATCTCCGCGAGGGGAAGCAAGCAGGCGAATATCCAATCTCTCGGCCTTTACGCCAGCAAGAGAACAATCTGCCTACCCTCCGGATTATGCGAGAAGCCGATGGCCGACTGAGGACCTCTTCAGCTTTACGTCGGTCTGAGCAGATCCCCAAATTATGTCACGACGCAGGACGAGCTCAGATTACGGGAAGGCCCCCTCCCCAGGGATTATCCGCCGCCCAGATGGCCAGCCTATTGTACACAGGTGGAATAGGGAAAGCCAGGGTGCCCCATCTCCGCGTACCCACTGATGGGAACAGAAGAAATAAGTCGTCGTCCTCTTCTGTAAATTCTTCGGACTTACGGGATTATCTAACCCAGAAATGCGAAGGCAAGAATCATAAGCAGCCTGCAGTTCCCCTAACAATCAAACGCGGGAAAATCTTATGGGAAGATACGTCAACGTCTGATGTCGTCATCACAGGTGGGCCACAGGAAGACTCCATCTTTATGATCCCAGCTACCCATGACGATCAGCGGCCGATAATCTTTGGTTGTAGGCGGAACACTCTAGTCGTACAGGAAGAATCACGCGAGTCTGAATCTAGCAGAATACAAACCCACAGATACAGCCCACAAGCATTAAAAATTATGCAAAATATGGGTTACGACTTTAAACTAAAACAAGGTCTCAACTATGGGAAAGGTAGGCGAACGCCGGTGCGCAGTAATTCTCGCTATCAAGAAGCTCGTTTCGGGTTGGGATATGCTGCGTCTCTCAAGAGATCGAAAATCCCGAAGTCTAGTCCGGAACAACCAAAGACAGTTTTTGATGAATCGGTCTCTATGGCCAGGAACCGCGGCATGTCCGGGGGTAACATACCTCGACAGGACAAAATAACGTCCAAGGCCGGGGGGAGAATCCCCTCAAAGGCCATAGACGATACAACAACGACCATCTCTTCGCGAGACCACGAAATTCGGACATCAAGAGCCCGAAGACAAAAAGGGACTTTTTCCTTCAACGAAGACGACATCGTTGAGATCTTTGATATATTAATGAAAGAGCGCAAGCTCCAGCTACCCAACATCAGACATCCTGAGAGGGCTGGCGACGTGGATCACCCAGATTATTGTCTCTTCCATCGATACACTCATCACCCCACAAAGGCGTGCTATGTGCTAAAAAGGAAAATTCAGGAGACGATCGATGCCAAGGTCATCACTTTGAATCTGTGAACAAAGGGATGATCCGTACCGATTGGATTTCCATTCTTTTCTTACATAACAATTTGCTCCTTTCAAAAACTTTGTCATGTTCATATCATCCCTGAATAAAACTTTCGTCTACCGACTATCTTCTGATATAAGTTGCCCTCCATACTTGACATCTGTACTTAACTCTAAGTACACCAGTGGTGTTAAGTCCACAAAAACTGCCATGTCCATATCACCTCTGAGCAGATGTGTGCCTCCATCCCCGATGGAAGTCACAATCATAAAGTTTGTCATGTTCATATTACCTCTGAATAAACTTTCGACCGTCAGTTGTCATGTCCATATTACCTCTGATATCGATTGTCGTCTACACTTGACATCCGTACTTAACTCTAAGTACACCAGTAGTGTTAAGTCCACAAAAACTGCCATGTCCATATCACCTCTGAGCAGATATGTGCCCCCATCCCCGATGGAAGTCACAATCATAAAGTTTGTCATGTTCATATTACCTCTGAATAAACTTTCGACCGTCAGTTGTCATGTCCATATTACCTCTGATATCGATTGTCATCTACACTTGACATCCGTACTTAACTCTAAGTATGCTAGTGGTGTTAAGTCCACAAAAAACTGCCATATCCATATCACCTCTGAGCAGATGTGTGCCTCAATCCCCGATGGAAGTCACAATCACAAAGTTTGTCATGTTCATATTACCTCTGAATAAACTTTTGACCGTCAAATTGCCATGTCATTCTCACCTCTGAGCAAGTATGTACCACTCTCCGTGACGAGGTAGAACCCATAGCACGAAAGTTCTTGGAAGCTATAGACTCCTACCATCCGCATATCTGGGAAGCAGCATCATCATCCAACGTTATCACAACGTATGGACCACATGAAGATTCTATCTTCATAATCCCGCCTACCTGCAGCAGTCAGCGTCCAATAGTATTTGGCTGCATGCGCAATCAGCCAGCCATCCAGGAAGATCCTTCCGATGACGATACTGTGAAGATGCAGGTTCACCGATACAGCCCTCAAGCGCTGAAGATCATGCAAAACATGGGCTATGACTTAAAGCGAAAGCCGGGCCTAAACTACGGAAAAGGCAGAAGAACACTGCCACGCGACGACCCCCGCTACCAACAAACTCGTTTCGGGTTAGGGTATGCCACCTCCCTTACGGCTTCCACGTCGGATAAGGACATCTTTTCCTCCCCCTGGGACGGCTCGACACCCCCCGACTCACCTAGTGCTCCCGAACAAGCACTATCAGCAAATATGGTGATGACAGATCCCTCAGAAGCAGAGGAACAAGATTCTGAGCCGTTTGAGAATGACTCTTGGGCTCAACAAATGGATACACAGTAGGAATTCTGCTTCGAACAGAGGGAACCTCCAACCAAAGACGAAGTTATCCAAATCAATGTTGGGGGTGAGCTTTCGCCAAAGCCGATATTTATCAGTGACAATCTTCCGCCAGCCGAAAGGAAAGAAATCATACAGCTGATAAAGGAATACGTCGACGTCTTTGCATGGGATTATGGAGACATACCGGGCCTAGACCCGAAGGTGGCTTCTCACAAACTCAACATATTGGCTGACTCAAAGCCTGTGAAGCAGCACCAACGCCGGTTCCGACCGGACATGATGGACGCCATTGAAGCTGAAGTCAAAAAGCTGATAGCCTGTGGGTTCATCCGGGAAGAACAACATCTCGACTGGGTCGCCAACGTTGTCCCAGTCATGAAGAAAAATGGGAAGGTACGTATCTGCATCGATTACCGAGATCTGAATGCGGCCTGCCCCAAGGATGAATTTCCTCTTTCCATCACGGACATCATGATCGACAATACCTGCAGTTTTGAACGCATGTCTTTCATGGACGGGTTCTCAGGATACAATCAGATCAAGATGCATCCTGAAGACGAGAAGCACACTGCCTTTCGTACCCCGCTGGGAGTGTATTGCTATACGGTCATGCCCTTCGGATTGAAGAACGCCGGGGCTACATACCAACGGGCTATAAGCGGCATATTCCATGAACATTTACGCAAAACAGTAGAGTGTTACATAGACGACATAGCCGTCAAGAGCCGCCTCAAGGATGATCACATTCAAGATCTAAGGACGGTATTCGAGTTAATGCGCCGACATCAACTCAAGATGAACCCTACGAAGTCCTTCCTGGGCGTATCTAGTGGCAAATTCCTGGGATTTGTTATCACCACCAAAGGCATCCAGGTGGACCCTGACAAAGTCCAGGCCATCGTAGAAATGTGACCGCCCCGCAATCTGAGGGAACTCCAGGGATTTCAAGGCCGTCTGGCTTATATCCGGAGGTTCATATCCAACCTCTCAGGAAGATGCCAGCCTTTTTTGCACCTCATGAAGAAAGGTGTATCCTTCGTATGGGACAAAACCTGTCAGCAAGCATTCGGGGAGATCAAACGCTACCTCACCAGTCCGCCAGTTCTGGTGCCTCCCATCATGGGGAAACCATTCTTGTTATACGTCCGAGCAATGGATCATTCACTAGGAGCTCTTCTAGCGCAGAAGAACGACGAGGGGCATGAGCAGGTTATCTACTAACTCAGCAGGATGATGGTTGGAGCCGAACACCGGTACAACCCAGTGGAGAAAGAATGTCTGGCTCTGATGTTCGCTATCCAAAAGATGCGGTACTACGTCACCGGCCAGACTATTCATATCATCTCCAGGATCAACCCTCTTCGAGTACTGATGAGCAAGCCAAGTATTCTTAATTCGCGACTCGCAACCTGGGCGATGCTGTTAACACCATATGACATGGTGTACATCCCGCAGAAGTCCATCAAAGGCCAAGCGTTGGCCGACTTCCTGGCTGCTCATCCGATCCCGAAGGCCTCCAAGTTATACGAAGACATTCCCGACGAAGTTGCAGAATATAATTTCGCAATGGAAAGTGACACATGGCAACTGTTCTTTGACGGCGCCTCTAGGACTGGCCCCCAGGGAAATATGGTTTCAGGGGTAGGAATCATCCTGGTCACTCCTGATAAACTCGTCATCTACCGGGCATACTCTCTTCATGAACCATGCTCCAACAATGTGGCAGAATACAACGCCCAGTTGATCGGGCTCCAAGTCGCTGAAGAGCTGGGGTTCGAAACCCTAGAAGCTTTCGGTGATTCTCTGCTTATCGTCAATCAAGTCAGAGGGATATACGAAGTCCGGAATCCAGACCTCATCCCCTATCACCGAGCGATAATCGAGATAGCCATGACGTTCAAAGGGTTCTTCTTAGAGCATGTACCTCAATCTCAGAATCTGGAAGCTGATGCCCTGGCCAGTCTAGCTGCGGACTTAGATACCCCTATAAGAAGGCAAGATTCGGTGATCCTTCTTAACAGAGATTTATTCTGCGTGAAGAACAACCTTCACATAGAATACAGCCACGCTGTGAACACAGACCCCCCCGGGAGGGACTGGAGAAGTTCCTTCATAGATTTTGTCGTATACGAAATCTTGCCAGAGGACCCCAAAGAAGCAATATCCGTCAAGAGACGATCATTACGCTTCTGTTTCGATGCATCTTCACCCTGCCTATATCGTCGAACCTACGACGGACTACTATTAAGATGTCTCTCAGACGACGAAGCACAGCAGATTATCCGAGAAGCTCACGACTGTGTATGCGGAGCACATCAGCCCGGTCCTAAGCTACAGGATCGTATCAGGAGAATGGGCTACTACTGGCCCACTATGATCACAGACTCGATCAGCTATGCAAGATAATGCAGAGCCTATCAGGTTCATGCAGACTTCATACACCAACCGTCTGAATATCTACATCCTACGGTCGTATCCTGGCCCTTCGAAGCATGGGGTATGGATATCGTCGGTCTCATTCACCCGTCTTCCTCCAGAGGCCACCGGTTCATACTGGCCATCACGGATTACTTCTCCAAATGGGCAGAGACGATCTCTCTGGCTGAGGTAAAAGCGTCTGACATGATCAGCTTCATCAAGCACCACGTCATTTACCGCTTTGGGATTCCTCGAAGGATAATCCATGACAATGGGCCTCAGTTCATCAGCCAAGCGTTTCATCGATTTTGCTATAAAAGTTGAATACATAATATTGCCTCTACGGCATATTATCCAGCTGCTAATGGTTTGGGGGAAGCTTTCAACAAAACCATTATCAAACTCCTGAAGAAGTTTGTTTCTTCAAACAAAAGAGACTGGAACAAGAAGCTGGGCGAATGTCTCTGGGCATACCGCACAACGGTACGGACACCTACAGGTTGTACCCCTTTTTCACTGGTCTACGGGAGCGAGGCAGTTCTTCCCATCGAAATACAGATCCCGTCGCTCAGGATAGCAGTGACTAGTGAGTTGACTCGAGAAAAGAATGACCTGTTAAGGCTACAAGAGCTTTAAGGATTAGACGAGAAACGCCTACAAGATCAACAGTGCATCGCGTTTTACCAAGCACGCATTTCCAAAACTTTTAATCATAAAGTGAAGGAAAGAGTGTTCAAAGTCGGCGAGCTAGTTCTAGCCGTAAGAAGACCGATGATTCTTACCCACAGAAGTAAAGGCAAATTCCAGCCCAAGTGGAAAGGCCCTTATGTGATCGAGACAACGTTCTCGAACGGCGCCTACAGGATAGCCCAGCCTAATGGAGACCTGTTAATGGCTCCTATCAACGATAAATTCCTGAAAAGGTACTATGCTTAATCTCCCCTGCTCGGGTGGGATATAGCAAGGCTCTCGATTCTGACAAAACTACTTCCAAAACGCAATTAGTAAGGTTATGCCCTATCATGTCCTTATGACCTCTGAATAGATGTGTCCTGCTAAGAAGTTTATCGGGAGTCTATCATGTCCATACTACCTCTGATAATACTCTCACCAAAACCGGTCATTTACATTCCGAAATGATGGGTCCACAAAAGTTAGAAAAGAGTCGCCTTTATTTATTCCCGAGAGGGAGGCAGAATTACATCTGGGCAAGCAAAAAGGGGAAAGAATATATCATGATGGCAGGTGAGTCAGATTGTGAATCTGTTGCTCCAGCGCAGCTATCCTCTCATTCCTAAGAGCCAAGGAGTCGGCACAAGCCTGCTCCAGCCGTGTCTCGGGAGTGTCCGTGAGGGTCAGATCAGCCTTTGCCCGAAGACAGCCCGCGCGAGCAGCTTCTGCACGGTCCAGCTCCCGTCGCGCTGTGCTCAGTCGACCGGATGCTACGTCTAGACCTGCCAGCGACTGAGAAGCCCACTCCTCTGCCCGAGCGAATTTTTCCTTCAGCTTGGAGACCCTCGCTGCATTCCCTTCATGCTCAGAGCGACACCGCATCTCAACGGTAAGAGCCTCTTCCACGACAACTTTTCTCCTATCCACCTCCAGCTTATGCTTCTGGATAGAGTTGTCTAGACTTTCCACCTTCGTAGCAAGCCGCGCAGTCATGAGGTCGAACCGAGCCTGAACATCAGCATCGAGACCCCGAGTCAGCTGCAAATGTTCGTTAATAGGTTGCTCTAACCCATTAACCACCGCCTCCAGGGCGTCAGCTACCCCAAGATCGCCGAGCTCCCTGATGACCCCGGTCGAAGCAAGAGAAGTCTTCCTCAGGCGCTCAAAATCTAGACTCTTCGCTAACACCATTGACACCATCGTTCTCAAACCGGTGTAGAAAAGGCTGGTATGTTGCTCGGTCAATGCAACTAGATCCGACTGAACGCCGGGAGCGCCCGCAATGTCAGCAAGTCCCTCTCCAGGGATAATTGTAGACGAGGTGGCCACAGCCGTCGCATCGACACATGGCGCAATCGAAGAAGGTGCGGTAACGGCGGTCGACGTCGTCGCCACACTCACAAGAGGCAAGGTCACGACGACGTGTTCATCCTCCTCTCGAGGTGACGAAGCTACTCCAGGCGTACTGGCCCCCGAAGCCACTTCCTCATCAAAGAAGAATGCCTCCTCGTCAGAAGCCCGAGCGGAACCAGAATGCGCTTCAACGCTATACTCCCCGTGGGCGCTATCCCCTGAGAAGAAAACGAGAAAGTCAATATCAGTATGATGACAATCTTTCTCAAAGGAGGCATAAAAATGACATTTTACCCGGAGCCAACGGCATATACGACGCATCTGAAGTCGATATAGCTAAACTACGCCTTAATGACGCAATACGAATCATCATGCCTGGAGAAGGAGGTGGGCCGACCGACATCGCCGAGAGTTCTGTCAGGCCTCCACCAAGACGTGGTCGAAGTTCATCGACCGAAATATCGCCAGGCGCGCTCAATAACGCGGAAGGAGTCATGCCCGCTGCTGGCCTCGGGAAAGATTCTCCCATCTGCCTCGGCCACACAGGCAATCTCGCTCCGCTACCTAGAGCAGTAGCCGCCACAGCTACCTCTAACGAGGATTCTCCGACATCGACGACCGGAACTGTAGGAGGCCCCTCTCTAGAAGGCGAGGAACCTCCAGCCAAGGAATCACCCCCGAGGTAGGGAGAGGCAGGCTCACTCCCAGGAGCCGCAATGCCAGGAATGCGGAGAGGACGAGCAACCGTCTCCTTCCTCCTCTTGCGAAGAGAAACTTCCTTCAGAGCAGAAGCCCGTCGCTTCCCAGAAGGGACTACCAAAGCCCCCGCAGGCAGAGGCACTTCGCACCTCGGCACCGATACCAGAGGCTCGTCCGGAGTACCAGACTCCTCACCTTCGTCCGAAGAAACCGAAGGGACGTCAACTCTTCCCCCAGGCTTGGGAAAAGGCACCCGGAAGCTTCCACGCACGTCGAAATCACGATGGAAGGTGTTAATCGCCACGTAAAACTGGGAGTAAGAATGGAGAATGCGAAGCTCCGTGGAGGTTGTAACAACCGACACAATGAAGGTTGCCCTCGTACAACCCATAAGGAAATATCGCCACCCTCTAGATCCATCAATGAGTCCGCCCCTGGACCTAAAGCTGGTAACGGCATTGCCCACATGCAGCTGATCGTACCCAAACTGCCTGGCAAATCGACTAGGCAAGTAGGGCTCAAAGAAGCAGTGATCTTCGCTCCTGTACAGCAGATGGGAGGGCCTAATACAGACCAACCAGTTAAAAGCTTCCAGGGAAAGGTCGGTCTTCTCTCCACCTGAATCCTCAAGCCGCACCCCTGATTGATTGCGATGCACGGGGGGAGCAGTACAGAGGAGCTTCCAACCGTGGCCGAGGTTCAACACCAGCCGGCAGTCTAAAACTGTGCTCACATTCCAGGAGGAATCCTTGTAATTCAGCACGAATATACCCTCCGAGCTGCTACCGGACCCAGGAGACATCACCCGGGGATTGTGGAGAATCAACCATCCCATCAAGTATAGGTATGGTAATTCCACCCTGGGAAAACTCTCACGTCGAGCTTCGTCGACGAGCAACACGTCAGTTATGGCTCTCAATCCAGCCTGTATACGGCACACCATGGCAGGAAGCAAGCCCAGTCTTGCCCCAAACACCAGGCGCACTGCCGGCCACAGGATGTTTCGGTGAATGCGGTCCGCGAAAGCGGTACCTGGCACCACTACTCGGCACAACCATATGGAGAGGAAACCAGCCAACTGGGCTTCCTTAGACAAAGGCCTGCGACAACGCCTCAAGTAACTACAGGCCTTGGTGCCTTCCGGGTACTTTCCTACCCCCTCGACAAGAATCTGGTCCGGAGCTTCAGCCTCCTCCATAAGAGTATCCACAACCTGGGCACTAAGCACGCCCAAACAGTTCACGGGCTCATTCTTGCCACCCGAGGCTTTCTCCGACCTGGCGGCCCTGGCTCGGTGGAAGAAGAGGTAGGACATCCACTTTGTGGTGTGAGCCAAATCAGAAGGCTCGTTATAAAAGGCGGTGCACGCGAAGTATTGACACATCAGCTCCTTATATACTACCGCCACCCGAGGGTCCAAATCCCCCAACTCCCGGTTGGTGGGAACATACTCTTCATATGGAGTATCCCCTATCGACAGTCTCGAGAAAACTGCCATCTCGTGGAGCGCCAACCCTAACTCCCCCAGTGGAGTGGCAAAGGTCCCGGTGAGCGGAATGTACCGCTCCATCAGCGCCAGGAACAAATTGGGGTTCGGAGGCAACTCGACGCTCGTCGCTCTCACAGCGGCATATAGTCCAATGCCCTCCAACTCTCTCTGGAAGTGCTTCAAGGCCCAGTCAACTAGGCATCTCCATCGGGAGTTCGTTGGGGCGATCCACCCATTGCACCGAGGATTCTCCTTGGGATATACCCCACCTCGACCTATGAAGTCATTGCAGAAGTTTGGCAATTGGACCGGCTGGATCACCAAGCTATCTTCACTTGGAACACTGCCCGGGCACAGTCCTCTGAACAATGTCACAACACCGGAGGGGCGACTGACGAATGACCCCTGGTCGGCTCTTTTCAGATACGGCTTGCCGTAAAGATCAGGAGTCAGCGTCCACGACATCTTCCTAGGATGCGTCGCGTGGAAGAAGGCCAAGATGGGATAATCCTTCGGCATCGTTGGCAGGTACAAAACTAAATTCCCGCCTGAGAAGACCCAGGGCTCCCTCTTAGGCTTCGTCTGGGACTGTTTGTCGATCATGTCCCCAAAAAGGAAAGCCGGCTTTACGTACGGCTCCCCGTCTACATAAGTCAGAGGCTCTCCGTTGATCATGCTCAGCAGCATTCGCTCGCCCTGAGCCGATATTAAGACCCTCCTTCCTTCAGGGTACTGGGGTCCGGAGATAGGGAATGACACGTGGGACAGATCCTCCAGGTAGTTCGAGTGCAGCATCCCAGCAGCGGAGCCCATCACCTCGGCCAGTGGAGACTCACCCAAGTCAACTACAAAAGTGCAAGGAAAATACGTCATCACAAGTCTTGCACGAACATACGGACCGAAAGAAATAACAGTTTGTGCTCTACGCGGGATTGTGCAAATCTGGCAATTTTACGCCGGAGGTCCCCTCACAAGCGTAAAATTCAAATTTTACGATATATCCCAATTTTTGGTAGCCAGAGCTCCTACGCTCAGAACTACGAAAATATGGAGTCTTTACGCTGACACATTAGAAATGTGGGCGTAAAAGATGAAAATGCCTCCGTGCATCATCTTCCTCAAGAAGAGGCTATCAACACAGAAGACGACCTAGCACGGTCACGTTCAACATATGCGAAGGATTTTTCATCGTTTTTGTCACCCCAAAGGCTTTACCTCTAAAATCGGGTGCACTGCTCGTCGGCGGGACACCTCGCTCAGAAGGAAGTTCGCCTTGATCGACCGAAGACCCCCTCGCTGGGGCGGAAGAATGAGAAGAGGAACCTATACCCTTTTCCTTAGCGGAGGAGGTTTGTTTCGACGCCATTTTCTGAAGATTCGAGGGAACGAAGAAAAACTCGAATAGTCGGAAGCTCTCTTTCACAGAAGACGGATAAAAAGTTTCTCTCTCAGAGAACTTGGGATATATATAGAGTTCGGGCTGACTCCTCGAATCCTCAGACGGACTCCTCGAGACCCTAACCAAATCTCACAAAATTAAATAATGGGTTATGCTTGGATGCTACATCAGCCCACTAACCTTGAAATACGGACAGTCAGCAAATTTGAAAAGTTTTTTCGTGCAAAGACGGTTCAGCATGTCCTATGCTGAAGGAGCTTTCTACGCTCGACAGCAACATATCTACGATTTTACGCTCGCAAGCTATAAGTCTATGGTTTTACGCCCGGATGCCTTTGTGCTCAGTAGCTTTTACGCTCGAGAGGCCACAAATCTACGACTTTACGCTCAGCAGATACCAAATCGATGATCTAACGCTCGATGGCGCTTAGTTTACGCTCAGAAGCAACAGATCCGCAAGACTTCATGCTCGAAGAAATTTTCTTTTCAGGAGCTACAGATATACAGTTCTACGCTAAAGGAGCTTTCTATGCTCGACGGCTACAAATCTACAACTTTACGTTCGACAGCTACAAGTCAGGTTTTTTGCCCGGATGCCTTTGTGCTCAGTAGCTTTTATGCTCGAGAGGCCACAAACCCATGACTTCACGCATAGGAACTACAAGTCTACGATTTTACGTTCGATGGTGTTCTACGCTCACAGGCTACAGATATACAGTTCTACACTAAAGGAGCTTCCTATGCTCGACGGCTACGAATCTACAACTTTATGTTCGACAGCTACAAGTCAGGTTTTTGGCCCGGATGCCTTTGTGCTCAGTAGCTTTTATGCTCGAGAGGCCACAAAACTCATGACTTCATGCACAGGAACTACAAGTCTACGATTTCACGCTCGACAGTATTTTACGCCCGGAGACTACAGACTGATGATTTCTCGCTCCACGACTTTCCGCATATTCGAACGGTCTCCAAGACGGTCAATTACAGGAGTTCACACAGAAGATACTCCTCCTTGGCCTCAACATATCCCAAGTACCCAAAACATACAAAGAGTTCAAACATTGAGAAATTACTCTTCTCGGGTCAGTTGGAGGTTCATCCAAACTCCAGTCTGAATATCTCGTCTATCAAAAGATGGCAACTCAGTTTTTGACAGCCATTCCTCGACCCTGTTCCAAGGGATTTTCGAGAAGTCACTCTTGAAGGCGAAGACTGAACAAAAATTCTGTTTATCAGAAGTTCAGAGCTCTACGCGGTTCCTCAGTCCCAGCAACAGGACAGTTCTAAGATGTTTAAAATGCTCTACAGCGTTCTATGAACTACTCGCTATGCGTAAAGGACAGGACCTAGCACTCTTTCTACAGAGTCGGCGTACAGATTCAGACGTGTTGAAGCTGCACATATTCAGACTTTACAGCAACATATGGCAAGACGATCATATGAAGAAGAAAGACGATTTTTATTAAAGATCAAAATCATGATTACATATGAGGGAAATCCAATCTACAAGGGTTTTCTTTTCATTTTTATGATTACATCTGAGGGAAACTCCGTCTACAAAGGAGATACCCCCTCGTCGTCTGAAGATCACCCAGAAGCTGTTCTGACAGGTTCTCGCTGGGCTTCAATTCTTTATCTATCTCCTCTGGCAGTCGGTCAGCTCCAGCAAACTGACCGACATGGCAATGATCACCGGCGGGCACGACAGAGTTGGGGCTCGCATAGATTTTACAGATCCCATGCTCCGTGCACCGATCAATCCGGGACAGAACGAGTCTGTCTGACTCTCGTCACCGGAGGGCATCGAGAGAAGGCGCGGCATGCCAGCCGCCGTGGTCAAATACGACCCTTCCTCTCTCCTGGGGCAACGCCATATAAAGTTGCTGATTATCCCGAGCAAGGGAGGCTAAGATATCCTTCCATGATCCATCATTGCAGTGGACACTTGCTCGAAGATGCCGTCTTTTTCGGCTCCTTATACGCTGGAAGAACATGATCTCCTTCTTCCTCAAATCGACCCGGCAAACTCCGATGATCATCTCTGCATGGTGATGAAGATGTGGGGAGAATAGGATAACTCCCCCAGCCTTTTATAGGCAAAAGAGATCACAGCGGTCCCCCATAAATCTGCCATAAAGTCTGCACCGACCGTTTCAACGCTACATTCAGAAACATTTCGAGTTACGAGGGACCATTCATGCTTCGTTCAAAGCGTTTCAAATTCCAAGGAATTTAAAAGCTCTGAAGGAGGTCTTGTAGAAGCATGAAAAATACGCTGGGAAGAGCTACACAGCCTCTTGATACAGAGCAGCGTAAGCAGAGGCCTTCAGAGCCATCAGGCGTACGATAGAGTTTTCTCCACTAAAATACAGCGTGAAGAATAAAGCTCAAAGGACCATCCGCATAAGTGCAGTACGTCCAGGCCGCTCCAGCGTGAGACAGAGTCCACCATCGCCTCCATGGCATAAAACTCAACCGCTCTCAAAGTAGCGTAATAGCGTACGAGGAACGCTTCATCTTCCCCGAAATGAACCTGTCAAGTCACGCAGTGAATCTGACCTCTGACTCCTGATAAAAGGTGATACACGGCTACCCAGACGACGGCTGGAAACGATGGCAGACCTCTCGGGACGCATCCCACAGTATGATGGCGGATCTTACCATTTAATGCAGAGGATTTGGTAAAACATCACCAAACCGTCGTTTACTGGAGTCCCCTCAGCATAAACCGCTCTTTTGCGTACAAGGGAATACGCCGCCCTATTTTACACAGGCAAATATGAGCTATTTTATGCTCCGTAGCAGACAAACCGCCTGCCATGTCAAAAGCTGCACTTCGTACGGGATTCGAGGCACGTCTCCATGTCTAATTGTACAGAGCGGTGATAGTTTCTCTCAAGACACATCTCTACGACGGGTGCACAGAAGGTCTGCAGACCTTCGAAACATGCCTCCGCATTTAATGCATAAGGTGATGGCAAATCTCTGCAAGAGATTTGGTTATATCTTCAAAAGCCGTAATTCCGGCTAAGGCGTCCACATCAGCACGGTATGCAGCGGCTTTTACGCCCATTCAGGATCTGTGCTCAAGCGGCTTCTACGCCCATTCTGGCACGATATGCAGCGGCTTCTATGCCCATTCAGGATCGGTGCTCATGCGGCTTCCACGCCCACTCAGTCTCTATGACTACTCGGCTTCCACGCCCACTCAGTCTCTACGACTACTCGGCTTCCACGCCTACTCGACTTCTATGCCTGTTCAGCTTCTACGCCTACTCGGCTCCTAGGCCTGTTCGGCTTCTATGCCTGCTCGGCTTCCACGCCTACTCGGCTTCTATGCCTGTTCGTCTTCTATGCCTACCTGGCTTCTATGCCATGGTGACGGACATTTGGCTTCTACACCAACCTCTTCTACACAATGGATACCTACCCGTATGGCTTTTACGCCGTGATCTTAGTAACAATCGTACGTGTTGTGTCCCCTTAGTTGGACCCACATCACCCGCTCAGTCAAAAGATCATCTATACATAAGCATTGGTTACTTTAACCGTTGTGTAAAAGGGTGTTGTACTTTCCACTCCTCGGTTGCTACACCAATGGAGTGGTCACTGTCACCAAAGACTCTATAAATAGAGGCCCCTGTCAATGGGGAACAAGGTCAAAAAATTGGTCAAGAAACCGATATCAGATCCCGGGTGGAAAAATTGGTCAAGAAACCGATATCAGATCCCGGGTCAAAAAATTCGGTCAAGAGTACCAATATCAGATCCAAGGTCGACAGTCGGAGAAGATCGAACAAGGAGGAGAGAGAGAGAGAGAGAGAGAGAGAGAGAGAGAGAGAGAGCCCGGAGCTCAGGCAAAGAGCGGGGATCGACGACTTCGGCATCGTGCATCCACCCTCTCCTGCAACCTTCGAAGCTGCTACCTGTCTTCCACGGCACTTCTTCAATATCGCGTGGTCCAAGGGCTAAAGTGATCGACCGCAGATCAGACACCTATAGCAATTTATACCCAGATTAAATAAATTGTACTCCCATATCCTCGTATAGGATTACATTGTACAAGTTTGTTTGTAAACCAAAGGGCGCGGGTTTCGCAAAAATCCCGTCATTGAAATACACTTTCATTCTTTCGTTTAATACCACAAACAAAGACGATCGACAAATTCCAAACTAAATGGGAGGGTATGTTCGTTGTGGAAACAGTATTTTCCAACGGCGCATACCGGCTAGCAAAATACAACGGCAACTTGCTTCTGATACCTATCAAAAGCAAGTTCCTCAAAAAGTACTCCATTAAAATTCGACTACTACTCCTCTATTACCAAACTATATCGTATCTCCCTAGGTGCTGGGTCATGTCCACGGGGTCTCTAGACTGTCGCTTTAATATATTACTCCGACGGAGTCGCTGAGCCAATTCGTAGAGTACATGGTGAGGGACCCAGAGGATAGAGCTAGACGATTCAGAGAGGGCTTGAACCAAGAGGTCAAGGTCTATATTTCTTCAGCTCATATAAATTTTGCTGACATATTAGCAGAGTCTCAAAGGGTTAAGGTGGATATGGGTCTTCGGAACAAGAGGAACAGGGATGCTATCGGTGGTAGTTGTAGTTAGGGGCAGGCAGAGCGTCCACAGTTTCAGCCAAGGACCTTTCAGCAATAGCAACAGTACCGTGCCCCAATCAGAGCCCCAGCTCAACAAGTGCAGTAGCAACCACAGAGACAAGTACAACAAGTACCCCTATGCAATTATTATAAGAAGCCAGGGCATTCATGGCAGATCTACTAGAAGAGATTAGACGTGTGCTTAGACTATGGATCACCAACGCATCAGATAAGATAGTATCCTACCGCACCTCCTATAGGAGGATCCTCAGCCCAGAGAGGACCAGTTGGACCACTAGTAGCCCCGCATTGAAGAGGACCCCACTTCCTATGCAACAGCAGTAGTTTTCCTAGCACCAGCTGTCACTACCACATTCTAGAATAGGGGTATTTTTGTCTTTTCATTTATTTAATTTAATGTGTTAATATTGTATGATATTATTTATATTTAATTGTTGTGATTTTATTTGATTATTGTACCTTACCGTTGCTTCGATAATTGGAGCACTACACTAGCCATTGCCTTCCTAAAAAATTTATACCCTTGTCCTAGACGTGCCAGCCTTCTATTTTGATCTTTGTGTGACTCATAACTATGTCCTTTTATGCTCCATTTTAGTCGCACAACATTCGTCGCAAACGATTATATTTAATTCTATATAAATCTAACTTGTATCCTTGTGCGTTCCAATCGAAATTGGAGACACAATCTTGACCATTTTTGTGCAACCCAAATTATGATAGTATTTTATTCTGAGTCTTCTACATCCATGACACTTGTGTCCCACCTAATTTTAACCCTATATACTTCCAATTAATTTAATAACACAAATTATAGTAATTTTAATTAAATTAATCCAAAAACCCCACTTTGTGTAAATTTCTAATTGTTGGACACTTTTATGCAAAAGTGCATTAGGGTTTCCACACCCCCATTGGACACAACACATGGAGAAACCCCATTTTCCTTCATTGACCGGTCATATGAATTTTCTCCATAACTTTTGGAGTGTGTAACACTCAACATCAACCCTCATTAAACCTTAGCCCTCCATTTGAAATAATGCAAATCCTAGCCCTCCAAATATCTTAATGTAAAAGCCAAGGCCCTTTCCAAGGAGTGTTGACCGGCCCAACACCAAACCCTATTCCTAGATGAACCCCTTCCTCATGTTCATCATCTTCTCCACCACGATCTCCCCCTCCCGCCGACCAGAGTAATCTCACCGGAAGCCCATGCCTGAGCTGACCCTACTGAACCATCTTCACCATCACCTTCATCCCAGTCCCCCATCCACTATGCCTCCACCCTCCTCCTTGCTCATAGGAAGATGCCGGACCGACTGCAATCAACCCGTCGACAGCACCCGACGTCGACTCTGCCATCACCTGTCCCGACTAAACCCACCTGAACTCGACACCACCCATCCATCATCCCGACCCCACGTCTGAACCACCTTCCCCGACCTCCTCATTGACAGTCGCCACCACCATTAACGCCAGATCCACCATCGTCTATACCACCGACCGGAGCACGACAACAGCGCCAGAACCTCCTCCCGAGCTTGACTGAATGCTGCCATCATCGCTGAACAGTCAACCCCCTTCACGACTCGCCTGAAACCCGATCTCCTCCACCCATTCACCTCACGACTCGACGACAGCAACACCCTTCCCTCGACAGCCCGTTGAACCGATCCCCTCATGACTCGACGTCGTATACTCCCTCGTGCACGTGCACGTGCACACCGAGGCTAAGGTGCGAAGTATTCTCTTGTGATTTTGTTCGTGTGTCAATGATGTTAGGATTTAGCGTGTTCATTAGATATTAATTGCTAGACGTTATGGAAGTAAACCAAACTCGTATGGGTATACGTGCGCGTATACGTATAATAATTAATTTAGCATATATATATATATATATTATGTAGGAATTAAATGCAAATACTAGTTATGACTATATGTGTATATATATATTGTATGACCCTAGTTTAACTGTGGATTTTCCTGTATAATAGCATTGACCATGTGACCCTGAATATTGTGAGTTGTCTGCCTTGTGTACACTGACGGACTGGGAGACATGTGTTAGTGATTGACTGTCTGATTATGCACAGCATTTAAGGACGTGACACCCATGCAACTAGACGCACACTTGACCATATTAGATGACAAGTAGCACCCATAGCGTAGTCTCTGAGTTCAGTATACTTATGATTGTGTGTATGTTAGTGTATCGACTGATTCTATATTATTATTAAATAATATCTATAGGACTGTTGGATTATTCAAATACGACCTCGAAAACATGACATTGGTATTTCCAACAGAGGACCATCGACGAGTACATTCTCTGACAGTTTTTATTATGTTGATTATCTCTATAACTCTAGTTGTATAGCGTACATGATTCTGACACTATGTATACACGAGTTGGCATCATCGAGACCGGTCACAAGGAGTCATGATTGGGATCCATCATGCTAGCTGGGGACTGGAAGATATTAGTAGCTTATGTGATCATACCCAACTCTATATGCATCTTAGCTCACCAACACCTCACGTCGGTGCAGCCTGACCATTACATTCCTCATAGCCTGTTATGTAAGATTAGCCTGACTATTGCTCTCATCATAGCTATCCGGATGGTTAGCCTGACCTTACATAAATCATAGCTAGTCATACATAGCAAAACTGATCAATCCCAAGTCGATCACATGATATGCTGATGTTTCACACACACAGTTAGATATTCTTTACATATACCTCTAGTTTATTGATCTAGCATTTCTCTATATTCTAGTTATTCCTCTAGCATTCACTTATATTCCAATTCATTGTTCTAGCATGCACTTGTACTTCTGTTCATTGCTAGTATACCATTGAAGATGACATTATTCCAGTATTTCTATTTCCAGTATTTTATTATTCCAGTATTGTTATTGCCAGTATGTATATCCATCTTGTATTTCTTTACACTGTATTATAGTTTTTGTTAATATATGTGGAACTGCTGTTAGTGCTTGTACTTCGCTCCAATCCTGCTTGGATATTTTTTCCAGAGGAGCTTGAGGATTTCTATCCTACACTCTATGGATCTGGTAAAGACGCAGACTACACACCAGAGATATTAGAGGAGTCTATTCCATTAGAGGAGACACTACCATCAGCTATTTAGACATCATTTATCTTATGCATTTGAGACTTATTTTGAGGTTATTTTAGTTATGTTAAGACTTATGTGAAGTTAAATTTGAGAATTGTGGAGAATTATTATGTTGGACAGCTAGACTGTGGTTTATCTCTATTTTGAGATATTGTGTTGACTATGTCATTCTTTCTTATCTTTTATCGTACCATTTATAATCTTATAGCTATTGTGATTGAGTATACATTAAGAGATGTTGAGAGATATTTATTTTATTGTCCTCCTTATGGAGTTTATATCATTGATAGGCTGTGAGTTATTTTAGTATTATTGCGACCTAGACAGCGTTCTACCGCCGATGCTGCGGCGTTGGCTGGATGTAGACACGACTCATTCCCAAATTTTGGGTACAGATCGTGACACATTTTTAGTGGTGGCCCATGCAGGTCTAAGCTTTGCAAGTTATGCAATGTTGTGGTAGTGTGACAACTTAGTTGTACTACTACGAGCCTGCTCTAGGAAATAGGATTTAGGATGCGAGTATACTCAATCAAAACTAGAAAATTCTGATCTTACAATCCTATTATAAAAGATTGCTTCCTTTAGAATTTTATTGTACTTCCTTGTTGGTATCGTATCTATTACCTTAATTGATTCTTTTCGTTCTGTCTTCAGGATGCCGCCGAAGACTAGGTCTTTGAGATTGGGAGCAGCAGCTTCAGAGAGGTCTGCCATCTCTCGACCAGATGAATAGACATCTAGAGTTCCTCCTACATCTTCTGTTCATATGGGAGTATCTGCACCTGTTGGGATTCCTCCTCCACATGTTCAGAGGATTGCCCCAGCTGTGACGGACAACCTTCCACCACCACCGACTTCGATTCTCGGAGGTATGCCTACTGACAGGGTACAGATGTTCGCGCTTATCCAAGGCATGTTAGAGGCCCAGAGTGTGACAACAGAAGCTCAACGTATTCAAGCTGAGGCTCAGAGGGTGCAAGCAGAGGCGCACCAGGCACAGACAGAGCTGATGAGAGAGAGCATGGAGAATGCTCATCATGTGGCTCTCCAGGCTGTGGAGATAGTAGTACGACAACAGCAGCAACAGAGGCTAGGTACTATAGTGGACATTAAGAGGATGATGCCTCGAGAGTTCAAAGGCACCAAGGGTATACTCTACGCTGACGAGTGGCTAGAGGATATAAAAAGAAACTTACGTTTGGCACAGATTTCAGAGATTCTTTAGATCGAGGCCGCTGGCAGTCAAATGTTTGATATCGCGCTGATGTGGTATCGTACAGAGCTGAGACTCACTGATGAAGGACTTACTTGGGAGGCCTTCAAGGAACACTTCAAGGAGAAGTTCTTTCCTGACGTAGCTTTGGGAGCATTAGAAAGTCAGTTCTATGACTTGGTCCAATGAAGCTTGTCAGTCGATGAATACGTCGCAGAGTTTTGCCGTTTGAGTCAATTTGTGCCATCGATGATTATAGACCCAGGAGACAGAGGCCGAAATTTAAGGAAGGGATTAAATAGAGAGATCAAGTCTCGTACATCGGGATGACACACTGCTATATTTGAGGGTATTCTGATGGATGCCCAAATTACTGAAGATGACTTGGACCTCAGGCCCAAGAGAGGACGCAACACTTCTAGAGGAACAAGTGGTAGTACAAGACCGACCAAGCGCCCACACTTTCAACAACAACAGAGGTCATACCAGCAACAGCATCAGCAGCACCAGGCACCAGTTCAAGGACACATCTAGCAACAGTAGCCACAGAGACAGAATCAGCCCATTGCCCAGTATGGATATTACAAAAAGATGGTACATACAAGAGACATCTGTATGAAGAGGTTGGGTACATGCTTGTCATGTGGATCATCAGCACATCAGCTAAGGGACTGTCTATTTATTCAGACTCGTCAGGGTGGAGCAACTGCTCAGAGAGGACCAGTCAGAGTTCCTACTGTGACAGGAGGCTAACAGAGGGGACCTCCACTTCCACCACAGCAGTAGAGGTTTGCTCAGCACCAGCAGCAGCGGAGATGAGGACCACAGGGACGAGTATACGCCATGACAATTGAGGAGACCGAGCCAGCTGGAGACGTGATTTCAGGTTCAGTTACTCTCGATTCTATTGCAGCACTTACATTATTTGATTCTAGTGCGTCCCATAGTTTCGTATCTATATCTTATCCCTTAACCATTATTTAGAAATAGAACCATTAGATAGGACTTACAAGATCACGACTGGAGGAGGCATTATCCAAGTCCATAATTATTGCAAGGATCGGAGAGTATCATTGGTAGGCCGAGAGTTAAGCGTGAGTTTACTCGTCATGCCACTTTCGGGATACGATATTGTACTCGGAATGGACTGGTTGAGTAGGTATCATGCTTCTATAGATTATCACGGAGGCAGAGTAATATTTCGACCACCAGGAGAACCAGAGTTCAAGGTCGCCAGTGGAGCAGTGAAACAGAGCAGAGGCACTTTTTGAGGAGCTAGGAAGGAAGAAGAGGAGTTACCACATCCTCTGATAGCGGAGTTCCTGGATGTATTTCCAAAGGAGTTGCCAGGTTTGCCGCCAGACAGAGATATTGAATTCTCTATAGACCTAGTACCAGGTTCGGAGCCTATTTTATAACAAGTCTATAGAGTCAACAACAGCGAGCTGGTAGAACTGAAGAAGCAAGTTGAAGAGCTGCAGGACAAAGGTTTCATTAGATCCCGTTCATCACCATGGGGAGCTCCGGTATTGTTCGTACCAAAGAAGGACGGCACAGTACGCATGTGTATCGATTATAGAGCTCTGAACAACCTCACTATCAAGAACAAATATCCGCTGCCGATGATAGATGATCTTTTCGATCAATTGAGCGGAGCAAAGATATTTTCAAAAATAGACTTGAGGTTAGGCTATTACCAGGTGAAGGTAAAGAGAGAAGACATACCGAAGATAGCCTTTCGGACTAGATATCGCCAGTTTGAATTCATGATAATTTCGTTTGGTTTAACCAATGCACCAGCAGTATTCATGATCTTGATAAACAAGGTATTCCACCAGTACCTTGACAAGTTCATAGGGGTGTTCATCGACGGCATTTTTGTGTATTCGACGACCCCAAAAGAGCATGAAGAGCACCTGTGGATGGTCTTGGAGACCCTCAGGAAGGAAGAGCTGTACAAAAAGCTTTCAAAGTGTGAGTTCTTCCTTGACAAGGTTGAATTCCTTGAACATATAGTGACGGGCGATGGAATTTCAGTTAACCCAAAGAAGATCGAAGCAGTAGAGTCATGGGCTACCCCCAGTTCGGTAGCTGAGATCAGAAGCTTTCTCAGGTTAGCAGGATACTACAGGAGGTTTGTATAAGACTTCTCCAAGATTGCAGAGCCAATGACTAGACTGACCAAGAAAGTGGTGGATTTTGTCTGGACAGAGGAATGTCTGGCCACGTTTGATGAGCTGACGAAGAGATTGACGACAGCTCCAGTTTTGACGTTGCCGTCAGGGACTTGAGGTTTCACTATCTATAGTGATGCTTCAGGAAAAGGTTTGGGATACGTTCTTCAATAGCACGTTAAAGTAATTGCCTATGCTTCAAGGCAATTACGCCCTAATGAAAAGAACTAAGACACCCACGATTTGGCGTTAGCAGCAGTTATCTTCGCTCTAAAGCTGTGGAAACACTATTTGTACGGAGAGCATATGGAGATCTTCACAGACCATAAGAGCTTGAAGTACGTATCTACACATAAAGAGCTGAATATGAGGCAGAGGAGGTGGTTAGAGTTGATAAAAGACTTCGATATCTAATTACAGTACCATCCAGGAAAGGCCAACGTAGTCGCCGTTGCCTTGAGCAGGTATCCGATGGCTAAGTACTTGACTACAGATAGACATTTATTGGCTGATCTTGAGAGCTTGAGAATTGAAGTACTAGTTCTAGGTATTGAGATTCCAATGTGGGGATTACAGATACAATCAGAGCTGATGGATAGAATTAGAGCTGCACAGTATGATGATGAGACTCTGAGGAGTATCAGGGCACAAGTTCGGAATGGATTGACAGATGACTTCACTATTGCGGATGATGGATCTTTACGATATGGCACAAGGATGTGTGTGCTAAGTGGAGAGCTGCGCGAAGAGGTTTTGTATAAGGCATATCGCTCTCAGAACTTGATGCATCCGAGTGCCAATAAGATGTATTAAGATCTAAGGGAGCACGTATGGTGGTATGGTATAAAGTGCGAGGTAGAACGCTTTGTATCCTGATATTTAGTGTGCCAGCAAGTAAAGGCAGATCGATAGAGGCCAGGTAGATTGCTTCAACCTTTACATATTCTAGAATGGAAGTGGGAGCACGTGACTATGGACTTCATTTCAGGACTTCCACGTTCTCCAGGAGGAAAGGATGCAATTTGGGTCATCGTGGATAGGTTGACCAAATCAGCCCACTTCTTACCATTTAAAGTGGGTACATCGACAGAAAGGCTAGCAGAGATGTACGTGCAATAGATTATCAGATTACATGGAGTTCCTGTGAGTATCATCTCAGATCGAGATAGTCGTTTCACTTCCTATTTCTGGAGGAGTCTGCAGGCTAGCTTAGGCACTCAGATCATGTTCAGTATCGCATATCACCCCAAGACAGACGGGCAGTCTGAAAGGACTATTCAGACTCTTGAAGATATGCTATGCACTTGCATTTTGGATCTCGGAGGTTCTTGGGAGGATCATCTACACCTAGTGGAGTTTGCTTACAATAACAGCTACCAGGCTAGCATTGAGATGTCACCATTCGAGGCTTTATATGGACGAAGGTGTCGTACGCCGTTATTTTGGGATGATATTGGAGAGAGAGCTTTGTTAGGACCAGAAATGGTCGTGGATGCAGCAGAATATGTGAAACTCATCAGAGACAGACTGCGAGTGGCGCAGGACAGACAGCGACATTGGGCCGATAGCCCCCGTAGACCCCTAGAGTTTCAGGTATTGGTTTTTGTTATTTTGGGTTTGTGATTATTTTGTTTTAGATTGCGTGTTAAGACTGTTTGTTCTAGGTTGGCAATTTGGTGTTCCTACGAATTTCTTCGATACGGGGCACGATTCATTTTGGTAGAGACAGAAAGCTTAGTCCATGATACATCAGACCTTTCGGTATTCTTGCAATGGTCGGTGCAGTGACCTATAGACTGAACTTACCGTCTGCTCTAGATGGAGTGCATGATGTGTTCCACGTGTTATAGCTGAGACAGTACATGGCGGATCCTAGTCACGTACTAGATCACTCGGCGATCGAGGTTGGACCGATGCTCAACTATCCCAAACAATCCGTAGAGATCTTGGATCGTAGAGAGAAGGTATTGCGGAACCAGACTATTCCTTTGGTTCGTATTGCATTGAGACATCACTCTCCAGGCGAGTCAACCTGGAAAATAGAGGACAAAATATGCGAGCAATATTCGTATCTCTTCGAGACTTGAGGTATAATTCCTTGTTTGATTGTTTGTTCTTATGCTAGTTTATTTTAATTTCAAGGACAAAATTTTTTTTAGGAGGGTAGACTTGTCACTACCATATTTCAGAATAGGGATATTTTTGACTTTTTATTTATTTAATTTAATGTGTTAATATTGCATGATATTATTTATAATTAATTGCTTTGATTTTGTTTGATTGTTGGACCTTAACGTTGCTTCGATAATTGGAGCGCTACACTAGCCATTGCCTTTCTACAAATTTTATACCCTTGTCCTAGACGTGCCAGCCTTCTATTTTGATCTTTGTGTGACTCATAACTATGCCGTTTTGTGCTTCATTTTAGTCGCACAACATTCGTCACAAATGATTATATTTAATTCTATATAAATCCAACTTGTATCCTTATGTGTTCCAATCAAAATTGGAGACACAATCTCGACCCTTATTGTGCAACCCAAATTATGATAGTATTCTATTATGAGTCTTCTATTTCCATGATACTTGTGTTCCACCTAATTTTAACCCTATATACTTCCAATTAATTTAAGAACACCAATTATAGTAATTTTAATTAAATTAATCAAAAAACTCTACTTTGTGTAAATTTCCAATTGTTGGGCACTTTTATGCAAAAGTGCATTGGGGTGTCCATACTCCATTGGACACAACACATGGAGAAACCCTATTTTCCTTTATTGACCGGTCATATAAATTTTCTCCATAATTTTTGGAGTGTGTAACACTCAACATGAACCCTCATTAAACCTTAGCCCTCTATTTGAAACAATGTAAATCCTAGCCCTCCAAATATCTTCATGTAAAAGCCAAGGCCCTTTCCAAGGAGTGTTGACCGGCCCAACTACCTAGGATATGTCACGCCCCAATCTCCCGTAAGCTCAATAGTCCCCGCTGAACGTGAATCACCACGTTTACAGCTCTCCCGTAGGACTATCGTTCTCATCGGGACGTGATGCCGTACGAGCCTGGAGTTGCGCTCGTACAAGGCAATGTTGTCAAACATCAAATGTTATCATTGAAACAACCAAGTTGCAGCGGAAGTCAAGTATTGTGTACCAAGCACACAATCAAAGTAATACGCAGCGAAGCTCACGATAGGGTCAAATGAAATGCCTCATCGAAGACAAGGCCACGAAGGCGATGCCACGAAGGCGATGAAATACTCTTGCTCTTTTCTCTAGCCTACAAAGGTACTTACAGTTCATACATCATGTCCCGTATATCCAAGCAGCACCACTACGCCTGTGTACCTGAAATAATGCCCACAAACGTGGGTCAGTACACAACCGTACTGGTGAGCGGGGTAACCCACTCGCCTAAGCCGACACTAAGTAAAAATAGTGAATGCAAACAGTTATATGGTGATCTTTCTAGTTGAATCCTAGATTCATTTCATGGCATAGGGATGACATATTAAGGAAAGCTGTAAAGCAGTTTAAGCATGCAAGCACTCAACTCAAACCAAACGACAAGCAAATATATAAGCAACTCGAGGGAAACTAGCATGCAATCCATCCTGCTCAAGTCCAAGCAACACGATAACATGTCGAACCATCAACCAAGCCTCAATATCCATCCTCAACCAACACTTACAATCCAAATCTCACAGTGCACACTCTTGCCGAGGCAAGGTGGCCGCGCCTACACGAAAGCCAAACCAACAAAAGAAAAGCAAGCCAACACTATACTATATGAAGTCACTGGCCAAGCCATAAAGGACTTTGATCGGACTGATCAAATGCGGTTCTCCTCGAAACAGCGCTAAGTAGCTAACCCACCTAGATCGATTCCAACTGCTGGCACCGCGCCCAAGACGCGTTACCCAATTGTCTCCTCCATGGCCGAACGGTCCCGGTGCCCCGGAGTACCCGTTCGAGGAGACCAAACCCTGTGCAATACAGGTTGTCCGTGACATGCAGACACCAAGTAGGTATGACGAGAGGATCGAACATTCTCGCCCCACCAAGCGATCCTAGACTCATTCCGCCAATAATCCAACCAACACATCCATAACCATTCTTCCAACATATAGCCCAAGGCACCATTCACAAGTTATTCCCATAGGCACAATGCCTCTTCTCAACACAGTATTTCCAATGGTGCAACACCCATGCTCAAAACTAACCCATGGCACAATGCCGTTTCAGTGGCACAATGCCCCATTCGTGGCACAATGCCCCATTCGTGGCACGATCCCCATCAAGCGGCACAACACCCTCGCCGATGCAGTTGTTCGGTTTTGAACCATAACTGCTCGCTTTGCAAGACAAAGCGACCAAGTGATACCCGTGCACGGATGCACGCTCGCTCGCCCAAATCTCAATGTTCCCAATCTCTCAATGCATCATTCCAACTGTCCAAGCATAATCCCAATTATCCAACCAACTGCCTCAAATGTAATATTCCAACTCTAGCTCCAACTATCCAACGCACAAACCAAATCAAGCTACAATCCTACCAAGCCAATGGCGTACACTCTATGCACGCCTCAGTGTAGTGATTCCCAATGTTTCAGCCCAAGTGTTCAAGCCATTTACGTATTTTCCATATTATTAGGCATGAAGGAGTAGAGGAGAAGGGAAAGAGCCCACTCACAATGATTGATCCCGTTAGGCATCCTGTCCTGCCGATACGGCCAATCCCTTGAACCCGTGGTCCGATGCAAGCGCGATCTACTCAACTGGTATGACCGTGCGAGCAGGCCGTGCTCTACAAATCATCCGACCGATCGGACTAAGGAAGATGGCATTATCATTCCAACTCAGCTATCTCAGTACTGCTCTGAACGAACACCTGATTTCCATCGAACCCGCTAGCCATCTGCACATGAAACAACTCAATCAATACTTATTTCCAAAATCCAATAAATCTAATGGAACCAGCATTTGTTTCATTCAATCCGACTCAGCGTAACGCACCGTACGGTTGTGGGGCGTTACATAATATACCACTTAGAATCAGGTTCGTCTACGAACCGTTCTGGTACTCATTCCTATCACATGCCACAATCCAATTCCATGGATCTGCTCTATGCAACTCACATTATCCTGATCTAGACTCAGCATCTTGCTCTGTTGAATGCTCGTACAAATTCTATATTCCCACATCCTTCTTGCAGCTCAATACGAATTCCTCGTATCGCTTAGTTTTGGATCGATACACATATTTAAGGCGTCCCTAAAATACATGTATTTTAGCCGAGCTTTGCGATAGCGAATTTGGATAAGTTACAAGGGTATCTTTATGTCCGAGGCATCCATTTGCTTTACTCCCAATTGAACCAAACCTGATTTCCATTCCAACATATTCGCTTGAGCACTATTTTCAATATGATAATTTTCCACCGATCAATTAGTCCGAGTTCCAACTCAATCCATCCAACTATTTCTGAATTCGCACTAGCAACATCTCCAAATATATCTCATGCACCGAACGATCAACTCAAATGATACTACCCCATCTAGGCGACTTACCCAAATATCAACTTTGCTTTCATCAGCTCAGTCCAACACCTCTTCCTCAATCTCAATACCTCACAGGGTGAACATCTATATTGAGGTTTGTGTGATCCACGAAGATCTCGTCGCCACGCCAAAGGGATAGTGTCGCCACGATTTCAACGTGGACACACTCGCCACAATTCCTAGGTTGCGCATGGAATAGTTTTTCGCGCTGCTTCCACTGCCTCAAAGCATAGGATATCACCTTCGCCTTCCAAATGAGCATGCTTCCCAGACTAAGTTTCGAGACATATTGTAAATCTGAAGCACGTCTGTCCCTTCCAGTATTCGTAAAGATTTGATTTGAACGAGCCGCCACAGTCGTCCATTCATATAAATGCTATTCCCTTCCAGAGTACGATGAGTCAGAGGCGATACCATCTACAAAAATCTGTGACTCTGAATCTCATCAGTTGACTTAGGCCAATCCCACAATCGCTTCGGTCTTCCGGCTGCATCTTCAGCTGAAGGCTATCCCAAGGATCTCTCCAATCCAACACTCAGTCAATAAGCCAAATCTTATTGCTCACATCTACCCTCAACGCATTCCCAAATACGCCGCCTCAAGGGTCTTTCTATGGGTCTACCATATTTATATCCGATTCAGCGGGCAAGTCGCTAGGGTCAGCTGTCTCGAAGCTACGCTCGATAATTGTAATCATCACGATGGACAGTTACTATGAACCATTCTATATCTCATCTGCAAATCCGAATCAAAATCCAACCATCCACCCGAGCGAACTCCCGAATCCGAGATCCGCGCTCGTTGAAACTGTCTTCCATCAATCCGTCTTACTGTCCTGAATCCATCAAATTTCCGAATTGCCATGTTCCACAATGCACGTCCAACTTACTCGAGCAACACAGTGATTTGTTCCGACGTTGCTATCATATTTAGCTATCTTCAAACGTCCGTCCACGTCTTCCGGAGAATCTGTTTACTATCGTTGCACCATCTTGTCCAAAATTCTATTTTTGCTAAACCTGAGTCAACTTCACGAGCAGCAACATCCAAAATCTTTCAAGTTTGTGTGAATCCATCTCATTGTCCCTCCAGACCAATATCGTGTTTCTTTGCTCAACCAACAGCTCAAATGTGTCGCCCAAAATCATAGTCCGTGCTCCCTATCCTTCAATTAACCAATCGCTTCGCTCAAGCGTCACCCATCTGTTTGTTCCTCATGCTCAACTCAATATTCACTTGCTCCATTTTCTTTCTTCCCAACTCAACCAACGTGCACCAACCAAATTATATTTCCAAATATCCGAGTCCGTTCAGGCAATTTCCATTGATGTCCAACTTAAGTATTCTAATGCCTTGCTCACAATGTGGTATCCCATATACCACTCCGAATCGAGTCGCTACTCGCATTACGATTTTCTTGCACTGGATCCAAGATCCGTCCGAACCATCAAAAATATGTGATTATGCCTTTTCCAATCCGAGTTTGACACAAAACTCAGGCAACGCTTGAATTATCCAACTGTTTCTCAACCAGTCTGATACCTTCTCAACACGAGCAATCGTGCAATGATTGTCTTCCAAATAGTCCAACCCAATACCCAACGGTTTCATACTTTTGTTGTACGAGCAACTCGTACCAACTTATCCATATATTCCTGAGCCAAACTCAAACCTGCTCAACCGATGCGCCACAGCCAAAATTCCAGCTTCTATCCAACACAATCGCTAGACGAGCAACTCGTGTAAGGATTCATTCTCATCGAATATTTCTACTCAAAATATGCCGCATAACCAAATCTCGTTAGCGAACCAACTGATCCATTGAGGCAATCAGAAACTCCCAAACGCTAAGCCAAGCCAATCCAACAAAAGCCCACACTTGTTGCACAAATGCAACAACGCCTAACGAGACTAAGCGATCCTACGAAAACCAACCAAGGCAACCCAACAAAGAATAATATGCAGCCAAAACTAGCAATAAATAGACTTATTGCATGAAACATCCGATGCGGCACCGAGTAGAGTCAAGAGCTAGACGACACGCGGAAGCTATTTAGAGTTTGTGATGAAGCGAAGGACCAAGTCCGAGAAAATGAACCAGGCGCTCTGATACCAATTTGTCACACCCCAATCTCCCGCAAGCTCAATAGTCCCCGCTGAACGTGAATCACCACGTTTATAGCTCTCCCGCAGGACTATCGTTCTCATCGGGACGTGATGCCGTACGAGCCTGGAGTTGTGCTCGTACAAAGCAATATTGTCAAACACCAAATGTTATCATTGAAACAACCAAGTTGCAGTAGAAGTCAAGTATTGTGTACCAAGCACACAATCAGAGTAATACGCAGCGAAGCTCACGATAGGGTCAAATGAAATGCCTCATCGAAGACAAGGCCACGAAGGCGATGAAATACTCTTGCTCTTTTCTCTAGCCCACAAAGGTACTTACAGTTCATACATCATGTCCCATATATCCAAGCAGCGCCACTACGCCTGCGTACCTGAAATAATGCCCACAAATGTGGGTCAGTACACAACCGTACTGGTGAGCGGGGTAACCCACTCGCCTAAGCCGACACTAAGTAAAAATAGTAAATGCAAACAGTTATATGGTGATCTTTCTAGTTGAATCCTAGATTCATTTCATGGCATAGGGATGACATGTTAAGGAAAGCTGTAAAGCAGTTTAAGCATGCAAGCACTCAACTCAAACCAAACGACAAGCAAATATATAAGCAACTCGAGGGAAACTAGCATGCAAATCGTCCTGCTCAAGTCCAAGCAACACGATAACATGTCGAACCATCAACCAAGCCTCAATATCCATCCTCAACCAACACTTACAATCCAAATCTCACAGTGCACACTCTTGCCGAGGCAAGGTGGCCGCGCCTACACGAAAGCCAAACCAACAAAAGAAAAGCAAGCCAACACTATACTATATGAAGTCACTGGCCAAGCCATAAAGGACTTTGATCGGACTGATCAAATACGGTTCTCCTCGAAACAGCGCTAAGTAGCTAACCCACCTGGATCGATTCCAACCGCTGGCACCGCGCCCAAGACGCGTTACCCAATTGTCTCCTCCATGGCCGAACGGTCCCGGTGCCCCGGAGTACCCGTTCGAAGAGACCAAACCCTGTGCAATACAGGTTGTCCGTGACATGCAAACACCATGTAGGTATGACGAGAGGATCGAACATTCTCGCCCCACCAAGCGATCCTAGACTCATTCCGCCAATAATCCAACCAACACATCCATAACCATTCTTCCAACATATAGCCCAAGGCACCATTCACAAGTTATTCCCATAGGCACAATGCCACTTCTCAACACAGTATTTCCAATGGTGCAACACCCATGCTCAAAGCTAACCCATGGCACAATGCCGTTTCAGTGGCACAATGTCCCATTCGTGGCGATGCCCCATCAAGCGGCACAACACCCTCACCGATGCAGTTGTTCGGTTTTGAACCATAACTGCTCGCTTTGCAAGACAAAGCGACCAAGTGATACCCGTGCACGGATGCACGCTCGCTCGCCCAAATCTCAATGTTCCTAATCTCTCAATGCATCATTCCAACTGTCCAAGCATAATCCCAATTATCCAACCAACTGCCTCAAATGTAATATTCTAACTCTAGCTCCAACTATCCAACGCACAAACCAAATCAAGCCACAATCCTACCAAACCAATGGTGTACACTCTATGCACGCCTCAGTGTAGTGATTCCCAATGTTTCAGCCCAAGTGTTCAAGCTATTTACGTGTTTTCCATATTATTAGGCATGAAGGAGTAGAGGAGAAGGGAAAGAGCCCACTCACAATGATTGATCCCGTTAGGCATCCTGTCTTGCCGATACGGCCAATCCCTTGAACCCGTGGTCCGATGCAAGCGCGATCTACTCAACTGGTATGACCGTGCGAGCAGGCCGTGCTCTACAAATCATCCGACCGATCGGACTAAGAAAGATGGCATTATCATTCCAACTCAGCTATCTCAGTACTGCTCTGAACGAACACCTGATTTCCATCGAACCCGCTAGCCATCTGCACATGAAACAACTCAATCAATACTTATTTCCAAAATCCAACAAATCAAATGGAACCAGCATTTGTTTTATTTAATCCGACTCAGCGTAACGCACTGTACGGTTGCGGGGCGTTACAGGATATATATATATATTTTTTTTTTTTCTTTTTCTTTTATATTCACCCCAAACCCTATTCCTAGACGAACCCCCTTCCTCATGTTCATCATCTTCTCCATCACGATCTCCCTCTCCCGTCCACCGAAGTAGTCTCGCCGGAAGCCCACGCCTGAGCCGACCCCGCTGAACCATCTCCCCCATCACCTTCATCCCAATCTGTCATTCTCCAGTCCCAAATATACGTAGGACTAGGACACGTAAGCATGCCAACCGTATCTATATGGCAACTCCAATATATGGAAACCATAACAAATACGTACGCTGTATCAATTTATAAGTGGTAAAAACTATCACAAGTCAAAGGGCATAACTAAATCTCATCCACAAAAATCAAATATAAATGAATAACCCATATCTATGTAACTAAATCTCAATATAAAGTATTTAAAGATAATGGTCGGATGGAAACAAATCCACTACCAACTAGAATATGGAATAAACAAAATAATATACAACAACTAATAATTATGAGGCTCGAAGAGATGACCTCCTCGAAATATAAGTAGCAAGTCTGGATCTGCGCTCCTGCGAATACTCATGAACATCTACACCTGGAAAGGGACCAGGTCCTCAGAGGGACATAACAAGATACATAGAAGCATGCCATATAGTAAATACTGAATAAATAAAAGAGTGTACTAACCATCTAAGTAAATATAATTTGAGGACAAATTAGTACGTATGGGAAATGTAGGCTAGACATATGCTGACGTAATTCACCAATCGTCGTGACTGGCTAGTATATGCCACATATGCCCCCATACAAGGGCGCTATAAAATAACGTTCAGCTCCGAAGAGCATGGCAGCAGTATAGTATATCGTCCATATTGCTTCGAAGAATGTGGCAGCAGTATAATATATCGTCCATATCGCTTCGAAGAACGTGGCAGCAGTATAAAGGAAGTGGGTGTCCCATACGCCTACTAGTCGTCCTCTCCGCCCAATGTAGATATACAAGTCCTGAACACGATGTGGACATCTCATACTATAATGCAAGTCTCTATAGAAATAAACACTAAGCTAAATACCGTCACACGTGTTGCTCACATCGATGGCCAGTCGAGTATGAGGCACACGTCCCTACATGAACTCACTTTATGACGTACAATGATACGGGTCAAGGCCTGGGGAGTCATACCAATAACTCCATAACTTTAGGTGGGTCCACTAGACACTAGGTCAGACACAATCCTCACTTTAACGCCTTTGTTGACTACATCCGAGTCTCTCTCGAACGCACATAGTTATATAATATTAAAATAATAAATATACAACTAATAATACAGAATTTAAATTGTACAACAAGGCAAGGTATACTTGCCTGGCAAGAAAGCTACGAAGTACCAATAACCAGCTCCTGAAGTCGCGCAGATAAATCCAATATCCTATATACATATGATATAATACAATACAATATCAGTCATTACACTAGCACACATATAACCATAAATACACTGGACCCGGGGGTACGCTAGGGATAACACTGGTCAACTAACATGATTAATTCTGCGACTAATTACACGGGTGTCCTATATTAAATGTGGTATCAAAATCAGACAGTCAAAATAAAATGTGTCTAGGCCAGTACGTAAATGTACACAAGGTAGTCATCTAACATGTTCTTAGGGTCAACATGGTCAAGGTAAACACGGGATAATCCACAGTATCCTAGGGTCGTACAGTCTAGTCACATATATAGTCACCATTATTATTTAGCATTTAGTTACATATATAATATCTCCATATATTTATATGTATATATATATATATCACTTTAATTCTAATACGCGTATAAGTCATTAGGTTCACCGATGCGGTCTAAAATCCATTAACTATCAATAAGCACTGCTAATAGCATACACAAGCACATATAAAAAGGAGGAGAGGGACAGGTTCGAACCTCGGGGTACGCGCACAAAAATGACAGTGACGACGATGACGACGATTACGACTACGATGACGATGATGATAGTGATGCTCATGGTAAAGATGATGGTTATGATCTTGATAAAGATGATGGTGATGATCATGATGAGGATTACATGATGGTGATAACGAGGATGATGATGTGGACGATGGTGATGATAAGGATGGTGATGTGGATGATGGTGATTGTGTTGATGATTGATGATGATGATAGGTTGATGATGAGAGGATGATGATAATGATGATGGGGGGTTGATAATGATGATGATGATAGGTTGATGATGATGATGGTGATGTTCACCAGAATTCGGCCAGAGGAGGTCCGGCCAAGGAGGTCGAACAGAAAGGAGGACATGGAAGAGGACTCAGGTTCAGTAGCTATGGAGGTGGTCGAGGAGGAGGAGCAGGGAAAGGTAGAGGTCAGGGAGGAGTTCGTGTTAATGGTGGTGGTAAGTCGGTCAGGGGTCATGTGCTCCGGCGAGGAGGAGAAGAGGGTGGTGGTTCGACTGGGATGAGGTGGAGATGGAGAGGGAGAATACAGTGGGCAGTGGTGGTCGTATGGGGGAGATAAGGAGGAGTTCATGGAGGAGAATTCGGTGGTGTAAAGTTGTCGTGGGCTGTGAGCAGTGGGGAAGATGACGGTGGTTCTGGCGAGGATGGCAGCATCTAATTAAGGCGGGGTCAGGCGACTACGGGCGGTTGAGCAGTGGGTGCAGGCTGCTCCGGTCAGGTTGGCCTAGGCGGAGGGGATTAATGGTGGTGTTGACGAGCAGAGATGGCCGCGGCGGAGCTCCGATGATTTTGTGTAGGGAAGGAAAGGAGGTTGGCGAGATGGTTGAGTACTGGTGGTGACAGAGAGTCGAGGCTGGCGGAGCACAACGGCTCGGGGTCGGTGTTAATGGTGATGTTGTTGCTGCTATCAGGGAGAAAGAAGAGGGTAGACAGAAAAGGTGCAGGGAGAAGGATCTGGCGGCTCGGTGGAGGAGGATGGTCGGCGGTCGTGAGGAGGGAGATGAACAGTAGGGGGAAAAGGGGTCGGCTGAAATAGGGTTGGTTTTAGAGAAAAAGGAAAAAGCAAAGAAAGGGAATATTTATATGCACATGGGGTTGGGTTGACCTAGGAATAGTTTGACTTGGTCATAATTCTCTTAGAATTGGGCTTGGGTTGTCATGTAGGTATTTCAATGGGCTAGGATTTAGTTTAATTCAAAATAAATTGCTAGGATTAAATGAGGGCGATGTTGCGCGTTGCACATTCCAAAAATTATAAAAAAATTCGTATGAAGGGAAAAGATGAGTTTCTTCATATATTGTCCAATGGTGTAGACACCTTAATGCATTTTTGCATAAAAGCGCCAAACAATTAAAAAATTACACAAAGATAGAAATTGGGTTTAAATTAATTAAAATAAATGTGCAAGGTGTTCTGGAATTAATTAGAAGTACATGGGGATAAAATTAGGTGGGACACAAGTGTCATGGACATAGAGGGCTCAGATTAGAATTTTATCATAAATTAGGTTGTATAAAACGGGTCAAGATTGTGTCTCCAATTTTGATTGAAACGCACAAGTGTACAAAGTTAAATTTATATAGAATTAAATAATAACGTCTGTGATGAATATTGTGCGACTAAAATATAGCACAAGAGAGCATAATTATAAGTTACACAAAGGTCATAATAGAAGACGGACATGTCTAGGACGAGAGTGTAAAATTTATAGGAAGGCAATGGCTAGTGAGGTGCTCTAATTATCGAAGCAACGGTAAGGTGCACTATATGATATAAATATTATATAATTAAATAAATGTCGTGTTCTATTTTTAATTAGATTCTAATTAGCCCTAATTTCTCTATCTATGCCAAGTAGGCATAATTTTGGTTGCAGGGGTTTACAATCTACCCAACTTGAAATAATTTTATCCTCGAAATTAAAATAAGGCATAGTCTGTTATTCCTTCACGTACATAAGGCAAGTCAATCGCAATCTTTTTACGATAATTAAAATTCTAATCAAATCCATCGCAATCACTTCAAAATTAAGATAATCACTGTTCAAATCAAAATTTAACCTATTGTAATCTTTTCTCACTTTTTAAAATCATCAACATCCAGATTTAAATTGAATCCATATAACATCTTTAATATTTAATTAACCCACATCAAATTTTTTCATCACGATCTCCAACTATCGTAATCTCCTCTAGAAAACAATTCTAATCCAATATTATTTCTATTCTCACTTATGAATTTTGTATTCTTCAAATTTTTAAATTCAATTCACATCCTCAATATTTCAAATAGGTAATCCAACAATCAAAATTTAACTTTTAATTTAAATCATCAATTTTGGAATTTAATCAGTCAATGTTCATGTTTAGAGTTCCATTTATTTTTCTCAAGATTTAAATCGATGATTCAACCTTCAATATTTAAATCATGTGCCAAAGTATAAATATTTGGTCCGCAATATCAAGATATCAATTTTTATTAAATCCTCGTTATCTTAATTATTTTTCTAAAATTCTCCACATTTAAAATGATATAACCTCACAATCTAATCTTACTTGATCACAATCTAAAAGAAATTCCTCTCAAGTTGACAATGCAACTTCTATCCAACTTTAAAATTTACCCATCTATCACATAAGGCTCTTACATTTAAGAAAACTTATTCCTCAAATTTACTTAATAATGTTACTCAATCCTCAAAAAAATTAACACCAAATGTATCATATATGATATACCCTTAATTAGTTATAAAAGATAGTCATCTAGTAATATGATTGGCCTATGGGGTATATGTAGTACTCTCTGTATATTAAACTTATACTAAGCACGAGGTTTCGTCTTTCTGAAATAAGGAAAGAAGGAAAACAATAATAAAGAGTTCAAGGGGGAGGTAATAGAATAAAAGTGTGGGGATCAAGGCATTTAAAGAATTTAAATGGGAATTGTCAAGACAGTTGTGGATTAAAATCCTATTTTGGTAATTTTTATTCACATGCTCGTATCAGTACAGTTATGTAACTGATACGATATGCTCAGACATATCTAGAGGGCAAGTATATTCATCTACTAATCACTATATATCTCAATCCACGTAAAGTAATTATGCGAAGGGCGAACCAAACGCACTATGGTTGATCAGACCGTAATACACTAATTCTGAAATATATTAGTATAGCACTCGAATAATACATATGTCATTAACAAGCTCGATAAAGAATAAGCTTGCAAAACTAGGCTATAATAGCAGCATAAGTCAAGGTAGTACAACAAATATAAGTATGCTAGATTATGATGAAAGAAATTATAAAATAATTCAAGTTCACAAAAAAGATAAGACTCTACAATCTCTAAAGTTTTTATACTACTCCTTGTCTAAGTCGCTAGTCGACCAAATAGGGGTATGAGCCTCTAAGTTCTACATTCTGAATAAACACTATCGTCTTATGCTAGTATACAGTTAATGTCATTCAGTTATACTTCATTAAAAGGATTATGTGATACTAGGTTATGAGACATACTACCCAACTTAAAATAATAAACCAATACTGTAACTGTCTTAAAGAAGATTCTACAGAATAACTTGGTCCTTGTAAATGAAGTAGAAATTATTGTTAGGGTATACGAGGGAAAGATCTTGGTACTGATTAGGGTATCTTATTGCATTATATAGGTAATGGTTATCTTAAGTCTTAGTCGTAGTGCTTATAGAACAAGTGTCAATAGTAAGAATGGAAAAAGTTACTGGCCTTCAAGGGAAAAGAGGATATAATCTATATTGAGGTGGGGTACATGTTACGTAATTTAAAACTAAGAATAATCAGGTCACCATCTAAGGAACAACTCAAACTATCAAGTTCTAACTACCAAGCACGTAATTCAAAGTTCAAGTTTTCAACTATTATCCTAGCAAACTATATATCCTTAACATAAGATAAAATTACTTGGCCTAAAATCAGAAAGGTTAGGTGGCACGAGTTGAAAGATGAAGAAGAGAAAAACATAATTTAGTCGTCGCACAATTATAGCGAGCACTAAGTTTACAGAGGAATAAGATATAAAATTACAATAAAGGGACTCTAGATAATATCATGGTTTTCTAAGGGGAAGGTGGTATGCAAATATCTGTGTTCGAGGTTTGATCGAGGAAAATTTTATATTCGTTCCTCTTGGCTTCCTAAGGTATTGTCTGCTAGTATCTGGACAAGAACTAAAATTTATAGTTCTATAATACTATCTCACTATAAAAGTTAAGTTTTGGTCCTAATATTCAACCTTGGATTTCTATTGGTCCCTCAATGCTAGGGTCAAACATTATGGTTGAATTTATAACTCACTCTAGTTGTGTCTATACTACTCTCAAGTCATCCCTAATTATTAAAGGATAATGGTCAATCATTCTACAGGTAAGGGTTGCTAGGGTTCATTAGGTAGTCTAAACTTAATGATGTGTCAATGCCCTAGTTGTATTCTTAATAGGAATGTTACCCTAATTATCATCCTATCAACAGGGATTCCTATATTCTAGCAGGGGCTATACTCAAGGAACTATTAGAGAAGCACATGAATCAAGCAGGATGCAATTATTTAAATAGAACAGACTAGAAGGAAGATAAGTCATAGTCAATTGTGGATGAGATCTTATACTCTAATCCCATTTGCAAGCTTGCTCGGTACAGTAACGTAACCGAGACAATATGCTCTTGACCTGCATAGGCCACCACTAAAAATATGTCACGCCCCAGCACCAAATATATGTAAGACTAGGATACGTAAGCATGTCAGCCGCATGTATATGGCAACTCCAATATATGGAAACCATAACACATGCGTACGCTGTATCATGAATAATAATTCATAAGTGGTAAAAACTATCACAAGTCAAAGGGCATAACTAAATCTCATCCACAGAAATCAAATATAAATGAATAACCCATATCTATGTAACTAAATCTTGATATAAAGTATCTAAAGATGATAGTCGGATGGAAACAAATCCACTACCAACTAGAATATAGAATAAACAAAACAATGTACAACAATTAATAATCATGAGACTCGAATAGATGACCTCCTCGAAATATAAGTAGTAAGTCTGGATCTGCGCTCATGCGAATACTCATGAACATCTACACCTGGAAAGGGACCAGGTCCTCAGAGGGATATGACAAGATAAATAGAAGCATGCGATAAAGTAAATACTGAATAAATAAAAGGGGTGTACTAACCATCTAAGTGAATGCAATTTGAGGACAACTTAGTACGTATGGGAAGTGTAGGCTAGACATGTGCTGACGTAATTCACCAATCATCGTGACTGGCTAGTATATGCCACATATGCCCCCATACAAGGGCGCTAAAAAATAATATCCAGCTCCGTAGAGCATGGCAGCAATATAGTATATCGTCCATATCGCTTCGAAGAATGTGGCAGCAGTATAGTATATCGTCCATATCGCTCCAAAGAATGTGGCAGCAGTATAAAGGAAGTGGGTGTCCCATATGCCTACTAGTCGTCCTTCCCGCCCAATGTAGATATACAAGTCCTGAACACGACGTGGACATCTTGTACTATAATGCAAGTCTCTATAGAAATAAATACTAAGCTAAATATCGTCACACGTGTTGCTCACACCGATGGCCAGTCGAGTATGAGGCACGCATCCCTACATGAACTCACTTTGTGACGTGCAATGATACGTGTCAAGGCCTGGGGAGTCATACCAATAACTCCATAACTTTAGGTGGGTCCACTAGACACTAGGTCAGACACAATCCAAATGTCAACGCCTTCGTTGACTACACCCGAGTCTCTCTCGAACGCGCATAGTTATATAATATTAAAATAATAAATATACAACTAATAATACAGAAGTTAAACAATACAACAAGGCAAGGTATACTTGCCTGGCAAGAAAGCTGCGAAGTACCAATAACCAGCTCCTGAAGTGGCGCAGATAAATCTAATATCCTGTATACATATGATATAATACAATACAACATCAGTCATTATACTAGCACACACATAACCATATATATACTGGACCCGGGGGTACGCTAGGGGTAACACTGGTCAACTAACACGGTCAATTACGCGACTAATTATGCGGGTGTCCTATATTAAATGTGGTATCAAAATAAGACAGTCAAAATAATATGTGTCTAGGCCATTACGTAAATGTACACAAGGCAGTCATCTAATATATTTTTAGGGTCAACTTGGTCAAGGTAAACACAGGATAATCTACAGTATCCTAGGGTCGTACAGTCTAGTCACATATATAGTCACCATTATTATTTAGCATTTAATTACATATATAATACCTCCATATATTTATATATATATTACTTTAATTCTAATATGCGTACAAGTCACTAGGTTCACCAACGCGGTCTAAAATCTATTAACTATCAATAAGCAATGCTAATAGCATACACAAGCATACAGAAAAAGAAAGAGAGGGTCAGGTTTGAACCACGGAGTACGTGTACGGAAATAACGGTAACGACGATAAGGTTGACGACGATTACGACTACGACGACGATGATGATGGTGATGCTCATGGTAAAGATGATGGTGATGATCTTGATAAAGATGATGGTGATGATCATGATGAGGATTACATGATGGTGATAACGAGGATGGTGATATGGACGATGGTGATGATTAGGATAGTGATGTGGATAATGGTGATTGTGTTGATGATTGATAATGATGATAGGTTGATGATGGGAGGATGATGATAATGATAATGGGGGGTTGATAATGATGATAGGTTGATGATGATGATGGTGATGTTCATCGGAATTCGGCCAAGGGAGGTCCGGCCAAGGAGGTCGAACAGAAAGGAGGACAGGAAAGAGGACCCGGGTTTAGCAGATGTGGAGGTGGTCGAGGAGGAGTAGCAGGGAAAGGTGGAGGTCAGGAAGGAGTTCGTGTTAATGGTAGTGGTGAGTCGGGTCAGGGGTCATATGCTCCGGCGAGGAGGAGAAGAGGGTGGTGGTTCGACTGGGACGAGGTGGAGATGGCGAGAGAGAATACGGTGGGCAGTGGTGGTCGTCCGGGGGAGATGAGGAGGAGTTCGTGGAGGAGAATTTGGTGGTGTGAAGTTATCGTGGGCTGTGAGCAGTGGGGAAGACGACGGTGATTCTGGCGAGGATGGCAGCGTCGAGTTGAGGCGGGGTCAGGCGATTGCGGGCGGTTGAGCTGCGGGTGCAGGTTGCTCCGATCAGGTTGGCCCTGGCGGGGGGTATTAATGGTGGAGTTGACGAGCAGAGATGGCCGTGATGGAGCTCCGAAGGTTCTGCGCAGGAGAGGGAAGGAGGTTGGCGAGGTGGTTGAGTACTGGTGGTGACGGAGAGTCGAGGCTGGCGGAGCACAATGGCTCGGGGTCGGTGTTAATGGTGATATTGTTGCTGCTGTCAGGGAGAAGGAAGAGGGTGGACAGGGAAGGTGCAGGAAGGAGGATTCGGCTGCTCGGCGGAGGAGGATGGCCGGCGGTCGTGAGGAGGGAGATGAACAGTAGGGGGAAAAGGGGTCGGCTGAAATAGGGTTGGTTTTAGAGAAAAAGGAAAAAGCAAAGAAAGGGAATATTTATATGCACATAGGGTTGGGTTGACCTAGGAATAGTTTTACTTGGTCAACATTCTCTTAGAATTGGGCTTGGGTTGTCATGTAGGTATTTTAATGGGATAGGATTTGGTTTAATTCAAAATGAATTACTAGGATTAAATAAGGGCGATGTTGCACGTTGCACATTCCGAAAATTATGGGAAAATTCGTATAAAGGGGAAAGATAGGTTTCTTCATGTATTGTCCAATGGTGTAGACACCTTAATATATTTTTGCATAAAAGTGCCCAACAATTAGAAAATTGCACAAAGATGTAAATTGGGTTTAAATTAATTAAAATAAATGCGCAAGGTATTCTAGAATTAATTAGAAGTACATAGGGATAAAATTAGGTGGGACACAAGTATCATGGACATAGAGGGCTCAGAGTAAAATTTATCATAAATTAGGTTGTACGAAACGGGTCAAGATTGTTTCTCCAATTTCGATTGAAACGCACATGGGTACAAAGTTGAATTTATTTAGAATTAAATAATAACGTCTACGACGAATATTGTGCGACTAAAATGTAGCACATGAGAGCATAATTATAAGTTACACAAATAGAAGACGGGAATATCTAGGACGAGAGTGTAAAATTTATAGGAAGGCAATGGCTAGTGAGGTGCTCCAATTATCAAAGCAACGGTAAGGTGCACTATGTGATATAAATATTATATAATTAAATAAATGTCGTGTTCTATTTCTAATTAGATTCTAATTAGACCTAATTTCTCTATCTAAGCCAAGTAGGCCTAATTTTGGATGAGGGGGTTTACACAGTCCCCCATCCACACCGCCTCCAACCTCCTCCTTGGTCGCAGGAAGCCGCTGGACCGACTGCCATCAACCCGTCGACAGCACCCGATGTCGACTCCACCATCACCTGTCCCGACTACACCCGCCTGAACTCGACACCACCCATCCATCATCCTGACCCCACATCTGAACCACCTTCCCCGTCCTCCTTATCGATAGTCACCGCCACCATTAAAGTCGGATCCACCATCGTCTACACCGTCGACCAGAGCCCGACAATAGCGCCTGAACCTCCTCCCGAGCTCAACTGAATACTGCCATCACCGCTGAACAACCGACCCCCCACACGACTCGCCTGAAATCCTGTCTCCTCCACACATTCACCTCACGACTCGACGACAGAAGCACCCTTCCCTCGATAGCCCGCTGAACTGATCCCCTCATGACACAACATCATATACTCCCTCGTGCACGTGCACGCCGAGGCCAAGGTACGAAGTATTCTCTTAAGATTTTGATCGTGTATGAATGATATTAGGATTTAGCGTGTTCATTTGATATTGATTGCTAGACGTTATGGAAGTAAACCAAACTCGTATGCGTATACGTGCGCGTATGCGTATAATAATTAATTTAGTATATATATATATTGTGTAGGAATTAAATGCAAATACTAGTTATGACTATATGTGTATATATATTGTATGACCCTAGTTTAACTGTGGATTTTCCCGTATAATAGTATTGACCATGTGACCCTGAATATTGTGAGTTGTCTGCCTTGTGTACACTAACGTACTGGTGAGACATGTGTTAGTGATTGACTGTCTGATTATGCACAGCATTTGAGGATGTGACACCCGTGCAGCTAGACGCACACTTGACCCTGTTAGGTGACAAGTAGCTCCCCTAGCATAGTCTCTGAGTTCAGTGTACTTATGATTGTGTGTAAGTTAGTATATCGACTAATTTTGTATTATTATTAAATAATGTCTATAGGACTGTTGGATTATTCAGACAAGACCATGGAAATAGGATATTGGTATTTTCAGGAGAGGACCACAGGCGAGTATATTCTTTGACAGTTTTTATTATGTTGATTATCTCTATAATTCTAGTTGTATAGCGTACATAATTCTGACACTATGTATACACGAGTTGGCATCATCGAGACCGATCACAAGGAGTCATGATTGGGATCCATCGTGCTAGCTGGGGACGGAGAGATATTAGTAGCTTATGTGATCATACCAAACTCTATATGCATCATAGCTCACCCACACCTCACGTTGGTGCAGCCTAACCATTACATGCATCATAGCTGTTATGTATGATTAGCCTGACTATTGCTCGCATCATAGCTATTCGGATGGTTAGCCTGACCTTATATGAATCATAGCTAGTTATACATAGCAAGCCTGATCAGTCCTAAGCCGATCACATGATATGTTGATATTTTACACACTTAGTTAGATATTCTCTACATGTATCTCTAGTTTATTGATCTAGCATTTTGCTATATTCTAGTTATTGTTCTAGCATTCACTTATATTCTAGTTCATTATTCTAGCATACACTTATACTTCTGTTCATTGCTAGTGTACCATTGAAGATGACATTATTCCAGTATTTCTATTTCTAGTATTTTATTATTCCAGTATTATTATTGACAGTATTTATATCCATCTTGTATTTTTTTACACTGTATTATAGTTTTTGTCAATATATGTGGAACTGTTGTTAGTGCTTGTACTTCGCTCCAATCCTGACTGGATATTTTTTGCAGAGGATCTTGAGAGTTTCTGTCCTACATACTATGGACCAGGTATAGACGCAGACTACACGCCAGAGATATTAGAGGAGTCTATTCCATTAGAGGAGATACTACCTGCAGCTGTTTAGACAACATTTATCTTATGCATTTGAGACTTATGTTGAGGTTATTTTAGTTATATTAAGACTTATCTGGAGTTAAATTTGAGACTTGTGGAGACTTATTATGTTGGACAGCTAGACTGTGGTTTATCTCTATTTTGAGATATTGTGTTGACTATATCATTCTTTCTTATCTTTTATCGTGTCATTTATATTCTTATAGCTATTGTGATTGAGTATTCATTATGAGATATTTAGAGATGTTTATTTTATTGTCCTCCTTGTGGAGTTGATATCATTGACAGGTTGTGAATTATGTTAGTATTATTGAGACCTAGACAGCGTTCTACCACCGATGCGACAGCGTAGGCTGGACGTACCCATGACTCATGCCCAAATTTTAGGTGTGGGTCGTGACACCAGCATAGGGGAGTACCTCCATAGGGCATAGCTTTTGCCATGACCGTAGAGGAGGCTGAGTCGACTGGTGATGTGATAGCAGGTTCTATTCTTCTCGATTATATTCCCGTTATTACCTTATTTGATTCTGGTGCATTGCATAGCTTCATATATGTATTATTTGTGCTTAAGCATAGTTTAGTAACAGAACCTTTGAGTAGGAGTTGTAAGATTACGACTGGTGGAGGCACTATCCTAGTCAGTGATACTTGCAAGGGGCGTCGTGTTACCTTGGGAGGCCATAATTTGGATGCTAGTTTACTCGTAATACCTCTTCTGAGTTTTGACATTATCCTTGGAATGGATTGGTTGAGTATGCACCATTCTAGCATAGACTATTGTGAAGGACGTGTACTGTTTCGCCCTCCAGGAGAGCCAAAATTTGAGTTTGTTAGGGGAGGAGTTGAGCAGAATGATAGGATTATTTATGGAGCCAAGGTAGCAGAGAAGGACTTGCCACACCCTATTATTGTAGAGTTTCTAGACGTATTTCTTGAGGAGCTACCTAGATTGCCATCAGACAGAGATTTTTAATTTTTTATTGACTTAGTGCCTGGGGCAGAGCCGGTGTCGTAACAGGTCTACAGGATCAACAATAGCGAGCTGGCAGAACTAAAGAAGCAGGTTAATGATTTGCTAGACAAGTGTTTTATTAGATCGAGTTCCTTGCATTGGGGAGCCCAGGTCTTATTTGTACCAAAGAAAGATGGGTCGGAGCGAATGTGTATTAATTACAAGGCTCTGAACAACCTTACCATCAAAACAAATACTCGCTACCAAGAATAGACGATCTTTTTGATTAGTTGAGCGGTGCGAGGGTACTTTCGAAGATTGATTTGAGGTTTGGCTATCATCAGTTGAAGGTAAAGAAGGAAGGTATTCCAAAAACTGTATTTCAAACAAGATATGGCTAATATGAGTTTATGGTGATGCCATTTGGGTTGACTAATGCCCCGGCAGTCTTTATGAACTTGATGAACAAGGTGTTCCACCAGTACCTTGACAAGTTTGTATTAGTATTCAAAGATGATATTTTTGTCTATTCGAAGATACTGGAAGAGCACGAGAAGCATCTAAGGATTGATCTAGAGACCCTTCAGAAGGAGAAGCTCTATGGAAAACTCTCAAAATGTGAGTTCTTCCTGGATAAGGTAGAGTTCCTTAGGTATGTAGTGACTGAAGATGGGATTTTGGTAGATCCAAAGAAGATTGTTGTTATAGAATCTTGGACCACTCCGAGTTCTGTTGCAGAGATCAGAAGCTTCTTAGGATTGGTCGGGTATTACAGGAAATTTGTGAAGAAATTTTCTCGGATCGCAAAGCCATTGACTAGACTCACTCGGAAGGATGTGTTGTTCGTGTGGACCAAAGAATGTCAGTCTATATTTAATGAGCTAAGGAAGAGATTGACCATAATGCCTATTTTGACGGTGCCCTCGGGGACGGATGGATTTATCATTTATAGCGATGCTTCGGTGAAGGGCTTAGGATATGTTCTAGAGCAGAACAAGAAGTGGTGGCGTATGCTTCTTGACAGTTGCAGCCACATAAGAGAAACTATCCCACTCATGTCATGGAATTAGCAGCGGTGATCTTCACTCTAAAGCTGTGGAGACATTATCTTTACGAAGAGCGTGTGGATATATACACTGACCACAAGAGCTTAAAGTACGTCTTTATGCAGAAAAAGCTAAATATATTGCAGCACAGGTGGCTAGAACTGATGAAGGATTTTGATATTTTACTACAGTATCATCCAGGGAAGGCTAACGTAGTTGCCGATGCCTTGAGCAGATATCCAGTAGCGATGTACTTGGCAACGGATCGCCACTTATTAGCAGACTTGGATAGCCTGGGCATCGAGGTTATTATTTCATGAGTGGATACACAGATGATGGGCATACAGATTCAGTCAAGGTTGATAGAGAAGATCCGAGAGACACAGTACCAGGATGATGGTCTGTGAAGCCTCAGAGCTCAGTTGCAGCCAAAATTGATGGATGACTTCTCTATTGCTGAGGATGGTTCACTAAGGCATGGGACTAGGTTATGTGTGCCTAGTGGGGACCTGCAGGAAGAGATCATGCAGGAGGCTCATCTTTCCCATTATTCTATATATCCGGGAGATAACAAGATGTATAAGGACCTGAGGGAACACGTGTGGTGGTATGGGATGAAGCGAGAGGTAGCATGTTTTGTCTCCAGATGTTTAGTATGCCAGTAGGTAAAAGCCGAGAGGCAGAGACCAGGAGGATTGCTACAGCCACTACTGATTCCTGAGTGGAAATGGGAGCATATCACGATGGATTTTGTTCTTGGACTTCCACGCACTCCAGGAGGAAAGGACGTGATTTGGGTCATTGTTGACAGGCTGACCAAATTGGCCAACTTTTTGCCTTTTAAAGTAGGATTGTCCACGGAGAAGCTCGTCAATTTATATACGAGACCGATAGTCAGGCTGCATGGAGTTCCAGTGAGCATCGTATCCGATCGGTATAGCAGATTTATGTACTACTTTCAGAGGAGTTTGCAGGCTAGCTTGGGTACCCAACTCAAATTTAGCACTGCTTACTACCCTCAAATAAATGGACAGTCAGAGAGGACTATTCAGACCTCGAGGATATGCTTCGGACATGTGTACTAGATTATGGTGGCTCATGGGAGGATCATCTTCACCTAGTAGAGTTTGCATACAACAATAGCTATCAGGACAGTATCGAGATGTCTTCTTTCGAGGCTTTGTATGGTAGAAGATGACGGGCTCCATTATCTTGGGATGACATAGGAGAGAGAGTACTTTTAGGACCAGAGATGGTAGTTGATGCTGCAGAAAAGTAAAGCAGATTAGAGAGAGTCTTTGTGTGGCTCAGGACAGACAAAAGCAGTGGGCCGATAGCCATAGGAGACCGCTAGAGTTTGAGGTATCGATTTGTTTATTTAAATATTGATTACGTTCTTAGGTTATACGCTAAATTCCTATTTTGGCATACGTTGGCGATTTAGTGTTCTTGAGGATCTCTCCGACACGTGGTACGATTTTTTTCGGTGGAGGTGGAAACCTTAGTCCATGATTAATCGGACCTTTCAATGTTTTGGAGAAGGTCGGGGTAGTTGCCTATCGACTAGCCTTACCGAATACATTGGAAGGAGTACACAACGTGTTCCATGTGTCCCAGCTGAGGTGATACGTGGCAGATCCTAGCCAGGTATTAGATCATTCAGAGCTTGAGATTGGACCAAGGATCCGTTATAAGGAGCAGCCTATGGAGATCCTAGACCGCAGAGATAAAGTCCTTCGTAACTAAGTAATTCCCTTGGTTCGTGTCGCTTAGAGGCATCACTCTCCCGGTGAATCCACTTAGGAGCGGGATGATGAGATGCGAGAGCGTTACCCCTATCTTTTTGCACTATGAGGTAATTTTTATTCTTGTATTTGCTCTGCCTTAAATTTTGAGACAAAGTTTTTTTTAGGAGGGTAGAAGTTTTTTTTAGGAGGGTAGACTTGTAACCTCCGTATCCTAAAATTCTAGCTTAAATGTTGTCATTAGGTTAATTTGGGGCCACTGGGATTTTCCATAATTTTTGGATAATTAAAAACTAGTAACACTAATTTCCTAGGACTTTTAAGAATTTACTTTAGGGTCAAACATAATTAAAAATGTTCCAAACTTTTATTTCAGGTACTAAATAATCAAATATATTTTCTAAAAAATTTTAGGAATTTTTTGATTATTTTTTATATTTATTTTGAGTTAATTATGCAAAACTGAATTAAAAACTATTTTTGAGGAAAAAAATCCATAAAGTAATTACCTTGCCAGTCAGCCAACAGGGGCCCGCCCGTCAGCCTCCTGCAGCAAACAAGGTGGAGCCCGCCTGTCAGCGACCCACGGGCCTTGGTGCGGGTGGAATCTGTCTAAGCAGAGCCGAGTCCTAATCCGACTTGGACTCAGCCGAGCCAAGCCGGGCTGAACCTGGGCCGTTCGATCCGAGCGGGAGTGTGTGGATGGATGTCACATGGCATACTCCAAACCACGACGATTTCTCTCTCCTCTATATATATAGTATTAAGGTTATAATTTCTAGGGTTTTCTTTAGCCGATTTAGGAGAATTGTCATCTAGGGTTTTTTCATCTTTCAAAAGCCATTACTCATAGCTCCGGACTCCAAATATAGCCCATTTTCTTGTGTTAGAACCATATTGAGGTTAGTTTTCTAAATTTATAATTTTTTTCAAAAAATTATGAATATTAAATTTTGGAAAATTGTAGAGCATAGCATGTCCGAAAATAGATGCATCTCGGTATTTTTGCAATTTTGGGAGAACCAGGATTCAAAATCATGAACTGTTTGAAGTTTTGGAAATCTAATGTCGATATAATTGATATATTTTATTTAAGAATTTAATTCGAAATATTTCTATGCTGTTAATTCTGTAGAACTTCTAGGTTAGCAATCAACCACCGTTGCACAATACAATTTTGGTATGTGCAATAATTTCTAAAAGATTTGAATTCAGATGAGCCTTAAATTCTACCATATTGGTGATGCTGAAATCTATAGGAAATCATTCATGAAAGTCAAGTTTGTATCGGTTAACTTTTCGATCAACAGATTGCCTCGATTTGCGTGATATGAGTCTCGAGTTGATAAAATTCAATTTTTTGGACAAAATTTAGGAATTAACCTAAAAATTATAATAATAAGATTAAAATAGGATTTTAGAGTAATTATTCTAGAATTTAATAAATTAAAATAACTTATCTCTTGACATGCTAACATATCGTACGAAGGATCTGGACTCTGAATTGGGACCTGATCCAACCACAGCTAAGGACCACAGGCAAGTATATTTTTGTGATTACTTTCAGTGCTTGATAGTCTCTGTAATGCATTCTTAGTATTGATTATTTGATTCTTGACACTTGTTACATGGATTAGTATCATGGATTCCTATTATGAGATACGTGACTATTCTGGATTATTGTTATTACTTCGTGACTGGTTCGGAATCCATGTTGTACTCGTGGGGAGAAAAATACTTAATAGACGTATGAACTACCCTTTCTATCCCATGGTCTTACTAAAATAGTAGCAGCCATCCACGACACATTTGGTTTGCCGGATTTTACCCCTTAGTCGTTCAAATATCAACAAGATATTTTAAATCACATAGAGTAGTTGTTCCTATCTGTTCTTCCATACATTGCAGTTATTTTCTTTATTGCTTGGAGATATTATACTATATCTTTCCCATGACAGAACTTTAGCATTTAGTTTTCCTAGTTGCCTTATTGAGATTTCAGTTTTGTTGCTATCATATATTCTTTACTATTTATTGTTTTATAGCTTCTACCATGTGTAGGAACTATTTTCACTATGATGTACTTGTTCTTTTCTTGATAAGATAACCATATTTTAGGTGACTACAATGAGGATGAAATTCTTACATATTATGAACCGTATGCTAGCGACATAATAGATCCTGATCTTTTCCTTCCTGAGGATCAGGGAGAGTTAGCAGCTCAGATACCGTTTGGAATGGAGTAGTTTAGTAGAGTAGTTGATTCTCTTAGTTATTTTGGATCAGATTGTTCTCCGGCAAATTTTCTAAAGTATTTGAATATTGTACTTTAGATATTTAGTTTTTGGGAAGACTCCTTGGACCCGCATCGAGACTATTATTTTATTATTATATTGGTATATTCATTTAAACTAGTACCTGTGATTGAATATAATGTGGTGATAAATATATGTTGTGAGTTATAGATTTTACAATGCGGCGTAGGCTGGACATACCCATGACTCAAGCCCAAATCCAGGGTGCAGGTCGTGACATCAAGTCAAAGTCGCTAAGGAGTTCAAGCCAACGTCGTTACCGTTGATTTAAATCCTTTTGAGTATAGAGATATTTGAGGCTTTTGTGATCCGTGATGATCTCGCACGGTACGCCATAGAGGTAATGCCGCTACAACTTCAGCGCGAACACCACCGCTGTAAGTTCCAGATTGTGCATTTGATAGTTTCTTTCGTGAGGCTTTAACTGCCTTGACGCAAAGTCCATCACTTTGTCCCTCTACATAAGGTAGTTTATTTCGTGAGACTTTAACTGCCTAGAAGCAAAGGCTATAACTTTTTCCCTCTACGTAAGGACACATCCCAAACCCTTTCCTAAGACGTTGTTATAGATCTTAAAATCATCGGATCTATCCTGAAGGGTAAGAATTGGTGCTGGGACAAGTCATTGCTTTAACTCCATAAATGAAGCTTCACAGTCGTCCGTCCACGTGAATGTTACTCCCTTCCGAGTGAGATGAGTCAGAGGTGAGGCGATCTTTGAAAAATCATTTATAAATCTTTTGTAGTAGCCTGCTAGACCAAGAAAGCTCCGAATATCGCTAACTGACTCAGGTCTCTTCCATTTCACGATGGCTTCAACTTTCTTTGGGTCGACTGAGATGCCCTTTATGGAAATGATGTACCCGGGGAAGGATAAGCTATCCAACCAGAACTCGCACTTGCTTAGTTTTGTGTACAACTTATTGCCTCGAAGAGTTTGAAGCACTATCTGTAGGTGTCCTGCGTGTTCATCCTTGTTCTTCGAGTACACTAAGATGTTATTTATGAATACTACCACAAACTTATTGAGGAATAGTCGAAACACACGGTTTATTAAATCACTGAATGTGACAGGGGAATTCATCAGTCCGAATGGCATAACAAAAAACTCATAATGGACATAGCGGGTCCGGAATGCTGACTTCGGCATGTCCTCTGGTTTGATCTTTAATCGATGGTAGTCAGAGCGAACGCCTATCTTCGAAAATACTGACGCTCTTGTAACTGATTAAAGAGGTTGTCGATCCTGGGCAGGGGATACTTATTTCAGATAGTGACCTTATTTAGCTCCCGATAGTCTATGCAGAGTTGCAACGTCCCGTATTTCTTCTTTACGAAGAGCACATGCACGCCACAAGAAGATAAGCTCGGACGAATAAATCTATGATCAAGCAGTTTTTGTAGTTAGCATTTTAACTCCTTTAGTTCATGTCACTACCGTATTTTCTAGAAAAGGGTATTTTGGTCATTTTATAATTAATTAAATATTGTGCATGTTAAATATTTATTTATTGTATTATTTATTTATTATTAGCATGTTAGATTTTTTTTTTTTGGACTTGTGTTAGTGGACCTAACTAGTTTAATTTAGACTCATGGACCAACATGTATTAATTGTTAGAATTGAGCCCAACTAGAAAGCCCATTAATTAGGAGGATGATTAAATTAATTAAACCATTGGACTAGAAGCTTCTCTCCTTAATTAATTTCTTCATGAGAGGCCCCAAGGGGTATTTTAGACTTTATATAGTAGCTTGAGGGAGGGGGCAAGTGAGGCCTATATAAAGGGGATGGAAATTTTCTCTCTCTTTATTTTTTATTCCAAATCTAGATCTAGAATTTCTCTCAACCAAAATTTATCAAATCCCTACCAAATTTTCACCCAATTACTTCTCAAATCATCATTGGAGACTAGAAGATCAAGGATCTAGAAGGAGGAAGCAAGAATCTACAAAGAGGAGCAAGGATCTACAAGTTGGAAGCTAATTTCACCAATTTTGGAGGTTTCATTGGAAATCCATCTCCCAACAGGTATAATTCAGTTTTTTCCCTTAAAATAGCTTCTAAATCTGAGATTTAATCATGAATAATCAACCCATATGTATGTACTACCCATAGGATTTGGTTTTGTGTTCATAGGAGGCCTCTGGAGAAAGTTATGGTGCTTTTTGTGTCAATTTTGAGGGAATTCCGAAAATGACTTTTGTTGTGTGTGTCAATTGATCCTATAGATCAATTTGGCATATGTTTATGTGTTTGGGACTAGTGTCGTATCCATAATTGGGTATATGTAGGTCGTATCCCAACAATTTGGTGATACGTGTTGTTTTGGGGGTTTTTCCTCCGACACGGGACTTTGTACATGTCGTATTTTGACACGGACACATAGATCTACATTTGACACTTTGTTTTGTTCATAAATATTATATATGATTTGTTTGTGTCCTTCGGGATGCAATTGGATGTGTGGTAGACTCGTGTCGCATGCGTATCCTAGATCTAGTGGGATACGGTGTGATACTCTCCAATTGTTGTGTGTTTATGTGTAGATCTAATTAATTGTGCTTTAATTCTTGAATTATAATTGTGTATGTATCTATATATATTATATATGTATTATGTATATTTATTATAGTGTTTATTGTATCATAGATCTATGTATTATATATGTATTAATAGAATATATATTATGTAGCTTTCTTCTACATGCATTAATATATATGTTATAATATATGTTAGGGATGTAAATATATGTATATGTTTTATATAATATATGTGTATGTTTAATTAAGTAATTAGATTATTTATAGTTATTATATGATTATTTATATATATATGTATGTAGATATATATATATTTATAAGTGGTAGCATATGTATATATAATATAGTAGATATATTTATATGTGGTTATATATATAGTTATATTATATATTGTTATGTATTTATATTATTGTATGATTATGTATATATATATATGTATACATATATGTATAGTTATATATACATATTACTATGTATGTGTGTGTGTATGTTACTATGTGGTATCTTATACAATTTACTATGTATAAGTGTATGTATAGTTATATATAGATTTATATATATATTGTATAAATATATATTGTGGGTTATATATATGTATTTAAATATATATTATATAAATATTTATGGTGGGTTATATATATGTATTTATATATATATTGTATATATATATACATATATTTTCAGCGACAACAGCGAGCCAGAAGTGTCGCAACAGCAGCAACAAATGCAAATAATAGCAGCTTTTCAGCGACAACAGTCAGCGACAGTTACAGAAAACTGTCGCTGAAACAACAGTGTATCAGCAGCTTCAGCGACAGTTTTTAGTGACAGTGCAGAAAACTGTCACAAAAACTGTAGTGTATCTATATACACAGCAGCTTTCTGTGACAGTGGACAGGGTATTTAGCGATAGTTTGGCAGTTTTTAATATATTAGATATTAATATATATATAGATATATATGTATATATATATGGTAATTAATATATATATAAATATATTCATAATTGCTATTTGTATTATAGTATACTATATATGTATATATTTAGTTGTAGCATATAAATTTATTAGAATAATTAGTATACTTTAGTTATCAATTGTAATGAGTATTTTTTATATATTATATATTTGTAGGTATGTATGTACGTATATATGTATTAATAGTTAGTGTGTAGTTGGTAGTTAGTATTATTCTATTAGTACATACTAGAGTTATATTGGATTGATATATGTAATTATTGATGGGTAGTTAGTATATATATAAAATTTTGGCAATTACCTTGAGATATCAAGGTAAGTATCAAGATATACCAAGGTATGAGTAGTAGGTATTGGCATAAGTAATAGGATAGTTGTAAACTAATTATGGGTTGGTATTAAGGTGACTAAAATAAGGTATATAGAATTATATAAATATTAAATGCATAGTAGTTTATAATTATTGTTGGGTAGTTAGTATAAATATGGTTTTGAATTTACCTTGAGATGTCAAGGTAAGTATCAAGGTATTGGAGGATAATCAAGGTATTGGGTTTAGATATCAAGATAGAGGTTTAGTATTGCGATACCAAGTTGGTTCGAAACCAAGGTATCCATTTAGCATTTGTAATTAGGATTTTATATATATAATATTGTTTGATATGTACATATGTTTTATATTTATCCATTGTTTGCGTATTCTGAGATACGGTATCTTAGTATCCTAAGATGTAGCTTGTATGGCCTAGATTCATAGTGTGTGAGCCCAATATTTTTGAGTTAGACTCATGCAACCTAGAAATAGGTAGTTGACCATAGTTTGACTATAGTTGACCATAGTTGACTTAGAGTTGACCTAGTTTAACTTTTGACTTAGAAATAGTTTTATGACCTAGAAATTGACTAGTTTAATTTATTTCTCTTCCCCAAAAACTTGTATTAATGCAATATTTCATATATAGGTCTGTGACACCAGTTCGGACATCATTTTTATCATTTGCTCTGGACCACAGGCGAGTATATTCTCTGATAGTTTTCATTATTTGATTACCACTATAATTCAAGTATTTAGAAATATTACTTATGATTCTTGATACGATGGTACACGGATTGGTATTGTTATTGGATCGTTAGTCATGGGATGTTACCTTAATTATGGAGATGGTATCGGATACTATCCTTATTGGTATTGGATAACATTAAATATTGTAGATTAAACATTGGATACATTGGCTAGTGACGTGTCATGATTCGATCCATCATATCAGTCGGGGCGGGGGAAATACCAATTAAATATGTGATCAAGAAACTATCGGCTAGTAGTGTAATCATTGGCTACTAACTAACCATGCAATTCACGTATGGTTGAGTTAGCTCCTTAGTGTAATCATTGAATCTCCCAGGCCGATCACATATTTAGTTAGTATCTCAAATCACATAGTTATTGTAGATTCCATTATTCAGTTCATTGATTACCTTGTTCTATTCTGACATTATAGTTCATTCCTTTATTCTTGTACGTATTGATTATATTCTGTTGTTAGTATTGCCTATTCTCTCATTGTTCTTGATTATCAGTTACATCCTCATCGTAGATAGCATCTTCTATTCTACTGCTTTATAGTTTTTGTCAATTAATTGAAACTGCTATTGGGTTGTACTTCGCTCCATTCCTGACTGGAAAACATTATTCAGAGGATCCGGGAGATTGGTGTCCAACATACTATGGACCTCAGCCTATAGATGGTGCAGATTTGGACCCACTAGTTCTGGAGTAACTGTTGAGAGATTTAGCCGGATTCACTAGTTAGCATAGTTAGTTCTCTTTAGTATTTTGGTACCGGATTTGTTTCCGGCATATATTTGTGTTTGGATATTATTTCTATTTGTTGTTATATTTTTAACTGCTTAGTTATGTTAGACTTCTGTGATATCTTCTCGTGCCATAGAAATATGATTGAGTATTGTGTTGAATTAAGTTGATTACTCTCTTCTTGGAGTTGAGATATTATTGGAGGTTTATGCTTTATAGTGAGATAATTAGATAGTATAGTTGACCAAGACAGCGTTCTACTGCCGATGCTGCAGCGTAGGCTGGGCGTTGTTCCCGACTTGTATCCCTACACCGGGTGCGGGTCGTGACACATTTTTAGTGGTGGCCCATGCAGGTCAGGCTTCGCAATATTGCGATAACGTGGTAGTACGATGACTTAGTTGTACTACTGCGAGCCTGCGATAGGATATAGGACATAGGATACTAGAAAGAGAGAGGGATACTCAATCACAACTAGGAATTCCAATCTGAATTGAATCGCTAATTTTGATTCCTTCTGAATACTTTTGTTCTTCCTTGATGATATCTTATCTTGTGTCGAATTGATCTCCTTTGTTTCGATCTGTCTTCAGGATGCCGCCGAAGACTAGATCACATCAATCGGGAGAAGTTTCTGCGAGGTCTGCCACCTCTTAATCTTCCACTCAGGCAGTAGGGTTTGTACCTCCTACGACATTAGTTCATGTAGGAGTCTCGACTGCCTTCGGGGGTTCTCCTCCACCTGTTCCGAGGACTACTCCAATTGCTTCGGAGAGACTTCCACCACCTCAATTTTTCAGGAGATACCGCGCCGATGGTTGCACTGTTTAGAGAGATGATGGAATTACAGAGGGCACAGATAGAAGCCCAGCATAGGCAGTCAGATTTGATGCGACAGAGTATGGAAAATACCCATCAGATAGCTATAACATCAGTTCAGAGAGAGGCTCCTCCACAGCCACAGGATACTCAGATCAAGCCAGACAACGTTCAAAATTTCAAGAAGCTTGAGCCTCGAGTTTTCAAGGGTACAGAAGGTAAAGTCTATGCTGACGATTGGCTTGAACATATCGAGCGACTCATGAAGGTATCCCGTCTTGCGGAGGATCTGAAGGTTGAGGAGGTAGGACTTCAACTATTCGACGTTGCCCGCACTTGGTTCAGGAATGAGCCAATTCTTACCGATGCGGGGCAATCTTGGAAGATATTCAAGGATCTCTTTAAGAAAAAATTCTTTGCTCGGACGGACAGATTGGAATTAGGAAGGCAATTTTAGAGCCTTACACAAGGAAGCATGTCCGTAGAGGAGTATGCCGCAGAGTTCGGGAGGCTGAGTCAATTTGCGGAGTACTTGGTGAGAGAGCCAGAAGTTCAGGCTATCCGTTTTCACGAGGGTCTGAATTGGGAAGTGAAGATTCTCATTCCGTCTTTCTACGAGACGTATTCTGAGATGCTTTCGGAGGCACGCAAGGTCGAGCGGGAGTGGAACTTGAAGCCGAAGAGGGACCATGATATGTTTGGGGGTGACAGTAGTAGTACGGGACCGACAAAGAGGCCGCGGTTCCAGCAACAGCAGTTTCCAATACAATTTGGAGCCTATCAGCAGCAATATCAGATGCCAGAACCTATTATTGCTCCAGTACAAGCTCTAGTACAATAGATACCACAGCAGCCTCAGAGACAGGTGCAACAAGCTTCTCAATGCACCTATTGCAAGAAGACTGGGCACACTTGGGAGATGTGTAGGAAAAGACTTGGAGCATGCTTACATTGTGGATCAACGGAGCATATGGTAAAGGATTGTCTCTGGACACTTCAACGTCCAGGCCAGGATGCAGATCGAGGCCAGAGAGGTGGAGTTAGGCCACCTGTAGCACCACAGATTGCTCATCACCCGCAGAGGGAGCTATCTCGGCAGGACGGAGCATTTGCGATGACGGTCGAGGAGACCAATACTTCAGGTGATGGGTTAGAGAGTCTGTTCTTTCTTTCTGTTCCTTTCATCTATTTTGATTGATTGATTCTTTAGTACCTTTTGGATGCTTGTGTTATATAGTTAGTGTAGCTATAGAATACCCTGACAGAGACAACAGTAATAAGACAGGTGGAGACCATGACCATGCATATTATTTTTTGCATAGGACTGTTCTTAGTGTGATAAGACCTTATTAGACTATGATTGCTGGGGGTTTGATTTAGAAGGAGTACGATCACCCTTAAATTTTGAGGACGAAATTATTTTAAGGGGGATAGACTTATCACTACCGTATTTTCTAGAAAAGGGTATTTTGGTCATTTTATAATTAATTAAATATTGTGCATGTTAAATATTTATTTATTGTATTATTTATTTATTATTAGCATGTTAGATTTTTTTTGGACTTGTGTTAGTGGACCTAACTAGTTTAGTTTAGACTCATGGACCAACATGTATTAATTGTTAGAATTGAGCCCAACTAGAAAGCCCATTAATTAGGAGGATGATTAAATTAATTAAACTATTGGACTAGAAGCTTCTCTCCTTAATTAATTTCTTCATGAGAGGCCCCAAGGGATATTTTAGACTTTATATAGTAGCTTGAGGGAGGGGGCAAGTGAGGCCTATATAAAGGGGATGGAAATTTTCTCTCTCTTCATTTTTTATTCCAAATCTAGATCTAGAATTTCCCTCAACCAAAATTTATCAAATCTCTACCAAATTTTTACCCAATTACTTCTTAAATCATCATTAGAGACTAGAAGATCAAGGATCTATAAGGAGGAAGCAAGAATCTACAAAGAGGAGCAAGGATCTACAAGTTGGAAGCTAATTTCACCAATTTTGGAGTTTTTATTGGAAATCCATCTCCCAATAGGTATAATTCAGTTTTTTCCCTTAAAATAGCTTCTAAATCTGAGATTTAATCATGAATAATCAACCCATATGTATGTACTACCCATAGGATTTGGTTTTGTGTTCATAGGAGGCCTCTAGAGAAAGTTATGGTGCTTTTTGTGTCAATTTTGAGGGAATTCCGAAAATGACTTTTGTTGTGTGTGTCAATTGATCCTATAGATCAATTTGACATATGTTTATGTGTTTGGGACTAGTGTCATATCCATAATTTGGTACATGTAGGTCGTATCCCAACAATTTGGTGATACGTGTTGTTTTGGGGGTTTTTCCTCCGACACAGAACTTTGTACATGTCGTATTTTGACACGGACACATAGATCTACATTTGACACTTTGTTTTGTTCATAAATATTATATGTGATTTGTTTGTGTCCTTCGGGATGCAATTGGATGTGTGGTAGACTCGTGTCGCATGCGTATCCTAGATCTAGTGGGATACGATGTGATACTCTCCAATTGTTGTGTGTTTATGTGTAGATCTAATTAATTGTACTTTAATTCTTGAATTATAATGGTGTATGTATCTATATATATTATATATGTATTATGTATATTTATTATAGTGTTTATTGTATCATAGATCTATGTATTATATATGTATTAATAGAATATATATTATGTAGCTTTTTTCTATATGCATTAATATATATGTTATAATATATGTTAGGGATATAAATATATGTATATATTTTATATAATATATGTGTATGTTTAATTAAGTAATTAGATTATTTATAGTTATTATATGATTATTTATATATATGTATGTAGATATATATATTTATAAGTGGTAGCATATGTATATATAATATAGTAGATATATTTATATGTGGTTATATATATAGTTATATTATATATTGTTATGTATTTATATTATTGTATGATTATATATATATATGTATACATATATGTATAGTTATATATACATATTACTATGTATGTGTGTGTGTATGTTACTATGTGGTATCTTATACAATTTACTATGTATAAGTGTATGTATAGTTATATATAGATTTATATATATATATTGTATAAATATATATTGTGGGTTATATATATGTATTTAAATATATATTATATAAATATTTATGGTGGGTTATATATATGTATTTATATATATATTGTATATATATATATATATATATACATATATTTTCAGCGACAACAGTGAGCCAGAAGTGTCGCAACAGCAGCAACAAATGCAAATAATAGCAGCTTTTCAGCGACAGCAGTCAGCGACAGTTACAGAAAACTGTCGCTGAAACAACAGTGTATCAGCAGAGTATCAGAAGCTTCAGCGACAGTTTTTAGTGACAGTGCAGAAAACTGTCACAAAAACTGTAGTGTATCTATATACACAGCAGCTTTCTGTGACAGTGGACAGGGTATTTAGCGATAGTTTGGCAGTTTTTAATATATTAGATATTAATATATATATAGATATATATGTATATATATATGGTAATTAATATATATATAAATATGTTCATAATTGCTATTTGTATTATAGTATACTATATATGTATATATTTAGTTGTAGCATATAAATTTATTAGAATAATTAGTATACTTTAGTTATCAATTGTTATGAGTATTTTTTATATATTATATATTTGTAGGTATGTATGTACGTATATATGTATTAATAGTTTGTGTGTAGTTGTTAGTTAGTATTATTCTATTAGTACATACTAGAGTTATATTGGATTGATATATGTAATTATTGATGGGTAGTTAGTATATATATGAGATTTTGGCAATTACCTTGAGATATCAAGGTAAGTATCAAGATATACCAAGGTATGAGTAGTAGGTATTGGCATAAGTAATAGGATAGTTGTAAACTAATTATGGGTTGGTATTAAGGTGACTAAAATAAGGTATATAGAATTATATAAATATTAAATACATAGTAGTTTATAATTATTGTTGGGTAGTTAGTATAAATAAGGTTTTGAATTTACCTTGAGATGTCAAGGTAAGTATCAAGGTATTGGAGGATAATCAAGGTATTGGGTTTGGATATCAAGATAGAGGTTTAGTATTGCGATACCAAGTTGGTTCAAAACCAAGGTATCCATTTAGCATTTGTAATTAGAATTTTATATCTATAATATTGTTTGATATGTACATATGTGTTATATTTATCCCTTGTTTGCGTATCCTGAGATACGGTATCTTAGTATCCTAAGATGTAGCTTGTATGGCCTAGATTCATAGTGTGTGAGCCCAATATTTTTGAGTTAGACTCATGCAACCTAGAAATAGGTAGTTGACCATAGTTTGACTATAGTTGACCATAGTTGACTTAGAGTTGACCTAGTTTGACTTTTGACTTAGAAATAGTTTTATGACCTAGAAATTGACTAGTTTAATTTATTTCTCTTCCTCAAAAACTTGTATTAATGCAATATTTCATATATAGGTCTGTGACACCAGTTCGGACATCATTTTTATCATTTGCTCTGGACCACAGGCGAGTACATTCTCTGATAGTTTTTATTATTTGATTACCACTATAATTCAAGTATTTAGAAATATTACTTATGATTCTTGACACGATGGTACACGGATTGGTATTGTTATTGTATCGTTAGTCATGGGATGTTACCTTGATTATGGAGATGGTATCGGATACTGTCCTTATTGGTATTGGATAACATTGAATATCGTAGACTAAATATTGGATACATTGGCTAGTGACGTGTCATGATTCGATCCATCATATCAGTCGGGGCGGGGGAAATACCAATTAAATATGTGATCAAGAAACTATCGGCTAGTAGTGTAATCATTGGCTACTAACTAACCATGCAATTCACGTATGGTTGAGTTAGCTCCTTAGTGTAATCATTGAATCTCCCAGGTCGATCACATATTTAGTTAGTATCTCAAATCACATAGTTATTGTAGATTCCATTATTCAGTTCATTGATTACCTTGTTCTATTCTGACATTATAGTTCATTCCTTTATTCTTGTACGCATTGATTATATTCTGTTGTTAGTATTGCCTATTCTCTCATTGTTCTTGATTATCAGTTACATCCTCATCGTAGATAGCATCTTCTATTCTACTGCTTTATAGTTTTTGTCAATTAATTGAAACTGCTATTGGGTTGTACTTCGCTCCATTCCTGACTGGAAAATATTTTTCAGAGGATCCGGGAGATTGGTGTCCAACATACTACGGACCTCAGCCTATAGATGGTGCAGATTTAGACCCACTAGTTCTGGAGTGACTGTTGAGAGATTTAGCCGGATTCACTAGTTAGCATAGTTAGTTCTCTTTAGCATTTTGTTACCGGATTTATTTCCGGCATATATTTGTGTTTGGATATTATTTCTATTTGTTGTTATATTTTTAATTGCTTAGTTATGTTAGACTTCTGTGATATCTTCTCGTGCCATAGAAATGTGATTGAGTATTGTGTTGAATTAAGTTGATTACTCTCTTCTTGGAGTTGAGATATTATTGGAGGTTTATGCTTTATAGTGAGATAATTAGATAGTATAGTTGACCAAGACAGCGTTCTACCGCCGATGCTGCGGTGTAGGCTGGGCGTTGTTCCCGACTTGCATCCCTACACCGGGTGCGGGTCGTGACAGTTCAGCAGGGGCCATTCGATACGGGGCTTTAAAAATCAGTTGTGTATTTGGGAATGTATCGATGGTAAACTCGATTTCTCGGTCGGGTCGCATGCCAGGTAGTTCGCTCGAAAACACATCAGGAAACTCCGTCACAACCGAAGAAGACTCAACGTTTGTGTAATCCAACTTCGTGTCCCAAACCGACGATAAGTATCCCTCGCATCCAGAGTATAACATCCTTCAAGCTGATATTGCAAAATTACTATGCAGGCCTTTGACGCGTCCGTTGCTGAACCACTCGTGTAGCAGAATTTGGCCTCTCTACGTAGACGAAAGATGACTTGTTTCTCTGTACATTCCATAGTTTCCGAGCAAGTGCCAAGCCAATACATCCCCAAAATGATATCATAATCCCGGACATCTAGGACTAACACATTAAGCGAGAGTTTCTTTCACCCAATAAAGACATGACCGCCCTGACAAGCTGAATGAACAGGTATCTTCATGCCCGATGGGGTGGTAACACTAAGGTCTAGATATAATGGTGTCATTTTTATCATATTTTTTAGGCAAAATTTATGGATATAAAGTTATGCGTTGTACCAGAATCAAATAGCACACGAGCAGGTATGTTATTGAAAAGTAATATACCTGACACAACGGTGTCCGAAGCTAGGCCTCTTCTCGTGTCAATGTGTACACTCGACCTTGAGATTGATGAAGCTCTTATTGTTGCGCAGCTCGGTTGGCTTGAGGTGATGTGGCATGATTTGGATGTTGAAAGCGACAAATTACGAGGCGCAAAAAGTCACAAATTCCATGGTCGGCTTTACCGCAAGTAAGGCATAACCCACGCTTCAAATAACATTTGTTGATGTTATTCCCTGTCTTTCTACAGAAGTGACATGTTTGGTCTGAATTTTCTTTCTTCTTACCGCCGTTATTTGGACGCTTTGGAGTGGTATTTCCTTCCGCGTTGCTATGGCGCTTATGAATAGAAGTATGCACAGTACTAACAGCAACTGAAGGATACTGCAGTTCAAGAGAAATGGAATAGTTGAGAACTTCCTACATAGTCAGGTATTGGGGAACGACCACGTACGCATGGATGGCAGGTAGCAGGCCGCCTTCGAATTATCTTGTACGACTCGCCGCAACAGGTAAATATGAGCTTGCAAATTTGGTGAGCCGGTTGAATTCGGCGGAGTACTACTTCACTGTCATATTGCCTTGGCGGAGCTGCACAAACTCGTTCTCCATTTATCGACCTACGGGAGGGGTATGAACTCCTCTTCAAATGAGCCATGGAAGGTAGCCCACGCGATCATCTCCACTTCATCGCCTAATGAGAGAGATATTCGATGCACGTCCCACCAATCGTGCACGTTCAAACGGAGCTGCAATTGGGCACACGCAACACATTTTTTCTTAGGACCTCCAGCAAATTAAAGTGATCCTCAAGCTCTGCCAGCCAATCTAGAGCCACGACCGGATCCTCAGTCCCTTTGAAAAGCGTATTGTAGACCTTCTTGAGGTCGGCAAAGTCGAAGGTAGCCACTTCCTTCTTCTTTGGAGTTTGAGACATTTTGACTTCAGGCGCGGGTAGCTCCACTAGTATCGCTGCTGTCGTTGTAGAATAGTTGGAGGCTAAGTTCTGAACGATTTATTGTTGGTATCTACCTACTTCTGTTGGACTGTAAATCAGGATTCTAGATTGCCTTTGAACTTGCTCTGTCACTCTTCTGCCTGCTTCTCGGCTCGCTCATAATGAGCCTCATCCCTCTGTTGGCTTGCTTCAAGCATTCGTATTATTTGCTCAATTGGGTCGACACGAGGCATGGCTCGCTGGCTTCTGGAACTTCACGTGGTGCCGAAATTACTTTTTTGGACTTGTACCTCTCTTTGTGCTAGGGTTAATGCTTGCGCTTGAGTCATTACTTCAGAAGAAAGTAACTTACATCAGGCTCATAATGTATTATGGATTCACTGTATAGAATGTATCTCATTTTGGTCAAATGAGTCCAAGAGTTCGCATAGGGAATAGATCGTTAAAGGAACTTTTCCGATACGAGGGTCAAGGGAACTTAAAGTTGTGCTCTGATAACAATATTTCATGTCCCGATTCCACGGAATATAGTCGTCCCTCGGGCGTGACGTTGTGCGTGCCTAGGTTGCGCAACGCACAAGGACGAGGTATTTTATAGAACGAGCACATATTCAGAATACGCAGATATTTGAACAAAATATTGAAACATGGAAAAGTTCTCTTTATTGATAATGAATATCTTTTACAAACTCTTGAACAAGTCGGATAATTGTCGCACGGGCTTACAAAAGTGGACTCAAAATGAGATAGTTGTCGTATATTACATCCTTTTACTAAAACCTCAAAAGCTATAGACACCTTATGGCGAAGCTATCGCCTTTCCACGAAGCTACATAAGTCTGGGCATAAGCTCCTGGACACTTTAAAATGCTTCTTCTGTCACACCCCAGTCCCAAAATATGTAGGACTAGGATACGTAAGCATGCCAGCAGCATGTAAATGGCAACTCCAATGTATGGAACCATAACACACGCGTACGCTGTATAATGAATAATAATTTACAAGTGGTAAAATATACCACAAGTCACAGGGCATAACTAAATCTCATCCACGAAAATCAAATATAAATAAATACCAATATCTATGAAGCTAGATCTCAATATAAAGTATCTAATGCTAGTAGTCGGATGGAAAAAATCCACTACCGAACTAGAATATAGAATGAACAAGGTAAATACAATATCAGGACAACATCTAACAATCACGAGGCTCGAAGAGAAGACCTGCTCGGAATATAAGTATCCAGTCCGGATCTGTGCTCCTGCAAATACTCATGAACAATACACCTGGAAAGATGTCACGACCCGCACCCGAAAATCGGGCATGAGCCGTGGGTACGTCCAGCCTACGCCGCAGAATCGGCGGTAGAACGCTGTAAAGGTCCGTTCTAGGTCAACCATATCTATCTATATCTCACAGAAAAATCCGGCATGACCTCTCCAAAAGGAGGGCAACCACACAATATATATATATGAATAAAATCCTCTCCAAAAGGAGGGCAACCACGCAATATATATATATATTAATAATCTCAATCACAAAATCTAGAGGAAGAATATAAGCACGATATGATATAAACAAAGAAACAGAACCAAGAGCAAGACAATCCAAAATAATATAGTCCAAGTCTATAAATAGCTACAATATCACAGCATCAAAAGAATAAGTACAGTCATCCAAAATACAAACCACTGGAAATAACCCAGGAAACCCACCTAGCTAACTAGGGTGCTATAGGCGTCTCCTCGGCGCACTCCTCCTCGATCACGGGGTCACAACAGTCGTCTACACCCGGCCCATAGAACGTCGGGCAATAGTCCTCAGGATCCTCTGGGAAAAATATGCCCAGTCAGGACTGGAGCAAAGTACATAACTCTGAAAGCAACTCCAAATACATGGTAAGGTGTATATGATGAGCAATAGAAAAGTAATCAAGATGCACAGGAAATAAATATATGCTGGAGCACAATAAGTAGCTGCAATGTAAACTGGAGAACAATACAAGTAGTGGAAAAGTAACTGCAGGTGAGAAACATGAATACTAGCTAAGTGCCTTGAGCACAAGTTCGTTATTTGATCGGCTTAGGTTGCACATAAAAAATACTACGATAACTCCGTTATGCGTGAGTTGCATAACCGACATACACATGAATACTGTTTGGCTTTGATCACATAACCAACTCCTACTCCCCTCCTCCACTAATACCATTGGATCCAACCACAACACGCTATGTACATGATAATAGCTCGCGCACACGAAGGCGAGAGCACAAGAAGCACATGATAGCACATGAGAATCAATACCCGAAGCACATGATGAAATAAACGTGATAGAGTACCCGCTGAACACGGTAAGGGGGATAGCATCTCATGACGGGATCCACTAGTACCAGCTCATGTAACAATGTGTCAGAATCAAGTATTACAGTTCTAGAACAGGTGATATAAAAACTATCATGAAATGGAAACTATCAGAGGTAGGTACTCGCCTGATGTCCTGAGCAACTGATGAGGATCGAGATCCGGACCGGTATCACAAGGACCTAATACGAAAAGCAGAATTAAACAGGATTCTAAGCATTTAAACTGATATAAAATAATTAAAAATAGGCTTCTAGGGCTATTCTAGGTCGAACGGGTCAAACCGGTGAAATTCGGGTCAAAAAGTCAACCCGGGGTCCAAAAAGTCAACTCTAGGTCAAAACTAGGTCAAATGTTGACTTTTATAGTCAACGAGGACAATTATGGTTAAAGCTAGGTCAAACTAGGGTGCCCCTGAAATTCTAGGTTAAACCGAGCTCATTAAGCTACTAAACTCACAAACTCGCCTAATCGAGATACCGGGATACCCTCGGTATCCGATACCTCGCCCTAGGCCACGCACCCCGCCTAAACCCGCTAAAACCTAAGCTAGCACGCGTAAATATATATATATAAACATATAAAAATCACCCTAAAGTATTTCCTAGGCTAATGCTCAAATACCCCGCTCGAAACTCAATACCTTGAATATCTCAAGGTATCGAGATACCTCGGTATCTCAAGGTATTGAGGTTTCGCTCTAAAACCCCTCTAGCTAGCTATCTAGCTACTAATTATGCACCTAGTTATTAATCTAGGCTAGGTAATATAGATATCTACCATATATTTATACATCTAAGTATGTATCTACCTATATACATATATATCCACACACATATACCCAAATACCCATTATCGCCTATACACATATATATATATAACTTATAGGCATATAGATATCTATATCCTAGATAGGTATATCTAAGTATCTAGCTATCTACCTATCTAGTATCTATCTATCTAAATACCTAGCTATCTATCTATTTATCTAGCCCTCTAACTATCTATTTATCTTATCTACCTATTTATCTATCCATAGATATAGGTATCTACCTATGCATCTACTTATCTATATATCTAATTATCTAATCTACCTAGTTATCTATATATGTATATATATATATCAATCTCTCACTCTCCGTCACTAGCCCTCGCTACCCCTGCATGCTTGCTTGAACTGCTGCTGCTCCCTGTGCTTCGCGTTGCTGCTGTTACTGCTCTGCCTTTGCTACTGCTGCTGCTGCTCTTGCTGAGCCTGCTGCTGCTGCTCTTGGTACTGCTGCTGTTGTGCTCCCTGCTGCTGCTGCAGGCAGCAGCAGCTGCTGCTCGCTGTGGCAGTTGGCTGCCCCCCCTCCAACTCACATACACAGACACACACACTCCCATAAACACATATATATCACTCCCTATATATATATATACACACACACATAACTATATATATAACTACTAGATAGATATATATACACACACTCTAAACACTCTCTAACACACACACCTACACACTCACAAACACACTAATACACACACACACATACAAATATATACATAGCTCTATATATATCTAAATACCTATATTAATATATATATACACACATACAAATATATATATATATATATATATATATATATATATATATATATATATATATATATATATCAATACACACACACTCTAAGATATATATACACACAAGCACACTTACACATGTACATATATATATATACACATAGACATATACACACACAAGCACATAGATATATATACACACATATATATATAAATATATATACATATATACAAATACATATAAATATATACATATATATATATATATATATAAATATAGACACATATATACTAACACAACACAACACACAACAACACACAAACCACACGCCCCACTCACGCCCAACGACCCCGACACTCACCAATACCCTAAAATATATAAAATATAACTCGAAAACTCTAGCACACACTCTCCGATACTAACCCAACGCGCGCACAAGCCCGAAAAGAGGAAACCAAGTCGAAATGGCCATTCGGTCATTTCGACGAACACGTGGTGCGCGGCTCGGAAAACCTCCTGAAACGTACACCAAACGAACTCGGAATCGGCCCAAAATTTACCCACGCGCTCTATACGATGTCTAGATCCTAGAAAAAGTGGTCCCGCGTCGATTCTAGGTCCATGGCCGAAACGTACACGCACTTAGAATCGGCGACGATGAAAAGCCCCAATTTTGCCCGAAACGCCCGTTTCTCCGCGACACGGCTTCCCGTGTCCGAACGGAGACACGCACTCACCCTCTAGACACCCGACAACGTCTACCTAGGTCCTTCTAACCTAGGGCATCACCTAAAATTGGGCCAAATTCGGATTCCACCCGAATTCGACACAAAACCTAATGTCAAAGTCTCTAAACTCACCCAAACTAGTTCCAACTTTCTTCTACAGGTAGGGTTAGGGTCTAGGAAGGTTCTACAATACTAATTACACTACACAAAAATAATTAGCAAGGGGAAAGTTAGATTTTATCTCTTGGGAGTTGGAATCCCAAGGCCAAAGTCTCACAACCCCTAGAAATCACCTCCCTCAAGCTCCAAGCCACCAAATCTAGCTCCCACACTAGATCTAAGCTCCTCACACCTAGGTTAGGGAAAAAGCAAGGTTAGGACTAGCATAAAGAAGAAGGAATGGAAGAAAGAAGAAGAAAAATGGGAGGGAAACTTACTTTGGAGGAAGAAGGAGAAGAAAGAAGAAGTGGAGAAGAAGAAGAAGTGAAGAAGAAGAAGAAGTAGAATGAAGAGAGAGGGGGCTACTGCTGGATGCTCACGGTCGGGTGGGGTAGGTAGGGGGGCTGTCCATGTAAATAAATAGGGGTTTACATGTACAAAGGTCCAAAATGCCCTCCTAACTCGGTTTTGGGTTTCGGGTTCCAAAAGAACTCAAACTAGCTCCAAATCTCTCCCACTAACCTCCTAAAAATAAAATAAATAAATCTAAGCCCCAAAATAATTCTCACAAGGGTGTGGGCTGGGTCGGACATGGGTCCACTAGGGTCTGACATGGGTCCAGGCTAGCCAAAACCCTAAAACAATCATTAAAAAATAAGACAAGCACCAAATAAATATAAATATAATTAATTAAATACAATCCAATATTTATCAAATAAAAAAAAATACCCTATATTCTAGAATTGGGTAGTGACAAGTCTACCCTCCTTAACATAATTTCGTCCTCGAAATTAAAAGACGAAACTAGGACAGGAATGCAAGAAAAGAACCATACCTCAGGGCTCGAAGAGATAGGGGTATCGCTCACGCATTTCATCCTCCCTCTCCCAGGTCGACTCCCCTGGAGAGTGATGCCTCCACGCGACGCGAACCAAGGGAATAGTCTGGTTCCTCAACACCTTCTTCCGCCAATCCAGAATCTCCACCGGCTGCTCTGGATAGCTAAGAGTAGGGCCCACTGCGATCTCCAAGTGATCCAATACGTGACTGGGATCCGCCACGTACCGTCTCAACTGCGACACGTGGAACACATCATGAACTCCCTCCAGCGTAGGCGGCAACTCAAGCCGATACGCCACGGCGCCGACCCTCTCGAGGATACGGAAGGGTCCAACGAAACGTGGGCTAAGCTTTCCGCCTCCACCGAAGCGAATAGTGCCCCACATCGGAGAAATCCTCAGGAACACCAGATCTCAAACCTAGCACAAACAAGGTCTCTGTACTTAGTCTAAAACAAGCAATCACAAGCAAACACAAAAACAAAATCTAGATTCTAAGTTATACCTCGAACTCCAAAGGTCTCCGGTGGCTATCGGCCCAATGTCGCTGCCTGTCCTGCGCCACCCGAAGTCTATCTCTAATGAGCTTGACCTTCTCCGTCGCATCAACCACCATCTCCGGGCCAAGCAAAGCTCTCTCACCTACATCATCCCATGACAACGGAGTGCGACACCTCCGTCCATACAATGCCTCAAAAGGTGACATCTCGATACTGGCTTGGTAGCTGTTGTTGTAAGCAAACTCTACCAAGTGCAAGTGATCCTCCCAAGAGCCTCTGAAATCCAAAACACAAGTGCGAAGCATATCCTCAAGCGTCTGAATGGTCCTCTCTGACTGACCATCTGTCTGTGGGTGATATGCACTACTAAACTTGAGCTGGGTGCCCAAGCTAGCCTGCAGACTCCTCCAGAAATGTGAAGTGAAACGACTGTCCCGATATGATACTATGCTCACTGGAACTCCATGCAGTCTGACTATCTGGCGCACATACATCTCTGCTAGTCTCTCTGTAGACGTACCCACTTTGAATGGTAGAAAGTGGGCCGATTTGGTCAACCTGTCCACGATAACCCAAATTACATCCTTCTCGCCTGGAGAACGGGAAAGTCCAGAAACAAAATCCATGGTCACATGCTCCCATTTCCACTCCGGAATGGGTAACGGCTGGAGTAATACTCCCGGCCTCTGCCTCTCCGCCTTCACCTGCTGGCACACTAAGCATACATGCTGTCTCAGATCTCTATACATCTTGTTGGCATCTGGATGCATAGAGTACTGGGATCGATGCGCCTCCTGGAGAACATCCTCGCGCAACGACCCACTCGGCACACACAACCTGGTACCGTGCCGCAAAGAACCATCATCAGCAATGGTGAAGCCATCTGCTAATCCCATCTGAACCTGCTCCCTGATGCTCCTCAGGGACTCATCCTCAAACTGTGTAGCCCTGATCCGGTCTACCAACTCTGACTGAATCTGCAGTCCCCACATCTGTATCTCAACTCCAGGTACTATCACCTCAATACCCAAGCTCTCTAGATCTGCCAGAAGATAACGATCTGTAGTCAGGTACATAGCTACCGGATACCTGCTCAATGCATCCGTATCCCTGGATGATACTGCAACGATATATCAAAGTCTTTTATCAACTCCAACCATCTCCTCTGCCTCATGTTCAGCTCTTTTTGGGTAAACACATACTTCAAGCTCTTGTGGTATGTGAAGATCTCCACACGCTCTCCGTATATATAGTATTTCCATAACTTTAGAGCAAAGATGACCGCTGCCAACTCCAAATCGTGGGTAGGGTAGTTCTTCTCATGAGGACGTAATTGCCTGGAAGCATAGGCAATCACCCTCCCATTCTGCTGCAACACACAACCCAGTCCCTTACCCGATGCATCACTATAGATAGTGAATCCTCCAGAACCTGATGGCAACGTCAACACTGGAGCTGTCGTCAACCTCCTCTTCAGCTCATCAAAGGCAACCTGGCACTCCTCTGACCAAACAAACTCCAAGTCCTTCCGAGTCAGCCTGGACAACGGCTCTGCAATCCGGGAAAAATCCTGAACAAATCTTCTGTAGTAGCCTGCCAGTCCCAAGAAACTCCTGACCTCGACTACTGAACTCGGAGCACTCCATGCCTCAACTGCCATAATCTTTCTCGGATCCACCGAGATACCCTCTCCAGTCATCACATGACCAAGGAATTCAACCTTGTCAAGGAAGAACTCACACTTCGAGAGCTTTCCATAAAGCTCCTCCCTCCTGAGAGTCTCCAGCACTATCCTCAGATGCTCCTCGTGCTCCTCTGGGGTCTTCGAATACACCAAGATATCATCTATAAACACTACCACAAACCTGTCCAGATGCTGATGGAACACCTTGTTCATCAGATTCATGAACACTGCCGGGGCATTAGTCAACCCAAACGGCATCACCAAGAACTCATACTGTCCATATCTGGTCCGAAAAGCTGTCTTCGGAATGTCCTCCTTTCTGACCTTCACCTGGTGGTAGCCTGTCCTCAGATCAATCCTGGAAAATACCCTCGCTCCGCTTAACTGGTCAAAAAGATCATCAATACGCGACAGCGGATACTTGTTCTTGATTGTGAGGCTGTTCAGAGCCCTGTAGTCGATACACATCCATATCGACCCATCCTTCTTCGGCACAAAAAGTACCGGAGCACCCCACGGAGAAGAACTAGATCTGATAAATCCCTTGTCCTGAAGCTCATCCACCTGCTTCTTTAACTCTACCAGCTCACTGTTGCTGACTCTATAGACGTGCTGGGATATCGGCTCCGCGCCTGGCACCAAGTCTATAAAGAACTCCACGTCTCTGTCCGGAGGTAACCCTGGCAACTCCTCCGGAAAGATATCCATATACTCCTCTATCAGTGGATGTAGCGACCTCGGCTCTACCACCAGGGCTCCACAGAAGACTCCCTCGGTCTGCTCCGCTGCTCCTTTGGCAAATTGAAACTCTGGCTCACCTGGCGGACTGAACAAAACTCTGCCTCCACGATAATCTATACTAGCACAATGCGTACTTAACCAATCTATCCCGAGTACAATATCGTAGCTCGGAAGTGGCAATACGAGTAGGCACATACTCAACTCCCGGCCTCCCAAGGTAACTCTCTGGTCTCTACAGACATCATGGACTAGGATGATACCACCCCCGGTCGTGATCTTGCAGAGTCTAGCTAAAGGTTCAGCAATAAGATGGTGTCTAACAGCAAAAGATACAGACACAAAGCTATGGGAAGCACCGGAATCAAATAAAGCAAGTACTGGAATGGAATCAAGAAGAATAGAACCTGAGATAACGTCACCAACTGGCTCGGCCTCGTCTACTGTCAGGGCAAAAGCTCGCCCCTGCTGTCCTCTTTGGTGCTGCTGCTGGTGCTGGGCGAACCTCTGCTGCTGAGTCTGTAAAGGCTGACCTCTCTGCTGCGCTGTAGGTGCTCTGGCTGGTGCCCTCTGAGCGGCTCCTCCGCCCTGAGCTGTACGGGCAAGTGCTGAAGGATAATCCTTCAGCTGGTGATCTGCTGTGCCACACAATAAACATATGCCCAGCCTCTTTCTGTATATGTCCCATCCGTGCCCTGGCTTCCTACAGAAAGGGCAAACGATGGGCTGCCTCTGGCCCTGCTGCTGACCCTGCCTCTGCTGCTGGGGCGCCTGCCGGAAGGGCGTACGACCCTGACCCTGGTGCTGCTGGGACTGCTGGAATGGCCTCTTGGCTGGGCCTGCACTGCTACCTGCTCCTGAAGCATCTCTGCCCCTCTTCGTCTTCAGCTCCAAATCATCCTCAGCCCTCTGAGCGTCGCTGACAATCTGCTCGAAGGTTGCCTCGCGGTCGCTCCTGGTCAAGGACTTGACCACCATGACCAAGCCCTTGCGGAACTTCCGCGCCTTCGCTACCTCAGACAACCCCTCAACAAATCTGCCCAGACGGCAGAACTCCGCTGCATACTCATCCACTAGCATACTTCCCTGGACGAGCGCCTCAAACTGACTCTCTAAGGTACTAAGAGCCACGTCCGGGAAGAACTTCTCCTTGAAAAGCTTCTTGAAAGCCTCCCAAGTCAATCCCGAAACTGCTATCCGCGTATCCATGCGAAACCAAGTAAGGGCAAGGTCGAACATCTGGCTGCCCGCTGCCTCTATCTGCATGCTGGCTGGGATCATCGCCAGCCTGAAAATGCCCTCTATATGCTCGATCCAGTCGTCGGCGTACAGGATCCCCTCTGTGCCGCGAAACTCCTTAGGCCGCATCATCTGAAAATCGATGATAGTACCCGGCCTAGGATACTGAACCTGCTCTGGCTGTGGCTGGATCTGAGCCACTCTGTCGACCGCTGTCATAGCCACCTGATGAGCATTCTCAATGCTCATCCTCATAACATCTGCCTGGCGGTGATGCGCATCCATCATCTCTCGGAAGAATGCGAACAAGTGCGTAGCATCCACTGGCGCAGGCGGTGGTGGAGGAGGTACCACCGGGACAACTGGGGTGGCTCTCGGATCAATGGGAGTAAGGGGATCTCCGAGAGAAACTGACGCTCCTTCAACCGCAGGAGTGGCGAGTGGAGCGGTAGCGGCTGCCGGAAGTCGAGCAGGTCGAGAGGTGGCAGACCTCTCGGTGGCAGCTGCTGGGGCGGTGCACTGAGATCTGGTCTTCGGAGGCATCCTGAACACAGATCAAAAGAAGTCAATATAGTACAAGAAACGATAACATCAATGAAGGACAATAATATTGGAAAAGAAAACAATTTCAGAAGAATTAAAGATAGCAAAAGAAAGCAGGAAGGGTCCTAGTTGTGATTGAGCACACTCTCTCTCAGCCTATCTCCTATATCCTATTGCAGGTAACCTAAGAACTAGACCTGCATGGGCCACCAACAAAAACGTGTCACGACCCGCACCCGAAAATCGGGCATGAGCCGTGGGTACGTCCAGCCTACGCCGCAGAATCGGCGGTAGAACGCTGTAAAGGTCCGTTCTAGGTCAACCATATCTATCTATATCTCACAGAAAAATCCGGCATGACCTCTCAAAAAGGAGGGCAACCACACAATATATATATGTGAATAAAATTCTCTCCAAAAGGAGGGCAACCACGCAATATATATACATCAATAATCACAATCACAAAATCTAGAGGAAGAATATAAGCACGATATGATATAAACAAAGAAACAGAACCAAGAGCAAGACAATCCAAAATAATACAGTCCAAGTCTACAAATAGCTACAACATCACAGCATCAAAAGAATAAGTACAGTCATCCAAAATACAAACCACTGGAAATAACCCAGGAAACCCACCTAGCTAACTAGGGTGCTATAGGCGTCTCCTCGGCGCACTCCTTCTCGATCACGGGGTCACAACAGTCGTCAACACCCGGCCCGTAGAACGTCGAGCAATAGTCCTCAGGATCCTCTGGAAAAAATATGCCCAGTCAGGACTGGAGCGAAGTACATAACTCTGAAAGCAACTCCAAATACATGGTAAGGTGTATATGACGAGCAATAGAAAAGTAATCAAGATGCACAGGAAATAAATATATGCTGGAGCACAATAAGTAGCTGCAATGTAAACTGGAGAACAATACAAGTAGTAGAAAAGTAACTGCAGGTGAGAAATATGAATACTAGCTAAGTGCCTTGAGCACAAGTTCGTTATGTGATCGGCTTAGGTTGCACATGAAAAACACTACAATAACTCCGTTATACGTGAGTTGCATAACCGACATACACATGAATACTGTTTGGCTTTGATCACATAACCAACTCCTACTCCCCTCCCCCACTAATACCATTGGATCCAACTACAACACGCTACGTACATGATAATAGCTCGTGCACACGAAGGCGAGAGCACAAGAAGCACATGATAGCACATGAGAATCAATACCCGAAGCACATGATAAAATACACGTGATAGAGTACCCGCTGAACACGGTAAGGGGGATAGCATCTCATGACGGAATCCACTAGTACCAGCTCATGTAACAATGTGTCAGAATCAAGTATTATAGTTATAGAACAGGTGATATAAACGCTATCATGAAATGGAAACTATCAGAGGTAGGTACTCGCCTGATGTCCTGAGCAACTGATGAGGATCGAGATCCGGACCGGTGTCGCAAGGACCTAATACGAAAAGCAGAATTAAACAGGGTTCTAAGCATTTAAATTGATATAAAATAATTAAAAATAGGCTTCTAGGGCTATTCTAGGTCGAACGGGTCAAACCGGTGAAATTCGGGTCAAAAAGTCAACCCAGGGTCCAAAAAGTCAACTCTAGGTCAAAACTAGGTCAAACGTTGACTTTTACAGTCAACGAGAACAATTATGGTCAAAGCTAGGTCAAACTAGGGTGCCCCTGAAATTCTAGGTTAAACCGAGCTCATTAAGCTACTAAACTCACAAACTCGCCTAATCGAGATACCGGGATACCCTCGGTATCCGATACCTCGCCCTAGGCCACGCACCCCGCCTAAACCCGCTAAAACCTAAGCTAGCACGCGTAAATATATATATATATAAACATATAAAAATCACTCCAAAGCATTTCCTAGGCTAATGCTCAAATACCCCGCTCGAAACTCAATACCTTGAATATCTCAAGGTATCGAGATACCTCGGTATCTCAAGGTATTGAGGTTTCGCTCTAAAACCCCTCTAGCTAGCTATCTAGCTACTAATTATGCACCTAGTTATTAATCTAGGCTAGGTAATATAGATATCTACCATATATTTATACATCTAAGTATGTATCTACCTATATACATATATATCCACACACATATACCCAAATACCCATTATCTTACCTATACACATATATATAAAACTTATAGGCATATAGATATCTATATCCTAGATAGGTATATCTAAGTATCTAGCTATCTACCTATCTAGTATCTATCTATCTAAATACCTAGCTATCTATCTATTAATCTAGCCCTCTAACTATCTATTTATCTTATCTACCTATTTATCTATCTATTAATCTAGCCCTCTAACTATCTATTTATCTTATTTACCTATTTATCTATCCATATATATATATTAATCTCTCACTCTCCCTCACTAGCCCTCGCTACTCCTGCATGCTTGCTTGAACTGCTGCTGCTCCCTGTGCTTCGCGTTGCTGCTGTTATTGCTCTGCCTTTGCTACTGTTGCTGCTGCTCTTGCTGAGCCTGCTGCTGCTGCTCTTGGTACTGCTGCTGCTGTGCTCCCTGCTGCTGCTGCTGGCAGCAGCAGCTGCTGCTCGCTGTAGCAGTTGGCTGCCCCCCCTCCAACTCACATACACAGACACACACACTCCCATAAACACATATATATATCACTCCCTATATATATATATACACACACACACATAACTATATATATAACTACTAGATAGATATATATATATACACACTCTAAACACTCTCTAACACACACACCTACACACTCACAAACACACTAATACACACACACACACATACAAATATATACATAGCTCTATATATATATAAATATCTATATTAATATATATATATACACACATACAAATATATATATATATATATATACATATATATATCAATACACACACACACTCTAAGATATATATATACACACAAGCACACTTACACATGTACATATATATATACACATAGACATATACACACACAAGCACATAGATATATATACACACATATATATATAAATATATATACATATATACAAATACATATAAATATATACATATATATATATATAAATATAGACACATATACACTAACACAACACAACACACAACAACACACAAACCACACGCCCCACTCACGCCCAACGACCCCGACACTCACCAATACCCTAAAATATATAAAATATAACTCGAAAACTCTAGCACACACTCCCCGATACTAACCCAATGCGCGCACAAGCCCGAAACGAGGAAACCAAGTCGAAATAGCCGTTCGGTCATTTCGACGAACACGTGGTGCGCGGCTCGGAAAACCTCCTGAAACGCGCACCAAACGAACTCGGAATCTGCCCAAAATTTACCCACGCGCTCTACACGATGTATAGATCCTAGAAAAAGTGGTCCTGTGTCGATTCTAGGTCCGTGGCGGAAACGCACATGCACTTAGAATCAGCGACGACGAAAAGTCCCAATTTTGCCCGAAACGCCCGTTTCTCCGCGACACGGCTTCCCGTGTCCGAACGGAGACACGCACTCACCCTCTAGACACCCGACAATGTCTACCTAGGTCCGTCTAACCTAGGGCATCACCCAAAATTGGGCCAAATTCGGATTCCACCCGAATTCGACCCAAAACCTAATGTCAAAGTCTCTAAACTCACCCAAACTAGTTCCAACTTTCTCCTACGGGTAGGGTTAGGGTCTAGGAAGGTTCTACAACACTAATTACACTACATAAAAAATAATTAGCAAGGGAAAAGTTAGATTTTACCTCTTGGGAGTTGGAATCCCAAGGCCAAAGTCTCACAACCCCTAGAAATCACCTCCCTCAAGCTCCAAGCCACCAAATCTAGCTCCCACACTAGATCTAAGCTCCTCACACCTAGGTTAGGGAAAAAGCAAGGTTAGGGCTAGCATAAAGAAGAAGGAATGGAAGAAAGAAGAAGAAGAAAAATGGGAGGGAAACTTACTTTGGAGGAAGAAGGAGAAGAAAGAAGAAGTGGAGAAGAAGAAGAAGTGAAGAAGAAGAAGTAGAATGAAGAGAGAGGGGGCTGCTGCTGGATGCTCACGGTCGGGTAGGGTAGGTAGGGGGGCCGGCCATGTAAATAAATAGGGGTTTACATGTACAAAGGTCCAAAGTGCCCTCCTAACTCGGTTTTGGGTTTCGGGTTCCAAAAGCAATCAAACTAGCTCCAAATCTCTCCCACTAACCTCCTAAAAATAAAATAAATAAATCTAAGCCCCAAAATAATTCTCATAAGGGTGTGGGCTGGGTCAGACATGGGTCCACTAGGGTCTGACATGGGTCCAGGCTAGCCAAAACCCTAAAATAATTATTAAAAAATAAGACAAGCACCAAATAAATATAAATATAATTAATTAAATTCAATCCACTATTTATCAAATAAAAAATAAAAAAATACCCTATTTTCTAGAATTGGGTAGTGACAAAAGGGCCAGGTCATCAGAGGGACATAACAAGATACATAAAAGTATGCCATAAAGTAAATACTGTGAAAACTCAAGGTGACCTAACCAGCTAAGTGAAATGCACTTTGAAGACAACCTTGGTACGTATGGGTAGGTAAAAAGTATAAAGCGTAGCGTCGCGCTAGAGGCTATGTAACTGGCATTAGCTGTAAACTGGATGACAGATGTATATGCTGACTACATCACCGATCATGATAGCGCGCAGCTAGTAACCTCTGCCGAATGTATCGACAAGCATATACTCCCATAACCGGGCAACACTGATCCCATACCCGGGCAACACTGAGGCTCACGGCCTCGCAGTTTACTCTGAAACTACGGCAACCAAATTGTCTGTCCCATACGCCTACTAATTGTCTTTCCCGCCCAATGTCAATGTACAAGTCGCGAACACGACGTGGATATCTTATACTCTAATGCAAGTCTCTATAGAAATAAACAACTAAGCTAAATACCGTCACACGTACTGCTCATACTGATGGCCAGTCAGTCATGAGGTACGCGTCCCTACATGAACTCACTTTGTGACATGTAATGATATGTGTCAAGGCCTGGGGAGTCATATCAATAACTCCGCAACTTTATGTAGGTCCACTAGACACTAAGTCAGACACAAGTCCTAACGTCAACGCCTTCGTTGACTGCACCCGAGTCTCTCTCGGATGCGCATAATTTAAATAATGAACATGCAACTAAGAATACAGAATTTAAACAGTACAATAAGGCAAGGTATACTTGCTTGCTCTGAAAAAGAATGAAGTTGCAACTCAAGGCGTCGTCCGATCTACCCGTCACATAAATTAAACAAGTTAGGTTACAAAAGTGGATAAATATGTTCCTCCATTTTAATCTATTTTAATTATGAATAAAATAACCTAAAATAGTATTTTAATCTTATTATAATCTGATTTTATTGTTAAAAATTTTGGTCCAAAGAAAGTTAACTTTACAGATTTATGATCCTTGGCACGCAAATCGAGGCGATCCGTTGACCAAAAGTCAACCAACTCAAATCCTGGATTTGTGTGTGGAATCCTATAGATTTTAATGCTACATAAATGTTAGAATCGACAGTTTCATAAAATTACAAGTCGGTAAAGAGTTATGGCCACAAGGGAGCACAGATGACAAATTTTCGGTGGTTTTCTATTTACGTCTACGTTGCACAAATTTTACAGTAGATTAAACTTATATACTAAATTCTAAAAAAATAATTTTATATAAGTTCATCATGTTAGATTTTCGAAACTTCAAACGGCTCATAATTCTGAGTTCGGGATCTCCCGAAATCTTAAAAATATGAAAATACGTCTGATTTTGGACAACTGGCACTTTTGGAATATTCTGGATAAATATGTTCTAAAATTATTGAAATAATTTATATATTCAGAAAACTAATCTTGATATGGTTCTAACAAAAAAAATTGGAGCGCGTTTGGAGTCCGGAGCTAGGAGATTTCGTCTTTTTAAGTCGTCATAACTACTAGAAAATGAGGATAAATTTATGACAAATTTTGACTGTTTTTGAACGAAAAAGAGAGGAGTTTGGGAAAAAAATATGAAAGATTAGTTTATTCCATAAGTCTAATAGGTATTTATAATGGTAGAGACTACATAATTGAATATGACTAGGATTGGCTAATTTGGATATGATTAGGATCAGTTTAAATAAGGATAGGATATGCATGAAGTTGTTTTCCTAGTAGGCTCAGGATTTAAATTAATTTAAAATATAGTTTAAATTTATCTTAATAATTTATAATATTAAATATAATACAAATATATATATATAATCTTATTAATATCTATTAACACTAAATTGGCATCTATTTGATATTAAGACTTTATACATCCAAATAAATCCTCAATAATTCCAAAAATCCAATAATTCCTTAAAATTCTAAATAAATTTCAAATAAATATATTTAAATATTTTAACTCTAAAATAAATGTTTGCTAGTAACAACATTCAAGTATGGTCTCATAGTAAATCATGGAAGTCCTAGAAATTTAATCTTCCTAGGTTTTAATTTCCAAAATTTCTAGAAAAATCTCCAAAAATCTAAAATAGCCTAAAATAATTCTAAATAAATATTTAAATAAGTAAATATATCAAGCAGTTTATTTTCTAATTAACTAAAAGAATACTCTAAGAAAAATTCAACATCTATAATAAATATAATAATAAAAATACACAAAAATTATCTATTTTGGTTGAGGGAGTTTACAATCTACCCAACTTAAAATAATTTCGTCCTCAAAATTAAAAATAAGGCATAATTTGCTAATTCCTTCACATTCATATATAAGACAAGTCAATCGCAATCTCTTCCAAATTATAAATAACAGAATCTATTCAAATCCATCACACTTACTTCAAATTAAATTAACTATTATTAAAATTAAAATTCAACATCTCGTACTATCTTCTCAATTTTTAAGTAATCAATAATCCAAATGTAATTCAAATCTATATGACATTCCACATCAAAATTTATGTCGCAATCTCTAACTATCATAATCTCCTTTACAAAACGATTTTAATCAAATATTATTCTATTTTCAACTAAGGAATTTTATACTCTTCAAAAATTTAAATTCAATTCGCATCCTCAATATTTCAAATAGGTAATCCAATAATCTATTTTTACTTTTAATTCAAATCATCAGATTTGGAATTCAATTCGTCCATATTTATGTTTAGAGTTCTATTTATTTTCCTCAAGATTTAAGTCGATGATTCAACCTTCAATATTTCAAATTTAAATCATGTGCTCAAGTTATAAATATTTGGTCCACAATATCAAGATTTTAAAAATTTATTAAATACTCATCATCTGATCATTCTTCTAAAATTCTCCATATTTAAAATGACTTAATCTCTCAATCTAATCTTACTTGATCATAATCTAAAAGAAATTTCTCTCAAGTTGATAATGCAACTTCTACCCAACTTAGAATTTGCCTATCTAGCACACAAGGCTATACATTTAAGAAAGACATTCCTCAAATTATATAATCATGTTATTCAATCCTCAAAGTTTTAACACTAAATATATCATATGTGATATGCCCTTAACCAATTATAAAAGAGAGTCACCAAGTCATATGATTAACCTATGGGGGTATATCTAGTACTTATCAGTGTATCAACTTATACTCGGCACGAGCGTTGGTCTTTTCAAAATAAGGGAAGACGGAAGGCAATAATAAAGAGTTCAAGGGGGAGGTCATAGGGTAGAAGTATGGGGATCAAGGCGTTTAAAGAATTCAAAAGGAATTGTCAAGGCAGTTGTAGATTGAAATCCTAGTTGGAAAATTCTTATTCGTATGCTCATATTAGTACAGTTATGTAACTGATACGATATGCTCAAACATATCTAGAGGGCAAGTATACTAGTCAACTATGTATCTCAATCCACGTAAAGTAGTTATACGAAGAGCGAACCAAGCGCACTATGGTTGATCAGACCGTAGTACACTGATTCTGAAATGTATTAGTGTACGCATCCAATAATACATATGTCGTGAACAAGCTTGATAAAAGAATAAGCTTGTAAAACTAGGCTGTAACAGCAGCATAAGTCACGGTAGTTTAGAAAATATAAATGTGCTGGATTTTGATGAAAGGTGGCACAAAATAATTCAAGTTCACAAAAACAAAATAAAATAAACAACAAGCAAGACTCTGCAATCTCTACAGTTGTCATACTAACTCCTTGTCTAAGTCGCTAGTCGACAAAATAGGGGTATGGGCCTCTAAGTTCTACAGTCTGAATAAACATTGTCTTCTTATGCAAGTCTATAGTTTATGTCATTCAGTTACACTACATTAATGAGGCAAGAGGACTGTGTGTTACTAGGTTGTGAGGCATACCACCCAACTTAAAAATATTAACTAATCTCGTGATAGTCTTAAGGGGATCCTGCAAAATAATAAGGTATAAACTCTTATTGGGGTATATACGGAAAAGAACTTGGTACTTATTAGGGTCTCCTGTTGTATTACATAGGTAATGACCATCTTAAGTCTTAATCATAGTGCTCATAAAACAAGTGTCAATAGTAAGAATGGAAAGTTACTAGCCTTAAGTGGAAAAGGATATATAACTTGTATCGAGGTGTAGTACAAGTTATGCGATTTAAAACTAAGGAATAATCAGATCATAATCTAAAGGAATAACTCAAACTATCAAGTTCTAACTACCAAGCACAAAATTCAAAGTTCAAGATTACAATTATCATGCTCGCAAACTATATGTCCTTAACATAAAGGAATATCACTTGGCCTAAAATTAGAAAGGTTAGGTGGCACGAATTGGAAGATGAAGAATAGAAGAACCTAATTAGTCGCTGCACAACTAGCGAGCGTTAGGGTTCAAAGGAACAAGTCATTAAAACTAAATTGAAAGACTCTAGATAATGTCATGGTTTCTTGAGGGAAGGTGATATATTATCTCTGTGTTCGAGGTATGATCAAGGGAAATATTAGTTTATTCCTCTTGGCTTTCTAAGGTATTGTTCGGCTACTATAAGACAAGAAGCTAAAGTTGTAGTTCTCTAGTACTATCTTACCATGAAAAGCTAGATTAGCCCTTATATTTAACCTTATGTTTCTATTGGTTCCTCTATACTAGGGTCAAACCTTATGGTCATCTTTCTAACTACTCTAGTAGTGTCTATACCACTCTCAAGTCTTCATACATATATCTAGGGATAATGGTACATTAATCTATAGGTAAGGGTGCTAGGGTTTCATTAGATGCTCTAAACTTAGTGATGTATCAATACTCTAGTTGTATTCTTAAAATGAAGGTTACTCTACTTATTATCTAACAACATGGACTTCTATATTCTAGGAGACGACTACACTCAAGGAACTAATAGGGAAGCACATGAATCAAGTAGGATACAATTATTCAAATAGAATGGATTGGGAGGAGGATGAGTCATAGTCAGAGGTGGATGAGATCCTATACTCTAATCCTATTTGCAAGCTTGCTCGGTACAGTAACGTAACCGAGACAATATGCTCTCGACCTATATGGTCCACGACTAAAAACATGTCACACCCCAGTCCCAAAATACGTAGGACTAGGATACGTAAGCATGCCAGCCGCATGTAAATGGCAACTCCAATATATGGAACCATAACACATGCGTACGCTGTATAATGAATAATAATTCACAAGTGGTAAAATATACCACAAGTCACAGGGCATAACTAAATCTTATCTACGAAAATTAAATATAAATAAATACCAATATCTATGAAGCTATATCTCAATATAAAGTATCTAATTCTGGAAGTCGGATGGAAATAAATTCACTACCGAACTATAATATAGAATGAACAAGGTAAATACAATATAAGTACAACATCTAACAATCACGGGGCTCAAAGAGAAGACCTGCTCGGAATATAAGTATCCAGCCTCGATCTGTGCTCCTGCATATACTCATGAACAATACACCTGGAAAGGGCCAGGTCCTCAGAGGGACATAACAAGATACATAAAAGCATGCCATAAAGTAAATACTGTAAAAACTCAAGGATGACCTAACCAGCTAAGTGAAATGCACTTTGAAGACAACCTTGGTACGTATGGGTAGGTGAAAAGTATAAAGCGTAGCGTCGAGCCATAGGCTATGTATCTGGCATTAGCTGTAAACTGGATGCCAGATGTATATGCTGACTACATCACCGATCATGATAGCGCGCAGCTAGTAACCTCTACCGGATGTATCGATAAGCATATACTCCAATAACCGGGCAACCCTGATCCCATACCCGGGTAATACTGAGGCTCACGGCCCCGCAGTTTACTCTGAAACTATGGCAACCAAATTGTCTGTCCCATACGCCTACTAATTGTCTTCCCAGCCCAATTTCAAAGTATAAGTTGCGAACACGACGTGGACATCTCATACTCTAATGCAAGTCTCTATAGAAATAAACAACTAAGCTAAATACTGTCATACGTACTGCTCATACTGATGGCCAGTCAGTCATGAGACACGCGTCCCTATATGAACTCACTCTGTGACGTATAATGATACGTGTCAAGGCCTGGGGAGTCATACTGATAACTCTGCAACTTTAGGTGGGTCCACTAGACACTAAGTCAGACACAAGTCCTAACGTCAACGCCTTCGTTGACTACACCCCAGTCTCTCTCGGATGCGCACAATTTAAATAACGAACATGCAACTAAGAATACAAAATTTAAACAGTACAATAAGGCAAGGTATACTTGCCTGCTCTAAAAAAAGATGAAGTCGCAACTCAAGGCGTCGTCCGATCTACCCGTCACATAAATTAAACAAGTTAGGTTACAAAAGTGGATGAATAGGTTCCTCCATTTTAATCTATTTTAATTCTGAATAAAATAACTTAAAATAGTATTTTAATCTTATTATAATCTAATTTTATTGTTAAACTCTAATTTTGGTCCAAAGAAAGTCAACTTTACGAATTTGTGATCCTTGGCACGCAAATCGAGGCGATCTTTTGACCAAAAGTCAACCAACTCAAATCCTGGATTTGTGTGTGGAATCCTATAGATTTTAATGCTACATGAATGTTAGAATCGACAGTTTCATAAAGTCATAAGTCGGTAAATAGTTATGGCCACAGATTATAAATTTTCGGTGGTTTCCTATTTACGTCTACGTTGCACAAATTTTACAGTAGATTAAACTTATATATTAAATTCTGGAAAAATAATTTTATATAAGTTTATTATGTCCGAGCTTGGGATCTCCCGAAATCATGAAAATACGAAAATATATCTGAATTCGGACAGCTGGCACTTTCAGAATATTTTAGATAAATGGGTTCTAAAATTATTGAAATAATTTATATATTCAGAAAACTATCCTTGATATGGTTCTAACAAAAAAAAACTGGAGCACGTTTGGACTCCGGAGCTAGTAGATATCGTCTTTTTAAGTCGTCATAACTACTAGAAAATGAGGCTGAATTTATGACGAATTTTGACTGCTTTTGGACAAAAAAGAGAGGAGTTTGGGGATGCAAAATATGAAAGATGAGTTTATTCTATAAGTCTAATAGGTATTTATAATGGTAGAGACTACTTAATTGAATATGACTAGGATTGGCTAATTTTGATATGATTTGGATCAATTTAAATAAGGATAGGATATGCATGAAGTTGTTTTCCTAGTAGGCTCAGGATTTAAATTAATTTAAAATATAGTTTAAATTTATCTCAATAATTTATAATATTAAATATAATACAAATAATTTATATATAATCTTATTAATATCTATGAACACTAAATTAGCATCTATCTGATATTAAGACTTTATATATCCAAATAAATCCTCAATAATTCCAAAAATCCAATAATTCCTTCAAATTCTAAAAAAATTCCAAAAAAATACATTTTAATATTTTAACTCTAAAATAAATGTTTGGTAGTAACAACATTCAAGTATGGTCTCATAGTAAATCATGGAAGTCCTAGAAATTTAATCTTCCTAGGTTTTAATTACCAAAAATTCTAGAAAAATCTCCAAAAATCTAAAATAGCCTAAAAATGATTCTAAATAAATATTTATATAAGTAAATATATCAAGAAATTTATTTTCTAATTAACTAAAAGAATACTCTAAGAAAAATTCAACATCTATAGTAAATATAATAATATAAAATACACAAAATATCTATTTTCGGTGAGGGGGTTTACATCTTCTAAGGCATGATCAGGGTGTGCCGCTAGGTGGACTGGATTGAGAAGTCGCTTTAGTTGCTTGCAGGATTTCCATCGTAAGAGAAACCTGTTACAACGAGGGTCAGTACATCGAAATGCACTGGTGAAGGTGAGCTAACCCAACTATATCAATCAATATGTTGTTTATTTGAAGCATACAAGTTATTTGTGGTCTTTCTATCTTGCCTTAGTTTATTTTACATGCAAGCATTAGATATGGAAATTTACTGAAATAAATATGCCATCATTCGGTGACTTTTACCTTCCCGTCTGAACTAGCTGCACAATACTTACCATGACCTTGCCTGCCATGAAGATATAGTTATCTTGCACAGTTTAAATATATGAGGGGATCACTGGCATGATGCCATAATAGATGATGAGTCATTAATGAGGATGGTATGCAACGAAAGTAAATGGTGCACTGCAAGCCATCCCGTCTAGTACAAGTGACTACACATGATGTTCGGTATGGATCGGATCAGTGACAGTGCCCCAGCAACCATTCACAGAAACTATGACCATGTACACAAGTTGTTCGTGATCAAACAGCGTCTATGCTAAGTTATCAATTGATCAATTTAAGGCAACACGAGCACGAGACAAGTAGCATGACATGATTCATTTTGCATAGTCTCCCTGATCAGTTTATGGCATAGCAAGGGATGTTCTAAACATAACACAAATATAGAAGAAGTATACATTCATTTGTATTGCATGGTGTATTCTATACATAGCATAATTATAGAAGAAGTATACATTCTAACATGGATTGGAAACACTATGAAAGAACATTCAAGTGAACTAGCATGTAACAAGGTAACAATTTCTAAGTTGTTTGACAAGCACAAGTAATCTAAGTATATTCTTTTTTATCTTGACATCTTTTAGTTATTTTGGTATCGTTTGATCAGAACAATCAATGATGCAAGATTTTAGGTGTGAAGACTTGGAAGGAGGGTCTCAACTGAATATAATTATAGCTACTCACAAGTTGGTTGGAGAAAGGAAAGGAAAGAGGTGCTTCAAGACTCTGCTCACAGGATGTCTACTGCACGATCACCTGCATTACCACGAACAGATAATCAATACCTCTCCTAATATTTCCAAGCTCAGAATAAAATACATTTTAATAAACGAAAGCAATAAAATCCATCAAAACCATTCAAGAAAATACAAATCCAAAAACCAACTCAAAAGTACGAAAGCAACAAGGCGACAGCAAAAATTAGGCAAAAAAATCTTGCAGCAGAGAGGTCTCTCTTTACTCTGCCGCTAAGTCCAACCTTGGGGCACGGTCCACTGAATATTGGAGTCGATTCTGAAGAAGCAAATCCATAACGAGGATAAGATATTGATTCAATATATCCCGATCGAACTATACCGATTAGTATTTCTTAGCCGCGCTTCCCGTAAAGGAAGAACGGGACACCACAATAGATGATGTACTCATTATGTTTTATTTTATATTCTACTTTGTAGTGGATCTTTCTCCACCAGACTATTTGTTTTTTCTCGACTATTTCATACTTGGTTAATTGTCATATTTGGTTATTTATTCCTATTTTGTTTTGTGGACGAGATTAGTATTACCTGTGACTTGTGAAGTTATATACCACTTGTGAATTATTATTATTCATAAAATAGCATAAGTATGTGTATAGTTTCCATATATTGAAGTTTTTATTATATACGGCTGGCATGCTTACGTATTCCTAGTCCAACGTATTTTGGAACTGGGGTGTGACAGATGTTGCACTACGTTATCTTGAGATAATGTTGGTAAAAGAACCTTATTGGGATCGAAGATGGTCGTGGATGCAGCTGAGAAGGTGAAGCTTATCAGGGATAGACTTCGGGTGGCGTAGGACAGATAGCGGCATTGGGCCGATAGGCATCAGCTACCTTTGGAGTTTGTGGTATAGGTTATTTGTATTATTTGTGATTGCTTGTTTTAGTTAGAGTACTAAGGCTATATTTTATTCTAGGTTGGTGATCTGGTGTTTTTGCGGATTTCTCTAACACGGGGCACGATTCGCTTTGGTGGAGGCGGGAAGCTTAATCCACAGTACATCGGACCCTTCGGTATCCTTGATAGGGTCGATGCAGTGGCCTACAGACTAGATTTGCCGCCCGCACTAGAGGGAGTGCACAATGTGTACCACGTGTCACAGTTAAGATAGTACCTGGCAGATCCTAGCCATGTATTGAATCACTTGGAGATCGAGGTGGGTCCGACTCTCAGCTACCCAGAGCAGCCGGTGGAGATCCTGGATCACAGGGAGAAGGTGTTGCAAAACCAGACGATTTCTTTGGCACCCATTGCGTGGAGACATCACTCTCCAGGGGAGTCTACAGCGAGAGGCCGAGATGCGTGAGCGATATCCTTATCTGTTTAAGCCGTGAGATATAATTCTTTCTTGCTTGCTGTTTGGTATTAATTATAGGGGTAATTTAGTAAAATAACATAGTTATTTTAATTTTGAGGATGAAATTTTTCTAAAGTTGGTAGGATTGTCACCATCACTTTTTCATATAGGGGCAATTTAGTAATATGACATAGTTATTTTAATTTGAAAGATTATATTTAATTAGAGTTTTATAAATATTTATTTATGTTTGGTATGAATTATTGATAGTTAGTGAACTAGCCTATTATTTACACTTGATACTAGTGAAGCCAATTAGACTTGTCATGACAACTTATTGAGCCCAAGATGGACTAGACCCATTAGACCCATTTCCACTAATTAATTAGGGAGATTAGATTAATATGCGTTAGCGTTGAAACTTTCCAAATAGCCATCATTAATTATTCTTCATAATTCATCATGTAAGGGCATTGTGGACATTTATTAGTAACTTTGAGAGGGGAAAAGGGGGGCAGCCACATAAGAGGGGTCTTCTCTCTCTCTCTCTCTCTCTCTCTCTCTCTCTCTCTCCTCTCCATTTGTTCATTTAATTTAGACCCCCAAATTTTTAGATCCTCAATTTACTTTATCCCTTCATCAATCCCTCTCAATTCATTCATATTTCCTCTCATTCTCATCACTCAAGAAGCATTGGAGCTTGGAGTTTCTAGGAGCACTAGGAGAATGAGCTTTAGCAAAGCGATTATGTCAGAATCGTGTCCGTGGAAACAATTCATTGATAATCCATCTACCAATAGGTACAATTCTGAATTAACCTTCATTGTAGGTTCCAAATGATGCATTTGACCATTAAAAACCATCCCATGGCATAGGGCTACCTATAGAAAATAGTTCTAAGCTATTTGGTTGTGAATTGTGTCTTATACATGGTAATTTATTTCTATTTTGGGGAAATTATGAGATTGACACATCAAGTGTGTAACAAGAAACTAATCTAGTCTAATTGGACTTAGATCGGGGTTGTGAGACTAGATACGTATCCACAAATTGATATGAGTTGGCCGTATCATGGTATATTTATGGTTAATTGTGGGTTTGGACCTCTCTATTTGATGAGTATCATAGTATCCTATTAGTGCACTCTATGTATTTGATGATATGGCCATTAGTGTGGATTTGGTCCACTTATATGATTGTGTTTATATATACATATATATGTATATATACTAGTATATATATCACTATACTTATATATATCTATATTCTATTTTAGATATATAATTGTGTGTCTATAGATATATACATGTTGATTTGAGTGTGTGTGTGAAGCTAATTATGAAGGAGACACGGTGGTGTGGCTGATGCTTATGTGTAGACTTAGTAGGGGTTCGGGTACTCTGATACGGAATATCAAATTTCAGTCATGACAGTTGAGAAAGGATTGGATGTGAGGGTGTGGACTGTGATATTCAATAGCAGATTTGGGAAAGATAATTGCAGGTGAATGATTTTTTTATAGTCAAACAATAGAAGCTAGCTGGAAGCTCGATAGGAGCTCAATACACTGCCTTTTAGTGCAACCATGACTACATTAGGTTGGGGCTCGAGCATAGGCTCTGTCCGAGTAGGCACACCCAGTGTGCAAATGTAAGCCCACTGTTATGTGAGTATCAGTTCCTAAGTACCAGGTAATTGGATAGTTGTTATTGATAATTTCTTTCCATGTTAAGTATAATATCAGTGTTGGTGAAGTATTTTCGTGATACGGGTTTTGATATTGGGGTTGGAATGCAGGTATCAGTTCAGTATTTGAACTGATAAAAGTTTGTATCAGTATAGTAAGGATGGGTGTGAGCTTTATAAATATATTAGATATCAGTTATTATTGGAATATTACACATCAGAATTTAGGGAGCTTGTGAGTTTGGTGTCAATGGTAGGGAGTCCAGGTTAGTGCAGGAAAGTATGGTGCCTTCAGTTCTTATTATGAACTGAACAATAGGTAATTGGGTCTTTGAGTGTGATATCATTAGTTAGTTCCTATCAGTGTATATATATATACATGTTAGTTAGTTAAGTTAGAAGTTACCACCTAGTGTATCAGTCAATGTATAGTTAATTAGTTGGTTTAGTTTAGTTAGTAACATCAGTATATATATTATTATCAGATAGTGTAAGTGTATAAAGATACCAGTTAGTAAGTTATGCATATGTCAGCTAGTGTACATATATGCCAGTTAGTGTATATATATATATGTTAGTTAATGATACCAACTGTTAGTTAGTATATATAGATGCATAGAGCATTTTATTATATAATTATTAGTGATATTAACTACTATAGCAAGTATTGACTTATAGTAACTAGTTAATAGCTCATATGAGTCTAAAAATTTAGTGTGGACCTAGATGTAGCTAGTTGTCTAAATTTACCAAGTTTGACCTAGTATAGCTATTATTGACCTAGAACATCATGTTTTAGATCATTTTAACATTTTATCATTCTGTTACACCATTTGACATAATATTTTCTAAATAGGATTATGTGCCACCAGCTTGGGCATCGAGATACACCCTTTGCTCAGGACCAGAGGTGAGTACATCTCTCTGTTAGTTTTCAGTCAATATAGTGTATATATCAGATGTTCTAGAACTGTTTACTTGATTCTGACACAGTGTCTACACGGACTGGTACTAAATGGATCCTTTCATGGGATGTTATCTCCTATAGTGTTCAACGGATACTCCTTCTCATGTATTCATCGTGTGTATCGGGTATTAATTATCATGTACTTCATATTCATACACTGCTCGTGTTCAGTGTGCTTATATTCGTGTTCGTAACGTGTCGTGATTGGATCCATGAGTATTGGTTGGGGATGGGGCAGTAGGAGTTGGTTATGTGATCAAGCCCAGTGTATTCGTGTACATGTCGATTGCATATCACACGTGTAATCGAGTTACTATATTATATTTGTGATCAACCAAAACCGATCACATAACAAACTTGTACTCTAAAACACATTAGCTAGTTTATGTATTTTTATTACTTACAGATATTCATATTGCATGTTCTTCCATTCCAGTACATTATATGTTTACTTTGGTTCATTTATATTTCCTAGTTGCTAGTTTATCTTATATTCTTTTCTATTACTTGTCATATATGTTCTACCATGTATTTCGAACTGCTTATAGAATTTTGTACTTTGTTCCAATCTTGATTGGATATATTTTTTAGATGATTGGCTTGCGGAGCAGTATCTCACTTACTACAGATCGCAGGATGGCCAACCATTAGAGTATACTCCCCTAGAGTAGGAGAACCTAGTGTCAGCAACTAAGGAGGCTTAGACTTATATTGTTAGACAATGTATTAGTCTTATTTTAGACTCTTGGCATGTATTATTATTTTGGCAGTTGCTTTGTGCCTAGACATATATTGTAGACTTGTGGATCTATTTGTGATGCTTGAAATTCTTTCCTTTATTCCATATCGTGTTATTTTTTCCCCTAGTTTGATATTGTGATTGAGTATTGGTTTCTTTATCATATACCATATTGTTTCTCCATTTGAAGTTGAGATAGCATGGCAAGTACCTTATATATTTGGTATGAGATGTTAGATAGTATTATTGACCCAAACAACGTTCTACCGCCGATGCTGCAATTTAGGCTGGGCATTATTCACGTACTCGTATCCTTATTTTGGGTGTGGATCATGACAAGAGTCGACTTTTGTGTGCCTAGTGGACATATCCTATATTAGATTATGTCATAGGCCCACAATTCTCAGTATTTTATTCTTCCAGGAGAGACGAAGGTGTATCATGATATTCGTCAGCACTTCTGGTACAATGTGATGAAGAAGGAGATAACACGGTTTATCTCTCGATAATTAGTTTGCCAGCAAGTTAAGGCTGAGCATTAGAGTCTAGCAAGGCTTCTTCAGCCTTTATGGATTTCGAAGTAGAAGTGGGAGCATATCACCATAGACTTCGTGGGCATTCTTCCAAGATCCCTAACTAGTACAGATGTCGTTAGGGTGATAGTAGATCGACTCACGAAGGTTGATCACTTTCTACCTTTCAAAGTTAGCCAGTCTACTGAGTAGTTAGCCGATATGTATCTATGGTAGATTATCAGACTGCATGGAGTGCCAGTTAGCATAGTCTTAGAGAAGGACTCCATGTTTACTTCGCATTTCTAGCAGAGCCGTCTGCAGAGTTACCTATCTGATATTTAGTTTAGCTTATTATCCGTAGAGAGATGGCCATTCGGAGTGTACGATCCTGACTTTGGAGGATATGCTTCGATCAGAAACTCTAGACTTTGGTGGTTCGCCGGAGGAAAACTTAAACTTAGTGGAGTTCTACTACAATAACAGCTTCCAAGCGAGCATTCAGATGGCACCCTTCGAGGCGTTATATGGCCGAAGATGTAGATTACTGTTGGCTTAGGATAATATTGGTGATAGGTAGAAGCTTGGTCCCGAGATGATTGATTAGTCAGTTAGGGTTATTAGGCAGATCAGAGAGCATCTTTGAGTAACTAAGGATCGTCAACGACATTGGCCAGATTCATATCAGCGTTATCTTGAGTTCTCTATTGGTGACCACATATTTATTAAGATTTTGCTTACCCGTAGAGTTATCAGATTTTATGTGCAAGGAAAGCTTAGTTCTTGATTTATTGGTCCCTTTGATATTCTTGAGCGTATGAGAGATGTCTCCTATCGTCTAGCTCTTATGTCATCATTTTGCGAGGTACATAATGTGTTTCACGTATCTCAGTTCCGTCGTTATATTCTGGATTCGAGCCAAATCTTAGATTATTCTGAGCTAGTCTTTGGTACCAACCTATTGTGTAAGGAAAGGCCCGTATCCATTTTGGATCAGTGAGAGAAGGTTCTCAAGAACCAGATTATCCGATTAGTTCGTGTATCTTGGGGTTATCACTCACCAGGTGAGTCAACTTGGGAGCACGAGGATGACATTCGAGCTTGTTACCAGTATTTGTTCGACTCAGGAGGTATACTTATTCATGTCCTACGTATATTATTGTGTAGCTTGTGTGTGATTATTATATATTATTTATAGTTTGTAGTTTGTAGTTTGTAGTTGCTTTTAAATTCCTTGTTTTATTATTAACCTGGATTTTATTATTATATGAGTTTCCTGCTTAGTTCATGATTTTATGCTTTTACTGGATTTTTTTTCCTGATTTAGAGTCTTATTGAAATTTTGAGGACAAAATTTTTTTTGAGGGAAGAGTTGTGAGACTTGACTCACAGTATCTGTATTTTTATACAAATACGTATTTATGTATTATATCTTGAAAATTTTTGGTTTTCTGCTTTCGATAAAATACTTTAAGGCTAATGCAACAATCTTAATTTTTGAGTTTGTGACAACTATATTTTATCATCAGATTACCAAAGACTAGTAAAGACATTTTGGCATTGCCATAGACCCAGACTAGAATCCGTGAGTAGAACAGAGAACTCTAGAATTTCCCAAAGTGGAATTTTTTTCCTTCATTTGGAAAATCTGCCAGTATTTCGTAGAAATCTGACAAAGAATTCGACCGAGATATTTTCCTATCAATTGTGTTTGAATATTTTTTGAATAGTATTTGATTCACTCTATTATCCAATGGTTTTTTAGTTCTGATTCATTCTATTGTCCATTAGTTTCTTTTTTTTTCTAGTGGACGAGAATGATTGGGATCATGACTTGAATAGCTGACGTGGCAGATCCGACGGTCATGATTAACTAACCCCTCTATATATATCCTTTTGTCACTACTTATTTTCGATATTCGTATTTTTAGTGTATTTAATTTTCTTACTAACAGAGTTATATGTTGTAGAGAGACTAGACCCATTCTTTGGTTCACTTGACTCTAGATTTATTTATTTGGTTTGGTTTGATCAGGTGTTGAACCCATGGTCCAAACCTCAAACCCTCCATATATAATCTTCCTTCACTCTCTCTCTTCTCATTATTCTTCTTCCATTCTCACTTTAGGTTTTCTCTCTCCCCCATAGGCAAGTACACCTTGCATTAGGAATGAAGAAACCCTTTATTTTATTATTCCATTATGTTTATTATGCCTTTCTCCATACATTTAGAACTTGTATTATCGGTTTTGTTGGATGGATTAGTGTAGATCTAGACTTTTAGATTAGAAGCTTTTTATGTGTTCTCAAGTTTTCTTGGGTTTTGATATATGTGATCTCCTAAAACTTTATATTTTCAAAAACTTATTTTTTTTATGTTGATGAGAACTTGATTTTGAGTAGTTTAGAACTTTACTTTGCTAGATTCGGGCATCATTTGAGATTTTTATGGAAAAAATAAATTTTTGTTTTCGAGCTTTTGGCTGTCACGAGCCGCACCCGGAATAGGAGCACGAGTAGTGAACAACGCCCAGTCTATGCCGCAGCATCGACGGTAGAATACTGTAGGGGTCAACCATACTATCTACATATCTCATACAATAAATATATAATACCTGTTAATTTTAACTCAACTCCAAGTGGAGGAGCAATATGATATATGATAATGGTAAACTATAATCAATCACAAAATAAACTAAGAAAGATAAAGCATGTTATGGAATAATAAATAAAAAGAGTCACAAAACATCCACAGTTTTGAAATAATATTTATACATGCCAAGAACCTCAATAAGAGTTTAATACAAGTCTAAATAATAAGTCTAAGCCTCCTCAGCCTCTGGTATTAGGTCCTCCTGATCTAAAGAATTATTCTCTAATGGTACGCCGTCTTGCGGCCCATATTAGGTGGGACATTAGTCCATAAGCCAATCATCTAAAAAATATATCCAGTCAGGATTAGAGTGAAGTACATACCTCTGAAAGTAGTTTCAAATACATAATCGAGCATAAATAACAGATAATAGAAAAGAATACAGGATAACTAGCCATAAGAAATAGAGTGAACTAGAGTAAACAGGTAATGTACTGAAATAAAAAATAGGCAATATGATTAACTGGAAATACAAAGAAATAAATGTAATTAATTAATGTGCCATAGAGTACAAGTTCATTATGTGATGGGTTTGGGTTAAATTATTGTGTCGGAATCAAGTATACAGTTCTAGAACATGTGATATATACACTATCATAAAATAAAAACTAATAGAAAGATGTACTCGCCTCTGGTCCTGAGCAAAGGGTGTCTCTCGATGCCCAAGATGGTGTCACACAACCCTATTTAAGAAATATCATGTTAAATGGTGTAATGGATGATTAAATGTTGTCATGAACTAAAACATGCTTTTCTAAGTCCAATTCTAGCTAACTAAGTCATACTAGGCTTATCCTAGTTATTTGGTCCATAATGGTCATTAATTAGCAGGTACTAGTTTAACTTAGTTATACTAGGTCATTACCTTAGAGTTTAGCTAATACCTTAGTTATTACTAACTAAATTTAACATACACTGACTATTACACTAATATACTAGGATTCCAATGACTGATACTAACTTTACCGACTTACACTAACTGATATACTTATATACAAGCATACCAATTAACTTACTTTACACATTCTAATACCTAACGGTTATCACAGATACATACTAATTACCTTACCACTAATCAACTCATAATCTTCTCTTACTAACATACATCAACTGACCACTAACTAACTCTATACTATCATCTAACTGCTACTCAAATATATATACAGTAACTTAAAGGGATACTAACATATCATACATAAATAACTGATACTACATAATTAATATCAATACACTAACTGTCAACTGATTACAACTGGACATCAAGGTGTCAAGTACGAACCTGATACTCTACATTTGTTCTCCCCATACCTGTACTTAGAGCCCCAACCTCATCACCCACCTGAAACTCACTCCTTACAGTCAACTTATAGGCACCCTTGCACTTTAACTCGAGCTCACTTTTGTCCCTTCTTTCATCTAAATACAAGATATATTTCTTCAGATACCCTAATCCAATATTCCCACCACTAACACTCGAGCATCCTCCCTCCACATCCAAATCTAAACACAGACTTTACTACTATTGACTTGATACCAACTGATACTATCATACATGATTTAATACACTTAAGTAACCAACATCTAAATATAAATAAGACTGAAACTAACATAACTTGATAAACTAACTTACCTGAGACAACTGGTACCTAATCCTAACATCAAGCTTTGTGCATATATCTCAACTTGTTGTACAACACTAAACTTGCCTCAAGCTCAAAACACCCACTTACAATCCTTCCCAGGTTGTCGTCAATATTGCCCCTGATGCATTCATATCATATTTGTATTGCCTGAACAAACTCTCCATATCATATATTACACTGATACTAACTCTTATCACTCTCAGGTAGGATTGACACCTACACCCATATCTTAAATCGTTCAGTGATACGCAAATATCAGTTATTGATACTTGGCCCAGCCAATAACTAATACACATCATTATATCCTCAACCCACACAAGTACTAGAATCATAAAGTATCTCAAACAATGACACCATGTTCAGTGTTAGTTTTTCCTATTCTAACTACTGAACAAAACAAACTGAAACTATATTGAAGTGCACCAGTTGTGCACGGCCTCACTTGAGCCATACAGATGCACAAATACCCATACACCACTGAAATGCTGATATACACAATTAATCTCATAATACCTATTGTCACTCACTGATACCCCCACCGCCAGTCATTAACCCGGCCCAATATCTAGGATACCTTAATCCCCTAACTTACATCACTGCAGTCACTGCCTGGTTCACAACTGATACAAGAACCTAACTCAATCACTGATAATCAATTTAAAAGTCTGTTGATACCAAATCAGATCACTGAATACAAGTGAACACCAACTCTACCCACTCCTCACTAAAATACAGTGAGCTGCACTGTAGTTCCTTACCCTTGAGCCCCATCTCAAATTGATACAATACCCCTCACCCCTGTCATGCCCCGATCTCCCGCAGGCAAATCGGCTTTTCCCGCTAGGCGAGAATTACTGCGCCAGCGCTTCCGTGGAACGATCACTCTGACCCATTCGGGGGTGATGCCGCACGAGCGTGATCCAGGCCCATGTAAGGCCATGGTTCATTGGCTGGCGGTAAGAGGTCTAAGCCATAGAGTCGCACAGATTGTCCGAGTACAGCGGAGTCATAAACGCATAGGCGATTGGTAACAAGTTCACTGAGTTGACAATATAGCGGAAGCATTAAAACACAAGTTGAAGTAAAGAAAACTCTTATATTGATATAAACAAGTGTTACAAGCGGCATATAGCCGAGATTATAAGTCGCTCAAGCCTCTCTCTCTGAAACATTAAAAGCATGACAAGTGGCTACAATTGTGGAATGATTGTACAGACGATGTTCAGGCAAGTTCCAATATTATGTCTTGTATATGTGCTTCAGTTCTGGATGCACCGCTGCTTCGGAGTGATCTCTACGCCTAACCATGCATGAAGGAGGCATCTGCACCGAACGAGGTTCTTCCGTACCCTACAAATGATCTGGTGGGTTATCAGTACATTGAATGCACTGGTGGGGAGGCTACTCGCCCGGTCGACAAATCCAAACACGTAATATAGGTTCCGTGCACCAACTATTTAGTTGTCTTTCTAGTAGCCTTAGGATCAGTTTCATGCTAGATTTGAATAGCCTAATTTGTGTGGCAGTGCATCGTGCGACATGAGAGAAAACACGGCGAGACTTACCAACTTACCATTTTACCTTCCCTGTCCAAGGCAAACATTGTTAATTCAAGCACGGAATGTATAAGCATTCAGGGGCAATAACATATGCAAATACGAGAGTTATTTTATCATGATCGTTCAGGTGTTCAGTTATTCATTTGAGCGATGCAATAACTCACACACGGGTAACCGCTAAGCGAGGATGACTTAGCTACATGAACAATGAGTCACTGGCATAGCCATAAAGGACACTAGTCTTAAACGAGAATGGTTTGCAGCGAAAGTACAGTGGGCACTACAAGCCATTTCGTCCAGTACAATAGACTATACAGTAGAGTTCAGCCGTGGAGAGGATAGTATACAGCGAAAGAACAGTGGGCGCTACACACCATCTCGTCCAGTATGGTAGGCTGAATAATGGAGTTCCATCAGGATCGGATCGGTCCCAGTGCCCCGACGACCATCCGTGGAACTATACCTCATTTTCGAGTTGTCCGCGACATGCAAGTCTCTTGGGGCTTTCTAATTTCATATCTTTCACAATACAATCAATAACACGAGTACAGTCATGAATTTCCGCTATGAACGAGCTTGTACAGGATTGTCATTCAAGGGAAATTTGATGTGATCACAGTATAGTATTCACTTTGCCTTGATGCATTTTTCCTGGGGCAGAGATTGCCTTAGTGACCTAACAGTCCCGGATACTTGTAGGTTCAATTGCACAGATGACCTATTTGATAGTCTTCTGGCTGACTCAATGTATGCATAATATAATAACGTTAGGCATTTATAAGCAAGCAAGCATGTGTTTCTCAGGAACTTAAGCAAACACATTGGCTCGGGTCCGAAGGTAAACCGAGAGGTAAAAATCGTAGGGACTTCCCGAGCGACACGTTCTAGGGTAGCATGCGAGGGTCTAAACATATATATAAGCAATATTTCATTTTCATGTTCTAGCATAAGCAATACAAGTTGGGATTACTCCCTTAGCTAGGTGCGTTAGATTCTTATTAGCATGCAGGGGGTGATTCACCTAGCGACTAGCATAAAACATTCATGTTTTATGTGTGCTGGCTAAGCAAAGATAAGTTTACCGTAGCCACCCACCTTAGCGATGATTCGCCTCGGTCGAGTGATACGTCAAGCGAGCCTCTGAAAGCCTAAGCTGGAAACCTGTAGGGACAAGTATAGATATCCTTTGCCTCAAGCGAGTATTCTCGCCTGAGCAAAGCGGGTCGGGATATGCACTTTTGCCGTTTGAATCGGCAGTCCGCTTGAACGGAACGGGTGTTACAACCCCTTACCACTGCCTTTCCTTGCCTCAAAACTGTTTATCAACCCAAATCCTACTGCTATAACCATTTCATCAGTACAGTGCACTGATGGTACTTATTCCCAGTGCAATTCTTTCCCCCTTCTCTGATCTGTGATACACCCAGTGCAAGTACCATCTTAAAACATAAATACACACAGATACTCTTTCAATTGATCATAATTAGCCTGCACATACATCCATATCAACACACTGTGATATATCCACACAAAGATACACTTATTATAAAGCTCAATACTATATGTGCAATATCTAATACACTATGATACACTCCCAATTGGAAACCAAAATACTAATTCCTTATATATATATATATATATATATATATATATATATATATATATCATCATAATATATGTCACGCCCCAGTCCCAAAATACACGGGACCAGGCCACGTGGCAATAGCCAGCTGTCACGTCTCTGAGGATATCCCAATTTAATAGATCCTAACGAAGAGTGCTACGCTATCCTAGAATACTAACATGTCCAATATCAATCAAAAACAGGTAATCTATTCTCATCCATAAAATAATCAGCAAGAAGTACTAAAGTAAATGCTGGAAGATAAACGCCAGTCCCAAAATATCATAGTACAACCAAGAATGTCTGGTGGGAACAAACCCACTACTATGACGAAATAAAAGTACTGAATGACAGATAAAAAGAGTAATAACTAGGGCATCGGCTGACTAGATAAGGATGCTCCCAATCCTAGACAGAAGGCCTACCAACTGATCACGAAACTCTGACGGTAGCACCTCTAGCTCCTCCGCTGTAGCGTACCTAGTCTCCTGTCCTGGCCCGTACACTATGGGGTAATATACCTCATCCAAATCTGGAAAGGTACCAGGTCCTCAGAGGGACGTAACAAGAAACATAAAAGCATGCCATATATATAAATACTGAATAAAATAAATAAAGGGTGTGCTAATCATCTAAGTAAATGCACTGTAAGGACAATATTGGTACGTATGGGTAGGCATAGGCATATAACATCCACACTCCGAAGAGAGTGGCATCTGTATTATATAACATCCATATCGCTCCAAATAATGTAGCATCTGAATAGTACATCGTCCATATCGTTCTGAAGAACGTGGCATCTAAATAGTAGAAGTCATTGGATCCGTGGCCCTTATGGATACTACAGATTCTAATGTGTGTATCACATATGCCTACTAGTTTTCCTCCCTGCCTAATGTAGATACACAAGTCGAATACTCGACGTGCATACCACGTATCTATATGCCAAGTCTCTACAAATAAAATAATCCTGAGTTACGTACTAACCGTGATGCATGTCACACGCATCGATAGCTAGTCGTGTACGCGAACCCGTATCCCAATATGAATTTGTCACAGTGATACGTGTAAGAGTATCAGGTCTCGAAAAATACCAGAGTATCCTCCCAAGGGGGTGAGTCTGCTAGCAACTAGGTCATGTACACTACTCATCGACGCATCCGTCGACTGCACCCAAGTCAATCTCGGATGCGCACAGTCATATGAAATAAAGCAACAAGATATCATACAACATATGCATCATTTAATTTAAACAGTAAATATGGCAAGGTATCTTGCCTGGGTCCTCCAGCTGTGAATGCCAAAAGCCTATTCCTGCAGTATCTCCTGGCTGGTCCAATGACCCTAAACACACAATATAATATAGCAAATACTATCATCAGGCACTAAGCAATACATACACACAACTTACGATGCTGCTCTTAGGTACTAACGCAAGATAACGGCTGGTCGACTACATAGTCATGTATGCACATAGCTAAGGTGCACACGTGTCCTGTCCTCAGTTACCGTGTCTCTCCCGACAACAAATACTAAGTTATGGGTCACGAAACTGTTTACGTTTAGTACAATTATATGTCCTTATTTTCCATGTTTAAGCCTACATGTCGAGGTCTAGGTTTTTAGGTGAAATATAAGTCTTTATAATCGAGTTCTATCATTAAGGTAAATGCTAGTTATCAAATAAATGCTAAATCTTGTTAACATTATACATTCATATATATAGTTTAATGTAATTAGGTTTGTGTCCAAGACTATGACACTCGACACGACGACACGAAGACTATATATAAACAACGATACGAGGAGAGAAGGGAATTAGAGGGCGAGTACCTAGTTAGCTGGATGAGGGTCTGCTCGTTGACTGGTCGTCCTCCAGCGTGGGGCGGAGCTCCGGTCGACGGCGACAAGCAAGGCAGCAACGGCAGTAACTGCAGTAGTTGCAGCAACGGCAGCAGCAGGCTGGGGATGATATTAGGTGGTGGAGACGGTGGTCAGGCAAGGGTAGGCGGTGGAAGAGGCTCGTAGGGGTGGCGGCCTGAGGAAGTAGTGGTATTGAGGGGGACGGGTAGATCGGGTTGGGGTGGTTGTTGATGATGGTGAAGGGGATGGTTGATGGCAGTGGTGCAGCCTGTGCAGGCGGCCTGAGGGGAGGGGTCCGGTGACTAGGGGTGCAGTGGCGGTCTAGGCTGCAGTGGTGGCGGCCTGAAGTGGTGGTCGTGTTTGTGAAGTCGGGGGAAGGGAGAGGGGGTACTCTGGTTTTGGAAGGGGATTCGGCTAGGGTTGAGATGGTGGGTGATATAATTCTAGGGTTTCAATAGAGAAGTATGTATTTATATGAGGGAGACGGAATATGACTGACCTCAAGATTTGGGCCAGTCTGGCTCCTCGGGGTGGGGGCTGGTCCATATGAAAGGTGTACATGGGCTTGGTTAGGTCTCGCTTTGGGTGAACTTGGCCTCCAATTAATTAAATTACAAATAAATACACCTGGCATTCTTTTGTCAATTGAGAACACATAGAATTAAAATTGGGTGGAACACGAGAGTCATGGGAGTAGCAGGCTCGGAATAGATTAATACCCTAATTTGGGTTATATGGAATTGGGTTGTGTTTGTGCCCCGAATTCAAAAAGGAATGGCCAATTATGAGAATTTGGGTTTATTAAAATTATTCATGGACGTTTGTAACAAATATTGCGTAGCTAAAATGAAGCACAATATTGAGTATTTAAAAGTTACACAAGGGTCAGATGGGTAGTCTGGCATGTCTAGGAAATATGTATAAACTTGCTTTGAAGGTAACTACTAGTGTAGTGCTCCAAACATCGAAGCAACGGTGAGGTGTAATAAGTCACATAATTGTTGCACATTAATTCTAACTGTATCCAAATTAATCCTAGTCTCTTAATTTAAATTAAATAAATCCTAAATTGGTCAAGGGGTTTACAATATAACTAAAGTAACTTGCTACAATGAGTATTGGAGAGTAACTGGGTAAAACACCCAAAATTGGGTCCCGTGTCGCACAGTATCACAAAATACCATGATACGGCCTACACGTATCCATTTGTAGATATGTACCAAGTCCCACAACCCTGATCTAAGTCTAATTAGATCTAATTGGTCTCATGACACAAAATTTGTGCGTCAATCTCATAATTTTCTTAAACCACATACAAAAACCTACGTAGAATCCATATTTTGTGTCCAAATAGCCTAAAACTTGTCCCTATAGGTAGCCTATACCAATGCGGTGGTTCCTAGAGGTCTTATGCATGATTTAGGAGCTAGAATGAAAAGGAATTCAGAATTTACCAATTGAGAGATGGTTTCTTAATATATTGTTCCCACGGACATGATCCGGACACGATCTCTCCACCCAATCTCCTTCTCCTTGTGCTCTTTGCTTATCCAAGCTCCAAGCTCCAAGCTCCTTGTTGAATGAGAATAAGAAGAAAAATAAAGGTAAATTGAGTGAAAATTTAATAGAGAAAATGATAGAAACTGGGGATCTAATTTTTAGATCTAAATGAATACAAATGAGAGGAGAGAAATAGAGGAGAGCCCCCCTCTACTAGTGGAAGGCCCCCTTCCCCCTTTCCCAAGTCATATGCATGGTCCAAATTGTCCCTCTCCATCCAATTATGAATAGGATTAGGGAAGGACTAGTTTGGAAAGCTTCTAACTAATTCTAATTAAGCTAATCAACCTAATTAATTGATGAGGATGGGTCTAATGAATTTGGATCCAAGCTAGGCTGTTGTCATGACGAGTCTAATTATTGGACTAGCCTCTAACAAAATAATTAATACAAGTCACATTTAATCTATAACTCACTAATAATTAAATAATTAATACAATCATCAAATAATTTCTATAACACACAAATATAAATATTTATTCCTAAAATTATTTACCCATGCCAAATTACTAAACTACCCCAAGTTGGAAAAGTAAGGGTGACAATCCTACCCATCTTAGAAAAATTTTGTCCTTGAAATTTAGGAAGAAATTAACTACCAATAGCAAGCAATACAAGAAAAAAACAATAATACCTCACGGCTCAAACAAATAAGGATATCGCTCGCGAGTCTCATCCTCTCATTCCCTGGTACTCTCTCTTTGCGAGTGATGCCTTCATGCGACGCGTACCAAAGGAATTGTCTGGTTCCGCAGTACCTTCTTCCTGCGATCCAGAATCTCCACGGGCTGCTCTGGGTAGTTGAGATTCGGACCAACCTCGATCTTCGAGTGATCTAGTACATGGCTAGTATCTTCCATGTACCGTCTCAGCTGTGACACGTGGAACACGTTATGCACTCCCTCTAATGCAGGCGGCAAGTCTAGTGTGTAGGCCACTACACCGACCCTCTAAAGAACACCGAAGGGTCCGATATATCGTGGACTAAGCTTCCCGCCTCCACCAAAGCGAATTAAATTCCGTGTCAGAGAAATCATCAAGAACACCAGATCTCCAACCTAGTATGAAATACAGCCTTAGCACTCTAACTAAAACAAACAATCATAAGCAATACAAAATAAAATCTATACCTCAAACTCTAATGGTCTCCGGTGGCTATCGGCCCAATTTTGTTGTCTGTCCTGCGCCACCCGAAGTCTTTCTCTGATAAGTTTCACTTTCTTAACTGCATCCACAACTATCTCTGGCCCCAATAAGGCTCTCTCATAATCATTATCCCATGATAACGTAGTACAGAATCTTCATCCATGCAATGCCTCAAATGGTGACATCTCTATATTGGCCTGGTAGTTGTTGGTGTAAGAAAACTCTACCAAGTGAAGGTGATCCTCCCAAGAGCCTCCAAAATCTAATACATAAGTGCGTAGCATATCCTCGAGAGTCTGGATAGTCCTCTCTGATTGCCCGTCTATCTGAGGATGGTATGTGTTACTAAACTTGAGTTGGGTGCCCAAGCTTGCCTAAAAACTCCTCCAGAAGTGGAAAATGAAGTGACTATCCTGATCCAAGACTATGCTCACAGGAACCGCATGCAATCTGACTATCTGAAATACATACATCTACCCAAGATTCTCCGTAGACGTACCTACTTTGTATGGCAGAAAGTAGGCCAATTTGGTCAACTTGTCTACGATGATCCAAAATACACCTTTACCTCCTAGAGAATGCGGAAGCACCGAAACAAAGCCCATCGTCACATGCTCCCACTTTCACTCAGGAATGGGTAAAGGCTGAAGCAATCCACCCGGCCTCTATCTCTCTGCCTTTACCTGCTGGTATACCAAACATCTGCATACGAAGCTAGCCACCTCCCGCTTCATACCATAACACCAAACATGCTCTCCCATGTCCCTATACATCTTGTTGGCTCTTGGATGCATTGAGTACTGTCACGACCCACACCCGGTGTAGGGATGCAAGTCGGAACAACGTCCAGCCTACGTCGCAGCATCGGCGGTAGAATGTTGTCTTGGTCTACTATACTATCTAAATATCTCACAATAATATAAAATATGTAAATAATATCTCACACAAAACTCAATCATAATTCTAGAAGCATGAGAAGATATCAAGGAAGTCTAACATAACTATCCATCCAATTTATAACAACACCAATGGAAATAATAATCAAAAACTCAAATATAAGTCAAAAACAAATCTGGTAGCAAAATGCTAAAGAGAACTAACTATGCTACCTAGTGAATCCGGCTAAAACTCCCAGCAGTCACTCCATAACTAGTGGGTCCAAGTCTGCACCATCTATAAGTCGAAGTCCATAGTATGTCGGACACCAATCTCCCGGATCCTCTGAAAAATATTTTTCAGTCAGGAATAGAGCAAAGTACATCTTTAACAGCAGTTCTAATTAATGATATAAACTATGTAAAAGTAAATAGATGTGACTATACAAGATGCATATACATGTACAAGAGATACACAATAAAGAAAATACTGAAAATAAATACAAGAATGAACAATATGGCAATGAACAAGAATACTAATGACTAAGGGAGTGAGTACCAACTTTAACATGTGATCGGCTGGGAACTTGCACAAGAGTAAATGCCCTGGTTAATCATAATTACGGTGTATGATCAACACTCACAAGGAACAAGACTTGCACAAGGAAGGTATGATCACATATCTACACTACATACTCCCCAACCCCGACTGGTATAGTGGATCCAACCATGGAACGCTATGGCACAGGATTTCCCAAGAAGATAGCGACTCTTCCCGTGAATCAGTGTCTGTACATGTACAAGATAATCAATAAAATAAAGATTGCACAAGATACACCATATACCAAGGAATAATATCTCATGACGAGATCCGGATATACCAATCCGTGTAATCATCGTGTCAAGAAACATGGATATCTACACTAGATACAATGAACATAGCGGATATCATAAATGAGAAACTATCAGAGAATGTACTCGCCTGAAGTCCAATGAACAGTCTCACAGATGTCTGATATGGTGCCTCGAAGACCTAGATATGGAATATAACATCAGTATAAAGTTCTGGAAAAAATTAAGTTAAACTAGTCAACTTCTAGGTCATAAAGCCATTTCTAAGACAAAATAGTCAAACTAGGTCAACTCTAAGTCAAACCGGTCAAACTTGGTCAAACTACCTATTTTTAGGTTGCATGAGTCTATCTCAAAGATATTGTGTTCATACTCTATGAATCTAGGTCATACAAGGTAAATCTTAGGATACTAAGATATCGTATCTCAGGATACGCAAATAGGAGATAAAATATCACATATATCAAACAATATTACATATCTATAATAAAGCAATATTAAATATATAAATTCTAATTACAAATGCTAAATGGATATCTTGGTTTCGAACCAACCTGGTATCGCAACACTAAACCTCTATCTTGATACCCAAACTCAATACTGTCACGACCCGCACCCGGTTATTCGGGCACGAGTGCGTGGGCACGTCCAGCCTACGCCGCAGTGTCGGCGGTAGTACGCTGTCTAGGTCATTTTCTGGGATCAATAACTATCTATCTCATCCACAAATAAAGTAAATAGACAAGGAAATTAACAGGAAATAGGAATGCTGATTTATAAAACAGATTGTGATAACAGATCCATAGTTTATACATGAACAGAAAATAAATCGGGGACAAACCCGATTACTGAGCTGAAAAGGGAAAACTAGCTAACTGGCTACTACTCCTCAGAGATAATCTCCTGAGTGGGAACCGGCCTCTCAACTGTGTCACCTGCTACGTCATAGGGATCAGAATAGGTAGGGCAAAGTCCTCATCATCGCCTAAAACAACGGATCCAGTCAGGAAAGGAGCAAAGTACACAATGCACAACAAGATTAAACTAAATATTTATGACAATTAAGTATTGAATATCATATTGAGAAAATTGCATAGAGGGACATCATTATCTCATAGTTAATGCTATAAACAGGAATATGAGAAAAGCAGGAAATAAATGAGACAGGAATGAAACTACAACAATCAACAAGAGCCATAACTAGACAAGAAACTATGTGTGTGAACTTGTGTTTTTAGAATACCTAGTTGGCATGCAGGGGTCTATAAAGTTAAACCGGCCGCCATGGACGGCTATTATTCACGAATAATCGAGATCCGGCTGATGGACAGTCGTGTACCAACAGCTATTATTCACGACACGGGTCAGGGTAAACTACATGCCTTTCAGTATTCTCCCTCCCGACACGAAAACAAGACATGAAATCCAATATTCAAGACATGAAAATACAGTATTCTAACACTACGTGTAATCAGCAAGGGTACTAGTAGAGCAGGGAATTAATTATCACAATATAAAGATTAACTTGAAGTGCAGGTACTTGCCTGTTGTTTGGATCCGATTAATATGTCTTCGGGGAAATATCCAGAGATGAGTCCAAATGCTGAAATAAATATTATCATCACGCTCAGAAGATGTCAAATAGCTAGAAACGCCTGTCCTTGGGTCTAATTTGGAGACAAGGGCAAAAACGGCAGTTTCGGGTCAAAACGGGGTCCGCCGTTGGGCCCGTTTTGCACCGAAAAACGCGTCCGGGTCAAAGGTCTCCAAATTCACCAAACTTAGTGTCAACAGGTCAGGAACGCTGGTACGAACCCAACAGAACTTCCAAATTTGGATTCCGATGAGCCGAACACAAAATCGCCCGTCGAGCGGGGCCTGTGGGGCCCACGACACGCGATTTCGTCAACGTTCTCAGAATCGAACCAAACTTGACCCACAGGACCAGCGTATTGCTACGAGTCCGATGGCGCAAGTTTCGTCTCGATCTGACGTGTGTGCACGAAGTTAGGGTGAATTGCCGAAAAGGCGGATACGGGACGGTGTCCGCGGATACGCGTTGATTCCGGTGTGCACGCACACCCGAATCAGCTTCCACGAAATCCCACACGTCCGTATCGACGAGGCGCACGTATCTGTGAAGACCGCGCACGACCAAGTCGTCCCGTTTGGCAGGACGTACTCAGTTCCGGGTGAAACAGGGTCTGGTTTTTCCTGTTTTTGGATCGCGGTGCACGATCACCACAGGACGCGATGCCCCGAACAGTTTGTCCGGACACCGAGAGGGTCATACAGGCTTCACAACGCAATTTGCGGAATTGAAATCCGAGCTACGAGCGAAAAGTTACACGCACCTGAAGGGGACCCAAAAATTCAGGGTCGAACCGTGTCCGACACGGTCGGACACAGGAATCTGAATTTAGGGTTAGGGTTTCGGCGGCACACGGCGGAGGGAGGCGGCTGGACTGCCGGCGAGGGCGGGGGGTTGTTCGCCGGAGCGAGGCGGACCCGGTGGTCGGCGGCGCGCGGGGAGGAGGGGCGGCCGGAGGCGGCTGCTCGCGTGTCCGGCTGCTGCGGGTCGGCTTCGAGCTGCTGCGGCCGGATCTGCGGCAGGCGGAGGAGGCGGCGCCGGGGGAGGTCTGCGTCGGCGGGGGTCTCGGGCTAGGGTGGTGAGCAGCGACGGAGCGGCGGGTGGCGGTGGCTAGGGTTAGGGAATGGGGGAGACGGCCGGGGTCGGGGGGGCTTTAAATAGGGAGAGCGGGCGGTTGCAGGTGGCCGGGGTAGGCGGAGGTGAGGGGGGGACGTGGGCGCGGGGACTGCGGCGCTGCGCGCGGCGGCCGGCGCTGAACGCGGGCGGTTAGGGCTGGGTCTTTGCGGGCTGGCGGGTGGCGGGTTGGCGGGTCGGGTCTGACCAACCCGACCCGACCCGAAAGGGCGGCTGGGCTGGGCTGGGCTTCGGCCCACTGGGCCGGGCCGGCCCAGAAGAAAATAAAAATAAAAATATAATATAATATAAGTAATAATAATAATATAATAATAATAATAATAAAAACAGTTAATTTAATTAATTAATTAGAAAATTGTTTTTAGGCATTTAAAAATAGCTCTGAGGCCCAGAAAAATCCAGAAAAATTACCCTAAGTCCAATTTTCTATTCTACACCCAAAAATATTATTTTCATGATATTTTAATATCATTTATTAACAATTAAAAATCATTTATTAATTGAAAACCCTGATTTTAATTACAGAAAATTCCCAGAAAATTCCAGAAAATTGGAAAAAATTCAAGATTTAATAATTTTGAAAATTCAGGGGGTTTACAACCTACCCAACTTACAAAAATTTCGTCCTCGAAATTTAAAATTAAGCCATACTCTGTAAATCCTTCACGTACATCAATCGCAGTCTCCTTGCGAAAATTAAATCCAAATCATGTCCACTGCAATCACTTCATGATTAAGGTGACTACTTGTTCCAATCAGAATGTTAACCTATGTTTATCACTTCTTACTTCCTCAAATTACCCACAGGCAGATTTTAGATTAAGTCCATATAGTATTTTCAAGATTTGCACATGACTTTGCCTCACGATTCGAATTATCATAATTCCCCTAGAAGTGATTCGAGTCCAACAATATTTGTATGTTTCAGCCCTTTTAAATTACATTCACATCCTCAATATTCCAACTAGGTAGTCCAACCATCAACTTTTAAATTCTTAATTTAAATCATCAAATTGAAAAATAATTTAAGTGTAGTCCACCAATGTTCAAGTCTGAATTACATCCTCTAAATTCAAGTTGACGATTTTACTCTCATTATTCAAAATTAAATCATGCACCTAGGATGTAACTATTGGGTCCTCGATATCAATTTATTAATCATCTTAGTCACTCCTCTAAATTTTCAAAATTATAATGGCTTGCTTCTTCCAATCTGACCTTACTCGGTCACGATTCAAAGGATATTCCTCTCTAGTTGACAAATGTATCGCTACCCAACTTAGAGTTTACCCAACATCACAAAAGACTATATACTATAAGAAGATATTCCTTAATATGGTTACTCATGTCATTCAATCCTCGAAATTTCAACGCCGATCATGTCACATATGATATGTCCTCAATTACGAAAGTTTAATCCTCAAGTATGTGATCGGCCTATGTGGCATATCTAGTACTATCTATGTATCAAACTTATACCAGCACGAGATTTCGTCTTTCCGAAATAAGGGAAGGCGAAGATCAATAATAAAGAGTTCAAGGGTGGGGTGATAGAACGGAAGTATGGGGATCAAGGCGTTTAAAGAATTCTAGTAGGATTTGTCAGGCGGTTATGGATTGAGGTTCTATTCTGGTAGTCATTTATTCGCATGCTCGTATTAGTTTAGTTATGTAACTGATACGATATGCTCAGCATGTCTAGGTCAAGTATGTTTGTCTACTAATCACTACGTATTTCAATCCACGTAAAGTTAGTCGTGCGAAGTGCGAATCAAAATGCACCAAGGTTGATCAGACCGTAATACACTGATTCTGAACAGACACTTGTATTAGTGTACGCGTCCAATAATACACGTGTCATGAACAAGCCTGATAAAGAGTAAGCTTGCAAAACTAGGCTATAGAATAGCAGCATAAACAAAGTACATCAAAATTAAGTGCGCTAGATGATGATGAAAGGAGGTACAAAATTTAAATTCACATAACAAGCAAAATAACAGAAAACTCTACAATCTCTACAGTTATTAAATATAAAAGCATACCAGGTTATTAGCAAGTTCAAAATTACTAGGTTGGGGCTGAGGTCACGAACCAATAGGCGCGGGCTAAACAATACTAGAAAGGGCAGCTAAAAGAAATCACTTACGCGCATTAGTGACTCTAAGAGTCTGCACGTTCTCCACGGTCATCGCGTAAGTTTGTCCGTGTTCTTGGAGCAGCGGGACAGTCCTTCACTCGATGTTCTGCTGATCCACAATATAGACAGACACCTAGCCTCTTTCTACAATCCTTCCAAATGTGACCTTGTTTCCGACAAAAACCACAAATGGGAACTCGTCGGTTCTGCCCTTGGGTTGGATTCATCTGTGGTCGTTTTGCAGCTCCTTCCTGTTGTGCTTGGTCTTGTGCTGACGCATACGGCCGCTTCCGGCTGGACTCGGTCCTTGTGGTACACTCCACAGGTCGCGCTGCAGTAAGAACGTCCTCGTCGAAGGTAATTGCATTTGAACTGCTAAGCTTCCGTGACTCCGAGCTAATTCTGTTGATGAAGTTCTCCGCTTGGTTTTGCTGAGGTTCCTGTTGAACCTTCTGATAGGCTTGCATCATTATATAGAACATGCGGAACATCTGCTGTTCGTCCATAGGCGGTCCCGGAGGGAAGGAAGGCATCGGTGGAATAGGCTGTGTCGAGGGTGGAACGCTATCTTGATGGATTATTAGGGCAGGCTGACTTGCTTGACTGCCTTGTGATGATTGGCCTTCACCGACTGGTATCACATCGTTTCCTTGGGTAATCACAACGGTTTGTGGTATTTCTGCATGAGTCTCGTTGCTGGCTTGTGGGTCCATCTTCCTGTATCCAAAATAACCAATAAGAGGCACACAGGAATCAAGGCAAGATGCAAGTTCATATTAGTTCGAATACGATACAGATATCAAAAAAATGATTCAAGCAAGTGGATGAGATCCTATAAACTTATCCTAGCTTTATTGCAGGCCTGTTCGGTCCCTGAGTTGAAACCGAACAATTTAGTCGTTTGACCTGCATGGGCCACCACAAAAACGTGTCACGACCCGCACCCGGTTATTCGGGCACGAGTGCGTGGGCACGTCCAGCCTACGCCGCAGTGTCGGCGGTAGTACGCTGTCTAGGTCATTTTCTGGGATCAATAACTATCTATCTCATCCACAAATAAAGTAAATAGACAAGGAAATTAACAGGAAATAGGAATGCTGATTTATAAAACAGATTGTGATAACAGATCCATAGTTTATACATGAACAGAAAATAAATCGGGGATAAACCCGATTACTGAGCTGAAAAGGGAAAACTAGCTAACTGGCTACTACTCCTCAGAGATAATCTCCTCAGTGGGAACCGGCCTCTCAACTGTGTCACCTGCTACGTCATAGGGATCAGAATAGGTAGGGCAAAGTCCTCATCATCGCCTAAAACAACGGATCCAGTCAGGAAAGGAGCAAAGTACACAATGCACAACAAGATTAAACTAAATATTTATGACAATTAAGTATTGAATATCATATTGAGAAAATTGCATAGAGGGACATCATTATCTCATAGTTAATGCTATAAACAGGAATATGAGAAAAGCAGGAAATAAATGAGACAGGAATGAAACTACAACAATCAACAAGAGCCATAACTAGACAAGAAACTATGTGTGTGAACTTGTGTTTTTAGAATACCTAGTTGGCATGCAGGGGTCTATAAAGTTAAACCGGCCGCCATAGACGGCTATTATTCACGAATAATCGAGATCCGGCTGATGGACAGTCGTGTACCAACAGCTATTATTCACGACACGGGTCAGGGTAAACTACATGCCTTTCAGTATTCTCCCTCCCGACACGAAAACAAGACATGAAATCCAATATTCAAGACATGAAAATACAGTATTCTAACACTACGTGTAATCAGCAAGGGTACTAGTAGAGCAGGGAATTAATTATCACAATATAAAGATTAACTTGAAGTGCAGGTACTTGCCTGTTGTTTGGATCCGATTAATATGTCTTCGGGGAAATATCCAGAGATGAGTCCAAATGCTGAAATAAATATTACCATCACGCTCAGAAGATGTCAAATAGCTAGAAACGCCTGTCCTTGGGTCTAATTTGGAGACAAGGGCAAAAACGGCAGTTTCGGGTCAAAACGGGGTCCGCCGTTGGGCCCGTTTTGCACCGAAAAACGCGTCCGGGTCAAAGGTCTCCAAATTCATCAAACTTAGTGTCAACAGGTCAGGAACGCTGGTACGAACCCAACGGAACTTCCAGATTTGGATTCCGATGAGCCGAACACAAAATCGCCCGTCGAGCGGGGCCTGTGGGGCCACGACACGCGATTTCGTCAACGTTCTCAGAATCGAACCAAACTTGACCCACAGGACCAGCGTATTGCTACGAGTCCGATGGCGCAAGTTTCGTCTCGATCTGACGTGTGTGCACGAAGTTAGGGTGAATTGCCGAAAAGGCGGATACGGGACGGTGTCCGCGGATACGCGTTGATTCCGGTGTGCACGCACACCCGAATCAGCTTCCACGAAATCCCACACGTCCGTATCGACGAGGCGCACGTATCTGTGAAGACCGCGCGCGACCAAGTCGTCCCGTTTGGCGGGACGTACTCAGTTCCGGGGTGAAACAGGGTCTGGTTTTTCCTGTTTTTGGATCGCGGTGCACGATCACCACAGGACGCGATGCCCCGAACAGTTTGTCCGGACACCGAGAGGGTCATACAGGCTTCACAACGCAATTTGCGGAATTGAAATCCGAGCTACGAGCGAAAAGTTACACGCACCTGAAGGGGACCCAAAAATTCAGGGTCGAACCGTGTCCGACACGGTCGGACACAGGAATCTGAATTTAGGGTTAGGGTTTCGGCGGCACACGGCGGAGGGAGGCGGCTGGACTGTCGGCGAGGGCGGGGGGTTGTTCGCCGGAGCGAGGCGGACCCGGTGGTCGGCGGCGCGCGGGGAGGAGGGGCGGCCGGAGGCGGCTGCTCGCGTGTCCGGCTGCTGCGGGTCGGCTTCGAGCTGCTGCGGCCGGATCTGCGGCAGGCGGAGGAGGCGGCGCCGGGGGAGGTCTGCGTCGGCGGGGGTCTCGGGCTAGGGTGGTGAGCAGCGGCTGAGCGGCGGGTGGCGGTGGCTAGGGTTAGGGAATGGGGGAGACGGCCGGGGTCGGGGGGGCTTTAAATAGGGAGAGCGGGCGGTTGCAGGTGGCCGGGGTAGGCGGAGGTGAGGGGGGGACGTGGGCGCGGGGACTGCGGCGCTGCGCGCGGCGGCCGGCGCTGAACGCGGGCGGTTAGGGCTGGGTCGCTGCGGGCTGGCGGGTGGCGGGTTGGCGGGTCGGGTCTGACCAACCCGACCCGACCCGAAAGGGCGGCTGGGCTGGGCTGGGCTTCGGCCCACTGGGCCGGGCCGGCCCAGAAGAAAATAAAAATAAAAATATAATATAATATAAGTAATAATAATAATATAATAATAATAATAATAAAAACAGTTAATTTAATTAATTAATTAGAAAATTGTTTTTAGGCATTTAAAAATAGCTCTGAGGCCCAGAAAAATCCAGAAAAATTACCCTAAGTCCAATTTTCTATTCTACACCCAAAAATATTATTTTCATGATATTTTAATATCATTTATTAACAATTAAAAATCATTTATTAATTGAAAACCCTGATTTTAATTACAGAAAATTCCCAGAAAATTCCAGAAAATTGGAAAAAATCCAAGATTTAATAATTTTAAAAATTTAGGGGGTTTACAAATACCTTGGGTATCCTCAATATCTTAATACTTACCTTGGTATCTCAAGGTAATCCAAAATGCTAACTTATAACTAATACATATATATAAACCCAACAAATACTAAATATAACTAATACTATACTGTATGTATATACATTCATAGGAACTAACTATAATATAATGTTTCTAACTACTATATATATCACTACATATATCTAACAAACTACTAACCATAACATATCAAATACCTTAACTACTCAAACTAATGACTAATATATATATATATATATATATATATATATATATATATATATATATATATACTAGTATCTCTAGTTAAGTATTATATATATATAGATATGTGTACATATATATAGGTATTAGTAGTTAGTGATTAGTTAGTAGTTGTTTTAGATTGATATATATATATATATATATATATATATATATATATATATATATATATATATATATATATATATATATAGAGAGAGAGAGAGAGAGAGATCTAATCAATTAACTAGATAAATATCAAGCTACTAATAAATATTAGCTAACTACTACTAACCAACTAACTAACTTACAACTACTAAAATATAGTATACTAATACATAAATACCAATTAGGAATATATATACATATATATATATCTATTATATATATACCTATATATATCTATTATAATTAAATACATAATATATATATATAACCGAAGATCTGTCACTAAAAGTTATTCCTGCCGTCGCTAATTGCCATTGCTGCTGTTGCTATTACTGCTGCTGCTGTTGCGACACTGTTGCTGTTGCTAATGCTGTCGCTGGTGCTGTTGTGACTACTGTTGTTGCTCTTGCTACATATTGCTGTTGCTGTCGCTATATGTTGTTGTTTGATGTTTTTGTTGTAACATATTGCTGCTGCTGTCGCTATATGTTGTTGTTTGCTGCTGCTGTTGTTACACATTGCTGCTGCTGTCGCTATATGTTGTTGTCCCTCTCTCTCTAATATATTAATATAAATACACAATAGTATATACTAAAATATATACTAGCTATATATATTTATATATATACACATGCTCCTCTCTATATATATACATCTCCACAATAATACCTATAGTAGAACAACACATAATATAGTAACATATACATATGTCCATAATATCACTAATACGTACATATATATATATATATATATATATATATATATATATATATATATATATAATATCATACAATATATATATATATATATATATATATATATATAAGTATAAATATATATATAACAACATATATATATATATACACATAACATATACATATATATGCACTACTATAATTATATACTACTATAATTAATAGATATTACATGTGTAGGAGAATAGCTACATATATTTATATATATACATAGGTAAAATAGATATATGATACACTAACACATAAATAAATATATATATATATATATATATATATATATATATATATATATATATATATATATATATAAATTGATCTATAGGACCAATTGACACACACAACAAATGTCAATCTCGAAATTTCTCCAAAATTGACACCAAAAGCACCATAACTTTCTCAATAGGCCTCCTATGAACACAAAACCAAATCCTATGGGTAGCCTATGAATATGGGTTGATTTCTCATGTTTGAAACTCATATTTAGAACCTAAATTAAGGGAGAAATTGAATTGTACCTATTGGGAGATGGATTCCCAATGAAACCTCCAAATTTGGTAAAATGAGCCTTCAACTTGTAGATCATTGCTCCTTTTTGTACATCCATTCTTCCTCCTTGTAGATCCTTGATCTACTAGTCTCCAATGGTGATTTGGGAAGGAATTGGGTGGAAATTTGATAGGGATTTGATAAAATTTGGTTAAGGGAAATTATAGATCTAGTTTGGAATAAAAAATGAAGAGAGAGAAAGTTTTTATCCCCTTTATATAGGTCTCACTTGCCCCTCCCTCATGCTACTATGTAAAGTCTAAAATATTCCTTGGGGCCTCTTATGAAGAAATTAATTAAGGAGGAAAGCTTCTAGTCTAATGGGTTTAACATAATTAATCATCCTCCTAATGATTGGGCTTCTAATTATTGGACTCAATTCTAACTAGAATTAAATGTTGGTCCATGAGTCTAAACTAAACTAGTTAGGTCCACTAACACAAGTACAAAAATAAATCTAACATGCTAACAATAAATAAATAATACAATAAATAAATATTCAACATGCACAATATTTAATTAATTACCAAATGACTAAAATATCCTTTCCTAGAAAATATGGTAATGACGAGTATTGAGATCGATGCGCCTCCTGAAGAACCTCCTCGTGCAACGCTCCACTCGGCATACACAATCTAGTACCGTGGCACAATGATCCATCATCTGCAATACTGAAGTCCTCTGCCAATCCTATTCGGACCTGCGCTATGATGCTCCTCAGAGACGCATCCTCGAACTATGCGGCTCTGATCCGGTCCATCAACTCTGACTGTACATAAAGTCCCCACATCTGTGCTGTAACTCAAGTAACTAACACTTCCATACCCAAGCTATCAAGATCGGCCAATAAATGTCTTTTTCTCGTCAAGTACATAGCCAATGGATACCTGCTCAAGGCGTCAGCGACTACGTTGGCCTTTCCTGGATGGTAATACAAGAAAATATAGAATTCCTTCATCAACTCCAACCATCGCCTCTGCCTAATATTGAGATCCTTTCATGTGAACATATATTTTAAGCTCTTATGGTCAGCAAAGATCTTCAATCGCTCACTATACAAGCAGTGCTTTTTCAGCTTAAGAGCAAAAATAACTGCTGCCAACTCCAAGTCATGGGTATGGTAATTCTTCTCATACGGGTATAATTTTCTGGAAGCATAGGCAATCACCTTCCCATTCTGTTGCAACACACATCCCAAGACCTTACCCGATGCATCACTATATATAGAAAATCCTCTTATCCCTGATGGCAATGTCAACACTGCGCTATAGTCAACCTCTTCTTTAGCTCCTCAAAAGCAGCCTAACAATCCTCAGTCTAGACAAACTCCACGTCCTTCCTGGTTAGTCTAGTCATCGGCTCTACAATCCTAGAAAAATCCTGAACAAATCTCCGATAATAGCCTGCCAATCCTTGAAAACTCTTGATCTCCGCCACTGAACTCGGGGTAGACCATGACTCAACTGCTGAAATTTTCTTTGGGTCTACTGAGATCCTGTCTCCTGTAATCATATGCCCAAGGAATTTAACCTTATCAAGGAAGAACTCACACTTCGAAAGCTTGCAATAAAACTTCTCCTTCCTAAGGGTCTCCAGAACTATCCTCAGGTGTTTCTCATGCTCCTCTAGGGTCTTCGAATAAATTAATATATCATCAATGAAGACCACAATGAACTGATCTAGGTACTGATGAAATACCTGCACATCAGGATAAAATACTGCCGGGACATTGGTCAACCCAAACGGCATTACCAAGAACTCAAATTTCCTATACCGAGTCCTGAAAGTTATCTTTGGAATGTCTTCCTTCTTCACTTTCGCCTGGTGGTACTTCGACCTCAAGTCTATCTTCCAAAATACTTGGGCTCCTCTCAGCTGATCAAATAAATCGTTAATCCACGGCAACGGGTATTTATTCTTAATAGTGAGGTTGTTGAGTGTCATGTAGTTGATACACATATGTACCGACCCATCCTTCTTCGGTATGAATAATACCAGAGCAGCCCTCGGTGATAAACTGGAGCGAATGAAGCCCTTGTCCTACAACTCATCAATTTATTTCTTCAACTCCACAAGTTTGTCGTTGTTCACCCTATAGACGTATTATGATATCGGCTCTACGCCTAGCACTAAGTCTATAGAGAACTCCATATATCTGTCTAGCGACAACCTAGGCAACTCTTCCAAAAATACTCCAAATAATTTATAATCAATCGATGTGGCAGCTCCTGCTCTTCCACCATAGCTCCACATAAATCTTTCTCGCTCTGCTCTGCTGCTTCTTTGCCGAACTCAAACTATGGCTCTCCTGGAGCCTGAAATAAAACTCTGCCTCTAGGACATTCAATACTATCATGGTGCCTACTCGACCAATCCGTCCTTAGTACTATATCGTAGCTCAAAAGTGGAAATACGAGTAGACACACACTCAACTTTCGGCCTCCAAAAGAAACTTACCTGATCCTTGCAAACATCACTGACTAGGATAATGCAACCCCTGGTCGTGAACTTCAAGTCCTTGCCAACTATTTAGTCTTAAGTTGTTTCTTCAGAGAAAAAGATACAGATATGAAATAATGTGAAGCACCAAAATCAAATAAAGCATGAGCTGAAATCAATCAAGATAGACTGAACCTGAAATAACATCACCGACTTGCTCCTCCTACTCGAAAGCTCGCCCATGTCGCTAGGCACCTCTCTGTTGCTACTGGTGCTGAGAAAACTGCTACAGTTATGGTGGTAGGGGAGGTCTTCTCTGCTGTCCCATAGGTGGTCTCGTGGGTGCTCTTTGTGCCTGGGCTCCGCCCTGAGCTGGACGAGCTAGAGCTCTAGGACAAGCCCATAACTGGTAGTCTCCTGATCCGCATAATAAATACTGGCCCAATCTTATCCTACACGCATCCCATCCATGTCCCTGCTTCTTGCAGAATGGGCAAGAAATAACTGGCCTCTAGATCTGGTGCGTCTGCTGTACTAGCGCTCTACCTGGTACATGATATTGCTATCTCGGCTGCTGGAAGTGTCTCTGATGCTGCTGCTGAAAGTGAGGCCGCTTTATTTGACCCGTGTTAGTACTGGATCTTCCTATGTCACTTGGCCTCTTGGAGCCAAGCTATAGATCCTCCTATGCCCTCTATGCTTGCCTCAGAATCTCCTCAAAAGTAGCGATGGGGTCTCCATTCGTATATGATTTGATCTCCTTGTTCAGGCCTTTCCTGAACTTTTTGGCCTTCCCTCTGGGGTTCTTCCCCTCCACAAAGCAGCCTAATCTGTAATACTCTGTCGCATACTCATCCACCGTCATACCTCCCTGAATGAGGTATTAAAACTGGCTCTCTAGCAATGTCAGAGCCACATTTGAAAAGAACTTTTGCTTGAATAGCTCCTTAAAAGCTTTCTAAGTAAGTCCTGGTATTGAGATCTTGGGGTTCGTCCTGAACCAAGTTAATGCAATATCAAATACCATGCTTCCTTTGGCCTCTACCTGTAACCTTTTTAGAATCTACGCCAGTCGCAGGTTTCTCTCAATGTCTTCTATTCGATCATCAGCATAAATAATCTCCTCAGTTCCTTTAAAGTCCTTTAGCCCCATCCTCTTAAAATCTATGATAGTCCACGGCCTCGACTGTTGAAGGGTGAACTGAGGTGGTGCCGTCTATGGCTGGACTAAGGCGACTCTCTCGACTGCGGCGAGCGCAATCCGGTGGGCATTCTTAATGCCCTATCTCAAAACCTTGGAATGGCATTACTGCATCTCCATCATCTGCCGAAAGAGAGCAAACATCTACGTCGGATCGACTGCGGGTGGTGGGGGTGGAAGATCCCCTGAAATTGTCGGTGCTACTCATCGTACCGGAGGTGGAGCACCCCCGAAAGCTGCTGCAAAAATGCCCACCTGGATTGGTGAAGCGGACCTTTGAACTGTAGTTGCTGGAACAATGTCTGCTGGTGCTGCCCTCAGAGGCGACAAAGTGGCCGACCTCGCTGACACTACGCCTGAGTGATGGGAACGCGTCTTCGACAACATCCTGAAGATAGATTGAAACAAAGAAATCAATATTGAGTAAGATACGATATCATCAAAGAAGGACATATTTATTCAAAGTAAAGCAAGCATTCAAATAGATAAGTATAGCAAAAGAGATATTTGGAAATGTTCTCTAGTTGTGATTGAGTATACTCTCAGCCTATATCCTACATCCTAAAGCAGGCTCGTAGAAGTACTCTAGGTGAGCACTACTATGATATTGCTCTAATTGTGACTCTTGGACCTGCATGGGCCACCAATAAAAATGTGTCATGATCCGCACCCGGAATAGGGGCACGACTAGTGAACAACGCCTAGCCTACGCCGCCGCATCGTTGGTAGAATGCTGTCGGGGTTAACCATACTATCTACACATCTCATACAATAAATATATGATACCAGTCAATGTTAACTCAACTCCAAGTGGAGGAGCAATATGATATATGATAATGGTAAACAATACTCAATCATAAAACAAACTAAGGAAGGTAAAGTACGATATGGAATAATAAAAGAAAAGAGTCACAAAACATCCACAAGTCTAAAATAATATTTATACATGCCAAGAACCTCAATAAAAGTCTAATACAAGTCTAAATAATAAGTCTAAGCCTCATCAGCCTCTTATACTAGGTCCTCCTGCTCTAAAGGAGTATCCTCTAATGCTACGCCGTCCTGCGGCCCGTAGAAGGCGAGACACTGGTTCACAAGCCAATCATCTAAAAAATATATCCAGTCAAGATTGGAGCAAAGTACATACCTTTGAAAGCATTTCCAAATACATAATCGAGCATATATAACAGATAATAGAAAATGATACATAATAAGTAGCCATAAGAAATATAGTAAAATAGAGTGAACAAGTAATGTACTGGAATAAAAAACAGGCAATATGATTAGCTGCAAATACATAAAAATAGATAAAACTAACTAATGTGCATAGAGTACAAGTTTATTATATGATCGGTTTGGGTTGAACACGAATACAATATGGTAACTCGATTACACGTGTGATATGTAATTAACATATACACGAATACAATTGGGCTTGATTACATAACCAATTCCTACTTCCCTATCCCCAATCAATACTTATAGATCCAATCATGATACATTACAAACACGAATATGGGCACACTGAACACGAGCAGTGTGTGAACACGAACTACACTAAAATCAAAACCCGATACACACGATAAAATACATGTGAAAGAGTACCCGCTAAAAATGATAAGGGATAATATCTTCTAACGAGATCCATATAATACCAGTCCGTGTGACCAATGTATCAGAATCAAGTATACAGTTCTATAACATACGATATATACACTATCATGGAATAAAAACTAACAGAGCGATGTACTCACCTCTGGTTCTTAGCAAAGGGTGTCTGTCGAAGCCCAAGCTGGTGTCATACAACCCTATTTAAGAAATATCATGTTAAATGGTGTAATAGATGATTAAATGTTGTTATGAACTAAAATATGCTTTTCTAAGTCTAATTCTATCTAACTAAGTCATACGCTTATCCTAGCAATTCGGTCCATAATGGTCATTAATTAGCAACTACTAGCTTAACTTAGTTATACTAGGTCATTACCTTAGAGTATAGCTAATACCTTAGCTATTACTAACTGAATTTAACATACACTGACTATTATACTAATATACTAGGATACCAATGACTGATACTAACTTTACCTACTTACACTAACATATATACTTATATACAAGCATACCAATTAACTTACCTTACATATTCTAATACCTAACTTTTATCACAGATACATAATAATTACCTTAATACTTACCAATTCATAATTCTTCTCTTACTAACAGACATCAAATGACCACTAACTAACTCTATACTATCATCTAACTAGTACTCTAATATATATACACTAACTTAGAGGGATACTAACATATCACACATAAATAACTGATACTACATAATTAATATCAATACACTAACTGTCAACTGATTACAACTGGACATCCAGGTGTCAGGTACAAACCTGATACTCTACACTTGTTCTCCCTATACTTGTACTTGGAGCCCCAACCTCATCACCCACCTGAAACTCACTCCTTACAGTCAACTTACAGGCTCCCTTGCACTGCTAACTCAAGGTCGCTTCTGTCCCCTCTTTCATCTGAACAGAAGATCTATTTCTTCAGATACCCAAACCTAATATCCCCACCCCTGATACTCGAGCATCCTCCCCCTACATCCAACTCTAAACACAGACTTCACCACTATTGACTTGATACCAACTGGCACTATCATACATGATTTAATATACTTAACTAACCAACATCAAAATATAAATAAGACTAAAACAAACATAAGATGATAAACTGACTTACTTGAGACAATTGGTACCTAATCCTAACATCAAGCTTTGTGCATATATCTCAACTTGCTACACAGCACTAAATTTGCCTCAACCTCAACAACCCCACTTACAATCCTTCCTAGGTTGTCATCAGTACTGCTACTGCAACATTTATATCAGATTTATAATGCCTGAACCAACTCTCCATATCAGACTTTACATAAATACTAACTCTTCTCACTGTCAGGTTGGACTGACACCTACACCCATATCTTAAATCCTTCACTGATACATGTAGAAGCATAAAATATACTGGAGAATTGTATGCGTATTATACAGTCAAACTCCCCAACATACATGAAGTCAACGTAAAGCAGAGCCTCAGAGCAATATGGCATAAAATATGGCTTCAGAGTTATATGCGTAAAACAGAGCTTTAGAACCGTGTGGCATAAAATATAACTTCAGAGCTGTCCACGTAAAGCAGTGCTTCAAGGCTGTTCCGCTTAAAATGTTGCTTTACCCTCTTGCATAAAGTTCAAAATACGTTTATTGTTAATGCAGCATAAAGTCATACGAGGAACTCTTCATATTCCTCGGATAAATCTGTCAGACAAAACAATGAACCTGACCGCTAACAAAAGTACTGCACGACGATCGAAAGGACGGCTGTGATAATAATTTTGCATAGAGACCCAGGTTGTCGTTTAGCGACATATTCTTGATACAAGTCATTTTTACGTATTCAAAGAATACGCTACCTATTCTACATGGGAAGAAAGGAGTTTTACGCCCAAGATGGTACAAAATCAGGCGCCACGTCAAAAGTTGTTTCCTGCACAGAGCTTGAGGTATATCTCTGAATTTAATACACGAGATGGGGGCATATATCTGCATTTAATGCACAAGATTTGGTTCTATTCTTCAGATTTTGTCATGACGGGGAAGAGCTAAAACTGTGACTAATATGCTCACATCACCATCCTTGTATTTTACGCCAACCAGGCTATTTTTAACTATAGGAGTACGATGTATGCTATCTCCTCGAAATACGCCAACTCGGCCAAATTTGCAAAGGTACATGATAAGGCTATTTAGCCCAGAATACGCTCAAGACCTCAGTCGTTATGGATAATTGACTGAAAAAGCTAAAACTGTGACTTATACGCTCACATCACCATCCTTGCATTTTACGCCAATCAGGCTATTTTCAACTATAGAAGTATGCCATATGCTATCTTCTTGAAATACGCCAACTCGGCCATATTTGCAAAGGTATGTGATAAGGCTATTTAGCCCAGAATACGCTCAAAACCTTAGTCATGATGGATAATTGGCTTTTTTCGCTGGTTATCTATTATTCATGAACCATCAAGTTTTACGCAGAGTTTAGCTTTTACGCCAACAAAACAGAGTTTGGCTTTTACACCACCAAGACAGCTATTTGGCTTTTACGCCAACAAGACAGCTATTTGGCTTTTACGCCAACGAGACAGTTATTTGGCTTTTATGCCAACCATCTCTATGCGAGGGGCAGTTACCTACGTGGCCTGGATGCCATGATCCTCGAGAAGCAGTTATACGTGTTACCTCATAATGGGATACGTATCATATGTGGATTCAGGAGATCATTCAAACGTGGGTAGCAGTTATTATAACCACCGCGTAAAAGATGTCACTTCCTTCGCAGTTTTGTTTCTACACCAACTGGACAGTTATTGTGACTGATCTCTATAAATAGAGACCCCTAGTCACAGGGTAAAGGGATCAAATCAAAAGAGGAGCAGAGAGCACAGACAGAGAGTGTCGATTGACCACTTCTACAACGAGAATTCAATCACACTTGCAAACTTTGAAGCTTCTTTTTCTACAGCACTTCTTCATCATCGTGTGGTCCAAGGGACAAAGTGATCGACCACAGATCAGACTCCTATAGCAATTTTTCTCTAGAATTATTTTTATTGTACTTAACATCCTCGCATAGGATTAATTGTACGCTTTTTTCTTGTTTGTAAACAAATAAAGGGTTTCGTATAAACCTATTTTTATTTTTTTGTTTATCATCAAACACAAGATGGCGACTCTGCTGGGGACAACTTTTTCATCTGACGAGAAAGCAATTGCTCAACACGATGCTGTATCCGTAGGATCGACGAAAAAGACTTTGGTCGTCCAGTTCGACCAATCTGCTTATGAAGACATGCTTCATGCAGGGGGTAGCTCTCACTCCTCCTCAGTCCAGAACAACAGGAAGCTGCGTAAAGTATGAATGCTTAAGACGTCTTCTACCCTTTCTGCAAGCTCTCACTCTCTGATCAAAAAAGTTGCGCCTATACGTCTTGCGCATAAAAATTTGTCTCCCGTCTGTGACATGGCAGACAAAACTTCTGGCAATACCTCAGTGCCAATCCAGAAGTCTCAGACGCGCTCTGTGCGTAAAATTTCGTCTCCCATCTATGATATGGCAGACAAAACTTCTGGCAATGCCCCAGTGCTAATCCAGAAGTCTAACACGCGCTCTGCGCATAAAACTTCGTCTTCCATTTGTGATGTGGCAGACAAAATTCCTAGCAAGGCCTCAGTGCCCGCGCAAAAATTTTAAATGCGCCCTACGCGTAAAAATACATCTTCCGTCTATGATGAGGCAGATGGATCCTGGGATCACATCAAGGGAAAACGAGTGGCGAATCTCCCAACTGCTAGACTTGTATGCCCACAAGAGAAGAAGTTGCCCACTCTTCAGATTACGTATAATGCTGGAGGCCGCTTGAGGACTTTTTCTGTTTTACGCGAACCTATGCAAAACTCTAAATTACGCCAGGATAAGTCTGTCCGCGTAAAGAAGACTCGTTTCACAGGAAAATACGCTCCTCAGACGGGAGATGGATCATATGCCACTCACATGGGTGGACTGTTGTATTCCTATGGCCGAGAAAGGGTTATGGTTCCTAATCTCTATAGGCCTACTGATGTAAAAAGGCAGAATAAGCCTTCTTCTTCTTCTATTGGTAATCACCCTGATTTATGTGAATTTTTGATCCAGAAATGCAAAGATAGGGGCCAAAATCAAGATTTAGCGCCCCTAACTACCAAGCGTGGGGAGATCATGTGGGAAATAACATCGATATCTAATATCGTCATGACACATGGGCCACGTGGAGAATCTGTCTTTATCGTTCCACCGACTCGCAATGATCAGCATCAAATAACCTTCGATCAAATGCGGAATAGACCGATTGTACAAGAAGAATCTCACGAGTCTGATGTTGGAAAAATTTAAATCCACATATATAGCCCACAGGCTTTAAAGATTATGCAAAATATGGGTTATGATTTGAAGTTGAAACAAGGCCTCAATTATGGAAAAGGCAGACGAATACCGTTGCATGGTGATCCTTACTGTCAACGAACTCGTTTTGGGTTAGGGTTTACCACATCTCTTGCAAACTCCAAACTTCAAACTTCTAGAGTCTGATACTGTAATACCATAGGCAGGCCCTTCTAAATCAACTTCTGTAAAAAAAGGCAAACAAAAAGAAGAAGAAGAACCAGACAATGACATGTCTGGGGGTAGTCTCCCTCGACAAAACAGAGCAGCATCCAAAGCTGGGGGTAGAATTCCCTCTGCGTCCAAAGATGATGCAACTATGACCATCTTCCCTGAAGACCGTACGACTCAGGTATCGGGAGCCCGAAAGCCAAAAGAGACTTTCTCCTTCAATGAGGATGACATCATTAAAATCTTCAATATATTGATGAAGGAAAACAAACTTCGGCTACCCAACATTAGATACCCTGAAAAGGCTGGCAAGGTCGATGACCCAGAATATTGTCTCTTACATCGGTATATTCATCACCCCACGAAGGCATGCTATATACTGAAAAGGAAAATCCAGGAGTTGATTGACGCCAAAGTCATCACTTTGCATTTATAACGAGAAGACGGTATCTCCCCAGATGAGCAACCTTCAGGTTTATCCCCATTCAGCAAATCACTCCCCGGTGAATTTTTCAGACATGGGTTCACGTCCAAACTGTTATTCCCCCAGCTGAGTTTGCCATGTCCAAGTGACCTCTGAGCAAACCTACCAGGTTGTTGCTATCGATTAGTTCACGTCCATATTACCTCTGAACTACGTCTCTCCACTTTCTCCAGCAGAGTAAATCTATCACCACAAAAATGGTCATTCCCATATTACCTCTGCCCTATTTTTCTTTATCTCCACTGAGTCATACCTTACCACGTCCACCTTACCTCTGAGTAAGATATTTTTAGAACTTTTTCATGTCCACATTACCTCTGAGTGAATTTCTTTTCTTCGACTTCCTACTATCACGTTCGTATAACCCCTGATAGTGCTAGTTGTTTCAACTTATTATCTGTACTTAAGGGACGCCATAGGTAATATGTCCACAACTTAGATGTACAAATCGACACTTGGTTCTCCATCCCCAGCAAATGCCTATATGCAATATTTCCTCGATCGTCGAAGATCGAGAATCATATTCTATCATGTTCATATGACCTCTGAATAGATATGTTCAACAATTTGGCATCCCCAGCAAGTGCCTATGTGCAATATTTTCTTCTTCATTATAAATTCTTGTAAAAGAGCCATCATCCGTATCCAAGAGTCTCGGGTACACAATGGATGATGGATCCTTAAAATCCACCCCAGCAGAGCAATCCTTAGGTCTACTCGCACACTCCCGCAATGACTTTTCAAACCAATCTTGTTAGACGCTAGCCATGCTCATATTGCCTCTGAGCTATCGTCCCATCAATCTTCCCAGCGGAACGATCCTTTGGTCTATCTTCATGTTTGGATAGACCACACTCAACGAATCACTCCTCAATAAGTTTTTCAGACACTAGTTCATGTTCATATTACCTCTGAACTGCTGTCTCTCAGGCTGAGTTTGTCATGTTCATATTACCTCTGAGCAAACCTTTCAAGTTTTGGCTATCAATTTTCATGTCCATATTACCTCTGATATCGGTTGTCATCTCAACTTAGCACCCATACTTAAATCTAAGTACGCCAGTGGTGTTAGGTCCACGAAAACTGTCATGTCCATATTATCTCTGGCAGGGCATATCTTAAAGTTATTACTTGTACTCTCGTGCACAAGAAGTAATGGGTCCACAAAAAACCCTCCTGTGGGATGCCCGCAATGGAAACAAATTATTCATGTTCATATTACCTCTGAACTATCCTCATTTTCCCCAGCAGAAAAAAAGTCAGTTCATGTTCATATTATTACTGGACTACGTCTCTCCATTATCCCCACAGAGTCATATTTTACCGCGGCTATCTTACCTCTGACAAGACTTGTCTTAAACCTATTACTTGCACTAATGTGTGCAAAAAAGTAATGGGTCCATAAAAAATACCCAAGCAGGATGTCTTTACTAGCCACAAAAACTTTCATGTCCATATTTCCTCTGATTGGGTTTGTTTCGAACTTATTATTTGCACTCAACGTACGCAACAAATAATAGGTCCACCAAGGATCCCCCAATGGGATGTCCTCAACAAACACGGTATTGTACTACGTCCATATTACCTCTGGTACGATGTCCAAAGTTCGCACAAATAATCATAAAGAAATGGAAATCCCTTATATGATTTCAAATGGTGCTTACAGATTAGCCAAGCCTAATGAAAATTTGGTAATGGCTCCTATCAACGACAAATTCCTGAAGAAGTACTACACTTGATCTCCTTTGCTTAACGGATTATGATGAAGATCTTATTCTGACGATACCACATACAAAGGTTAGCTGGGTCATATTCTATCAGATTCATATGACCTCTTAATGGATATGCTTAACTAATTTATAAATCTATCATGTTCATATTACCTCTGATAGTGTTTGGTATACAAATTTAGTTGGATTATATTCTATCAGGTTCATATTACCTCTGAATAGATTTACATTCAGCAAAACCTTACCAAAAGTATATCATGTTCATATTACCTCTGACATCACTTTCATCTTAGCCTATCATTTATATTTTAAAAAATGATGGGTCCATAAAGTCAAAAAATGTATCTTTATTATATCTGAGAAATTACAGAAGAAATAAAAAGGTACATCATTGGGGAGGAGCAGTTAAATTCCTGATCTGTTGTGCCAAAGCAGCCATCCTTTCATTCCTGGAGTTCAAGATGTTAGTACGAGCCCGCTCCAGCCTTGCTTCGTCATTGCTCAAGAGAGATAGTTCGGACAGAGAATCAATAAAACTTGCGTGGATGACACCCGCATGTGCCAAGTTCTGCTGAGTTATATTCACTTGGCCCTTCAATGCATTACGAACTAGCGATGCCTTGAGAAGCCTATCCCTTGTTTGAGCAAGTTCAACATCCAATTCTCGAACCCTCACTCCATATCCTTCGTATTCTGCACAGCACTGAGCGAGCTGAGGAATACTCTCCACTAATACTGCTTGCTCTTTCTCCATCTCTTGTTGCTGTTCCTGGATGGATTTGTTTAAAGTTTCTGTCCTCTGAGCAAGTTCAGCAGTTAGTGAGTCATACTCAGCCTGAACCAAGTCATGATGCTGCCTTGGAATAGTTACAAATATTCGTTAATGGGTTGTTCTAAACCATTAACCATTTGTTCTAGCGCATCAACTCTTTCACCGTCATTAAAATTTATAATCGGCGCTATAGTGAGCTTGGAGGACGTCTTCCGAGCATCAAAGCCTAGATTCTTCTCCAGTACCATAGATATTAATTCTTTCAAAGTACGGTAGAATAACCTAGTATATTGTTCAACTAGCGTAGCAAAGATCGAATGTACGCTGGAAGTGGCCACAATATCGATAAATCTCCTATCGGGAATGACTGAAGAGGATGTTACCACAGTTGTTGCTTCAACAGATGGCGCGACAAAAGAAGAGACACCAACAACAGTTAAAGTTGCTAGCGTGCTCGACGAAGGAGGCACGGTCGAGATGGTGGGTTCATCCTCCTCTGATCTTATTTGAACTGCCACTGGCGGGATGACACCCGAGAACGTTGCGGATGAAAGATCGGAAGTTTCAAAGTATGCTTCGTCGATGTCAGGTGTCGCTGTTTTATTAGCTAGATCCGCAACAAAATCAGAAGTTGTGTCAACTCCGCCCTCCCTAGAGATGTCTTCGCCTGAAAATAAGATAAGAGAAAGTTAATATCAATTTGATGTTAATTTTCCTGAAGAAAGCGTGAAGACAACATTTACCCATAGCTGATGGTATGTATGTTGCGTCTGCGGCCTGTATAGCTAAATCATTTCTTAATGATGCTAAATAAGCTGTCATACCTGGAGAAGAGGGTACACCAACTGACGTTTGAGGGTAGTCATCCCAGTCGTCACCCAGATCCACTCAAGGTTCATCAGGTGGAATCTCGCTCGAGATACTTACAGACGAAGGAGAGGCTAGACCCATTATTTGTCTCGGTAAAGGTATACTGATCCTTATTATGCTTGGCCTCAAAGGCGATCTAGAAGCACTACCAGTAACGGTTGTAGCGGTAGTAGTAATAGGGTAAAAAATCTCCTGCACTGTCAGCTGGAACTTTGGAGGTTCCCTCTCTAAAAGGCGAAGGACCCCTGATCAAAGAATCATCCCCAACAGGGGAAACAATAGGCTCACTCCTAGAGGCCCCCTTGGTGGAAGTCCTTTTAGGACCTCCGGTAGTCAGCTTCTTCTTGCGGGGGGAAGGCACTTTCAGAGTGGAAGCCTTTCATTTACGGGAGATTATGAGAGGCTCTGCTGGCGAAGCTATTACGCCTCTCGGTAAAATCAACAAATAGTCATCTGCACCGGCGGTTTTATCACCTTCATCAGAGGAGACAGATGGTGTCTCCTCTCTCCAAGTGGACCAATGTGAGGGCATCCAAAAACTTCCATGAACATCAAAATCATGATGTAAGGTATTGATGGACACATAAAACTGCGCATACGAGTAAAGATTACGCAACTCCGTAAAGAGAGAAGTCACGGGCACAACAAAGGTTGCTCCAGTACAACCCATTATGAAGTACCGCCATCCTCTAGCTTCATCAATAAGTCCACCTTTGAACTTGAAGCTGGTGATGGGATTCCCCACGTGCACCTGATCATACCCAAATTGCCTAGCGAAGCGGCTAGGCAGATAAGGCTCCAAGTGACAGTGGTCCTCACTTCTGTATAGCAGATGGGAAGGTCTAATGCAGACCAACCAGTAAAAGGCTTCAGGAGAAAGAATAGTCTTCCCCTGACCTGCATCCTGAAGTTTCGTCCCCTGTTGATTGATATGTACGGGGGGGGGGACGATGCAGAAGAACTTCCAACTATGGGCAAAATTTAGTGCTAGCCGACAGTCTATGACGCTAGTCACATTCCAAGAAGAATTCCTGTAAATTAACAGGAAGTTATTGCCCGAACCACTGGCCGATCCGGGAGACATTATCCTGGTATTGTGAAGGATTAACCATCCCATCAGATATAAGAATGGCAATTCCACTCTAGGATATCCTTTACGTTGTGTATCATCAGCCAGTAGTCCCTCAGTAATGGCCCTCGGGCCAGCTTGAATCCAGCACACCATGGCAGGGAGTAGGCCTAATCTCGCTCCAAAGAATAAAGATACAATCCACAATCTGAGATAATATACAAGATGTGAATCCACCAAAATAATAGTTTAATACAATCCAATACAAATATAATCTAGATCTTCTCCGGCTCTGCAACTAAATCCTCCTGGTCAATAGGAGTATCCTCTATAGGTACGTGGTCCTGCGGCTCGTAGAATGTGGGATACTACTCTATAAGCCAGTCGTGTGGAAAAATATATCCAGTCAGGATTGGAACGAAGTACATACCTCTGAAAGCAGTTTTAATAGCATAATCGAGTATATAAACAGATATAGAAATGAAATACAAGATCACTAAACATATGACTGAATGAACAATAGATATACAGATAATGTACGAGAATATAGATCAACAATATGAATATCAGCAATATGATGAAGTAACTGCAATCTAACTAATATGCCTCAGAATACAAGTTTATTATGTGATCGGTTTGGGTGAACATGATCAGGTAAGACAATTAGAAGTGAGGTATATAACCAGAAGGTATACGATATAACAATGGGTCTTTGATCACATAATCAACTCCTACTCTCCCACCCTAACTAATATCGTTGGATCCAATCACGACACGCTATGAACACGAAATATAAGCACTGAACACGAGCAGTGGGTGTACACAAATATCATAACTACCGAACATAAGCGGTGGGTATACATGAATAAGAATACTGAATAAGAGTAGTGTGTGAACACGAAATATAATCAATACCCAATATACACGATGAGATATAATATATACGAGTATACGCTGAACATGGTAGGGATAACATCTCCTGACGGGATCCATATAGTACCAGTCCATGAAATCACTGTGTCGGGATCAAGCATACAATTCTAGAACATGCATATATACAATATTATAAATTAAAAACTATCAGAGAAATATACTCACCTGAAGTCCTGAGCAAGGTATGTCTCTCAATGCCCAAGCTGATGTCACACAACCTATATATGGTATGTTGCATCAATACAAGGTTCAAGAATGAAAATAAGTAAAGTTGATATAATTCTAGGTCGATACGCCATTTTTAAGTCAAACCAATAAAATCAAGGTTGCAAGCGTCTAATACTAAGTCACTAAGTCGATACACTATGAAACTATGCTATACTAGCTAAGCTAAGATACAACAAGGCACTCAAAGAGCTGTATCCTAAGATACGCAAGTTTTTTAATACAAAAATAGTATTTTAGATATACATTCAATTCAAATATTATAATACTATAACAAATCACTTGAAATAGGATACATTGGCCTTGCACCAATGCGTATCACACAAATCTCGATACCCAAACTCAATATCTTGGGTATCGGCCCAATACCTTAGTAATACCTTGGTATTCCGAGGTAACTCAATACTCAACATAATAGCTTAACACTCAACAAATATTATAATACTATAATATATCTAACTACTAACAATAATAACTAATATAAGTATATATATATATATAGCTAACTATTCTATTCAAGTAGGTATATATATGTATCTAATCTATTAGCTAACAAAGTATCTATATTTATAACTATTTAACAAGATAAACAACTAGTAACTATTTATAGATACTAGCTAACTCAATATCTCAATAACCCATAACTTAATATTAAACTAACTAACACTAACCTATCTATTAACTAACTCTTTCTAATACCTTGAATTCTTAAACCCAAGTGAAACCTCAATACCTTGCTAAACCCACACACACCAATACAAAGAACTAAACTACCCAAAACTCTAACTCAAGACAAACTGAACCCAAAATCTGCTACTACTCAATGAATCAATAATACAGCAACTGTGCTCAATGCACAGTGAGCTGATACACTGTGATATTGCTGAACTTGTGCAGTTGGCTTCCTCCTTTATACCTGAGTTGTTGCTACTGCTCTCTTTATATTTTTATACATCAGCTACTGAAACAGATACTAATCGATTGCACAGTAGACTGAATCCACTGATACTGAAACCCCAAAACCTGTTAAATACAGCTCTTCATCCTACTGTTGGCTGTGCATAACTTGCACTGTGCAGATACTATACAGTGCACTGACTGCTATTGGTGCCCGAGCCTCTCCATGACTTGGCAGAACTGAACCTTAGGAGACTACATGAGCTCACCCTACAGAAGTTGCCCGACTGCTCACTGCACAGTAAGTTAACTCGAGTACTTATTGTTGTGCATATCCTTCTTCCCGGGTTGCCACTGCTACACCTCTTCACTTTGCTGAAAACTACTAATGTAAGTTCCGGTTGACTGAGCATTGATACAACACAATCCCACTGCTACCTCTCTTCACTTTGTTGTGAACTCCAAGATGGACGAGCTGTGCAGTCCAAGATGCACAAGCTGTGCATTCCAAGATGTACAAGCTGAACCCAAGATAATTTCCCCCTTTTCGCATAGCCACACACTCACACACACTCAAACCCATCTACACCAATACACTACACTCAACCTCTATGCATATCTCTATATATATATATATAGCAACACACATATATACATATATGTATATATATATATCAAAGTATCACAATACTTATGTATATAGATGTATATATATATATATATATATATGTATATATATATATATGTATATATATATATATATGTATATATATATATATGTATATATATATATATATATATATATATATATATATATATATACTCTCACACTTAAATACAACATACACATACATATATATACAAGTACACTTATATATATATATATATATATATATATATATATATATATATATATAGAGAGAGAGAGAGAGAGAGAGATCTACATATATACTCTAATATATACACACATATATACCCAAACTCAAACACACAATTATATACATATATATATCACTTAATTATCATCTATATATATAATTATACATGTACGTATAGTAAGGAAAATAAAACAACAAACATGTGGAGTGCACCGCACCCGTATCACACTTACTCTATGATACGTGTGCGATACGGCTCCAACACACAACCAAACGTATCCCAGAGGACACAAACAAGTCTAATACACTAATTATGAATAATACATATAGTAATTAGCATATCTACATGTCCGTATCACAATATGATATGCACAAGGTCCCGTATCGGAGAAAATCCCCCAAAATCAACCAGTTTCGTCAAATTGACGAGATACGGCCTACATGTATCCAATTATGGACACAAAACTAGTTATAAATAAGCAATCAAATGTTGTTTTGATCTATTAGACCCAATGACAACTCTTACATGTGCCAATCTAAGAATTCTCCCAAAATTGGCACAAATTGGACATAACTTCCACCGTAGGTCTCCGATGAACCTAAAACTAATTTCTATGGGTAGCCTATACATGTGGGTTGGTTTCTCATGGTTAAATCTTAGATCTAGAGTCTATTTGAAAGAAAAAAACTAAAATGTATCTATTAGGAGATGGATTCCCAATGAAAAGTTTCCAAATGCCAAGTAGCTCCTCTCCTTGTAGATCTAGGCCTCCTCCTCCTTTCTCCTTTCTTCTTTCTTGTAGATCCTTGGTGTATAAGTCTCAATAAAAAATTTGGAAAGAGACTAGTGAAGAATTGGTGAAGGAATTATTAGAAATGGAGGGAATTGGAAGAGGAAAATTGTAGATCTAAGAATTAGAAAATTGGTGAAATAAAATAAGCACTCTCTCTCCTATATAGGTGACCGGCCATGTAACCCCCTCTCCAAACAATGTAAAATATCTCAAATACCCCTTGGGGTCTCTCATGAAGAATTTAATTTGGGAGGAAAGGTTCTAGTCTAATGGTTTCTCTAATTAATCCAACCTTCTAATCCATGGGCCTAATTCATGGGCCCAAACTAAACTCATCCAAAATATTGGGTTCATGCATTCTAATAAATGGGTTTGGTCCACTACATAAGTCTAAAACAAATCTATAACTAGCAATAAATATAATAATTAAATAATTATGCATGCATAAATATTTAAATACAAATAATTTTAAAATAAAATATTACCTATTGTCAATTACCAAACTACCATTGAATAAAAAAGTGAGGGTGACATGGGTTGCATCGTTATATTACGATAATCCATGGACCGAAGCTATGTTATTTCTTATATTATATCCCTGCTTAAATATTTTGCCTTCTGTTGAGTGGAATGAGGAACATAGGTTGTTATGGCATGATAGTTTAAATCATGTCCTTGTTTGGTTGTTGGGTTGCACTATCATGTTATGATAGGCTATGGACTGAAACTATAACACAAAATTATTTTAGCTTGACCAAAATCAAGGGACGTAATCTATATTGATGTGTCCTGGTTTGGTAAAGGGGTATCGTATCATGTCAAGGATGGGACATATGCCATTGATTGTTGGCTTACGCATCTCGTGCTATAGAAATAATTTTGTTTCTTTATTTCGTGCTTCCTTGTGGTACTTGCTATTTGGGGGTCTGACCCCACTGGTTTTGCATGACCAGGTTTAGAGCCAGCACCTAAGGATCAAGCTTACTTCTTCCTCACTGATGGAACACACCAGAATGATGGCTACTGAGGGTCACGAGTAGGTTTCTTGTTTCACTGTTCGTCTTTTGTAAACTATATTTTTTTGGGCATTTATCCAACCGGTACATGTTATTCTGAGAATCTGGACACTAGTTATTTACATGAATGTATTATATTTAGACTACAGCTGACTTACTATCATGTATGTTTTTGATTATGTATCTGGCATGTCATTTTATATCACTAGATCTCTAGAACTTTCTGATACAGCATTTGGGATGCCTCACTTCTTATTCTAAAATATTCTATGTTATTGCTACTTGTATGAATGATTGAGATATAGAAGTTCTTGAACCTAGGAGACTTGATTGTAGTATGCACCCTATTTACTCTAGACAACCTTAACATATTGCAAGTTGCTTCGGTATTCTGCAAGATGTGGTTGGCTAAGTCATTCTTCCGCTTCCCAGTATTCTGGTTCTGGGATGTGACATTTTCTTTTTCTCCCTACCATCTCTTTTCTTTTTTATTTCTCTCTCTCTCCACTTTCTCCCTCTCTCTTTATTTTCTCTCTATTTTCTGTGTGAGCTTGGAGCTTGGTCTTGAGACCTAAGAGTGTGGTTTATGAACTCGTCTTGGTGGTGTAGTTAAAGATTAGGGCTGGGAGCCCAACTTTGGCGTTATCAGTTCTCTTGGTTTTTATATGTAAATTAATATTTTATTTGAGTCTAGGATTGATGTAAGCTGAGTCGCACTGGCAAATCCAAGTACCTATAACCAAATACCTAGTACACTCAAATAAACCAAAGAACCTATCCACCAAATCAGGCCACATTTATTTATAAAGTCTACCATACTAAGAGACCGAACTCGACCCGAACTCGTGCTGAACTCGGACCGAACTCAGTTACCCTTTTGGTATAAAATCAACCACTTCAATTAGCTCCTGATTTTTTGGCCCAAAGTTTAAAATTTTGAATTAAACCCCATCCAAATTATAGCCGAATTCTGTTTTCCAATACCCTATAAATAGGATTGGAATTCTACATTCCTACTCACAAAACCATTCTCAATCTTTCTATCCTATAGTGAGTAAACCCTTAGAGCCTAAACTTTCTTATCTCCAAGATCAACTCCTAGCCTTCCTAGTGCCAAGTGCAGTCTCGGTCTAGAAGTCTATAGAGTTATAAAGAGCTTGGTTCAGCAAGCCCATCTTTTGTGTGAAGTTGTAAGCCTTCGGATCAAAACTCATGGTATATAAAGTTGCGAGACTTTGAATCAAACCTCGTGGTTGTAAGAAGTGGCAAGCCTTCGGATCAAAGCTTGTGATTCACTATTGGTGATTATAGTGGATAAAACTCCGAGCAAGAGTTCTCGGGACTGGACTAGTCCTTTCAGAGGGAAACAAGTATACATCGCGGTGTTTGCGTTTTCTCTCTCTTTCTCTTACTTTATTATATTGCATATACACTACTAGTTATTAACTATCTTTACTCTGTTTAATTTTTAATTGGGTAGATTATTCTGCTGCACTCTATTCACCCCCTCTAGAGTTGCCATACGCGGTCCTTGAGATTACCTAGCTTATACCCTAGTGGTTTTGAGTTTGGTTGATCCCGGACACGTTTTAGTTTCCTAAAACCCAATTTTTATAGTATTTTGAGAAATTGATCCATCAAATATCAGAATTTATAGAATATAATTTTCCTATGTTATAGGAAATTTTATTTTATTCAGTTTTAAACTTTGAAATGTCGAATTCGAAGTTAAAACAAAAAATTTATGGCCGAAATAAGTTTTAAAAAATTCTAAGATCTGGCTGTTGTGTAGTTTCAGAAAATCTGATGATAATCCGCATAAATCTGATGAATTTGTTGAATTATAGTCAAAATATCTATTTTTTTCTATCGAATAATCCGATGGCAATTAACTCTCCCCGTTCCAAATATATGTATTTAGATAGTATTTATTTTCTTGTTAGCATAGTTGTATGTTATAGAGATACTAGACCCATTCTTTGGTTCACTTGGCTCTTGATTTATTTGTTTGGTTTGGTTTTATCATGAGTTGAACCCATGGTCTAAACTTTAAATCCTCCACATATAACTCAACTTCATTCTCCCTTCTCTCATTTTATTTCTTCTATCTTATCTATATTAATAAAAACTATAAAGCAATGAGTAAGAAATATATATGATAAAATAAAATACTGGAATATAAGTAAGACTAGGGAGACATGTAATCATCATATAGGCATAACTAGCAGTGAACAGATATATATGAATGCTAAAAATGAATGTACTGGAACAAAGAATAGAAATACTGGCTAAGTGTCGTAAATATCAGTTTGATATGTGATCGGCTTGGGACTAGATCATGCTTGTTATATATGATTGGCTATGATACATGTGAGGTCAGGCTAACCATCTGGTTAGCTATAATACGAGCAAAAGTCAGTTTAATCATATATAACAAGCTATGAGACATGTAAATGGTCAGGCTACACCCTACGTGATATATGGGGTGAGCTATGTTGCATGTAAGGTCAGTATGATCACATAACTTGCTAATATTTCCTCGTTCCCAGCTAGTATGATGGATTCCAATCATGACTCCTTATGACAGGTATCTATGATACTAGCCCATGTATCCACTGTGTCGGAATCAAGTATACACTACAACTAGAATCATAATGATGATCAAAATAATATAAATTGTTAGAGAATATACTCGCCTATGGTCCTGAGCAACGAATGAGGATCGATGTCCAAGATAGAATCACAATGACCTATATATTAAATAATAATGTCAATTGGTTTTCTTGATATAATGAATAAGTCACTAGGTAAATATGTGATTTCTAGGTCCAAACTAGGTTGTCTTTGTCAATACTAGGTTTGCAGGTCCTAACAAGGTCAATTAGTCAATATTAGTCCTATACTAACTAATACTTGTTAATCTAATATCTTGATACTAGGAAACCTAACTAGATAATGATAGTTGAGTATTATGACCAACTCCTATGGATATCTATTACCAAAATACCTATTATATTCTCAATACCTGAACCTATATCTGTATATATATTTATCTTAATTGCATACCTACATATATACTCAAGCATTTCATTTAGACTGTTGCACTCAACTACACATACCTATATTGCACTTGGATACTATCTCACATAACCTCGCTCAATACTAGCCTAACACACTGAACTAGCCCCCACATCTTCCTTACACTCAACCCAATGCCTTGTATTTATTTAAAATGACATACTAAAACCTACATAAAAGGATACTCATGTGTCATTAGATACACACATAAAAATAATACTCAGCTCACCTCGTTCACATCACAGCACCTAAACTTTGCTTACTGCACAGTTACAACTACATGTTCATTTAGTCCCAATCTAGACACCCGTGCATTGTTGCATCTATGATACTCTATTATCACACCGTGTTCTAATGCAACATATACCTACCATCACTGAAATGAGCACACAGAGGAACCCCTGTTGATACTATATTGGTACCCTCAACTGTGCACAGCAAGGTACATAATACATTGCTTCCCTACACCTTCTACTGATACTCTCTAATGTATCAGACCTAACCATTTCCCTCACTAGAAGGTTTCCTAGTATATCGGATATATCAATAACCCTTGCCCCCCTTGCTTATGAACATCAAGGTTGACTCCCCAAAATATGGAATCTATAATACTCCAACACCACATTAATAAACACACCACCACACATACATCTCGCACGAAAGTGTGCACACCAACACCGATATGCACATCAGAACAACACACTTCCTGAATACCCTTTAGTCAAGGCTAACATACAAATTCTAACTGATACATCCACTAAAACTTCAACCTAGATATCTAGCTTACTGAGACGCCTACTTGGGTCCACTAATACAACGTATCAGTGCTTTGTACTGATGTCAGTATCGGCGATCTTTTCCCCTATCTCTCCCTAACATCTGATGCCCAAATACAAACTTGTAACCCCCAACATATACCTACTGCAAGTGCATCATATGCTCAAGTCTGCTCTCCTAGTCCTGCTGCCAATTAGCAGACACAAGGTTCCCAAGTTAGCTCTACAACATTGCCCCTTTGGTCTTGCTGCTACTGCACTTGTGCAAGAACACAGTGACATGCCCTATACTTTACTCCTAAAATATATTGCCCCAACTCAAAACATCACTTGCAACTGATACTAGGCCATTGTTTCCTACCCGATATTAAGGTATCAGCTCTCCTATAATACCTACAACATCCCAAGCTCTTAAGCTACTGCAGTAGCAACTTATGACAGATACTTTTTCCATACTCCAATACCCCATTTGCTCGGGTATGGACACCCTACCAAACTAAAACTGATCCTGCTACCCTAGTGTTCAATAAATTGATGGTAATTGCTCTCATGGACTGACACTTTACTGCACACAAGTGCTGCTCTACCTCTGGATAGATGTGCTCGAGGAATGCATAGTTGTGCAACTCATCCAACTACGTCATACAGAAACACCAATACACTCATGAATGACTGATATACACTATCAACTACACACACAACAACACATCTAATCCTCTCACTAACCAACTGATACCCACTGTGAGACACCCAGGGATCAGTTCACCCTTAAACTTCCTGTGCACTGTCATAGTGCACTGTCTCATCCTACCCCTCTGCTTGTGGGTACACAACATACTCATGAATCAAACGACATAAATTACTAATGTGTGTGTGTATATGTATATATATATATATATATATATATATATATATATATATATATATATATATATATATATATATACCACCTTAATAAACATACCACCACACATACATTTCGCACAAAAGTGTGCACACCAATACCGACATGCACATCAGAACAACACACTTCCTGAACACCCTTTATGTCACGCCCCAGTCCCAAAATCTATGGGACCAGACACGTGGCAATGGCCAACTGGTACGACTCCGTAGGGCTTTCCAATTTAATGGACCCGACGAAGTGCACTTACGCTGTCCATGGTCAAGTGATCCAAAAAATAATCTATTTCTAACATACAACAACTAAATCTAAATCTCAATCCAGGGTAAGTAATCACAAGAAAGAACGATACGCATCATCAGTCTGCAGCCCAATAATACATCCGCTCGAATAGACCAGAAGAATAATATAGGACTATAAACACTAGGCTATAAAAGCAGAATAAAATAGAAAGCAGTACATAACTGAAATAGCTAGAAATATAAATATACCTGTAATGATGTCCACACTCGAATAGATGAAGTAATCCTGCAACTGCACAAACAACATGGAAGGGAACCAGGTCCTCAGAGGGATGTAACAAGATACAATATGCATGTGAGATATAGTACTGAATAAAATAAAGGGGTGTGCTAACCATCTAAGTGAATGCAATGTAAGGACAACCTCGGAACGTATAGGTAGGTATAGGCATAACGTCCAATATCCTCTAGAGTGTGATATCTGCAACGTCCATCATTCCGAAGAATGAGGTATCTGTATATGTATAACGTCCAACACTCTAAGGGACGTGGTATCTGTAATGTATATACGTCCGTAACACTCCGAAGAGCGCGGTGTCTGAATATAGGAAGTCATCGGGTCTGTGGCTCCTCTGGATACTACGGAGTCCGATGTGTGTACCCCATACGTTTATCAGTTGTCCTCCCCGCCCAATATGGATACACAAGTCGAATACACGACATGAGGATCCCATATCTATACCTGTCGTATCACAACACGCCTTAGCTACTACGCCAAGGCGTCGTAGCTCTGGCTCATAGTCTATTGTTAGAACAATAGTCCAACCTTACAACCAAACAAGGACAAGGATTGGACCTTTATACCACATTATTCTATGCTCCGACTACTAATAACTGCTAAGTCTTCTATCATGCATCACTAATACATAAGTCGAATATACGACATGAGGATCCCATATCTATACCTGTCGTATCACAACACGCCTTAGCTACTACGCCAAGGCGTCGTAGCTCTGGCTCATAGTCTATCGTTAGAACAATATTCCAACCTTACAACTAAACAAGGACAAGGATTGGACCTTCGTATCATATTATTCTATGCTTCGACTACTAATAACTGCTAAGTCTTCTATCATGCATCACTAATAGCAGTTATTCCCTATCCGTCGAGCGCTAACACGTACAGGTGGCCAAATACATACGCCAGTCTGTGCCCTACATGAGACTCACAACACGTGTAAGAAATGTGTCAAGGCCTGGGGAGTCACTCCAATAACTCCACAACTTTAGGTGGGTCCACTAGACACTAAGTCAGATACAAGTCCTAACGTCAACATTTTTGTTGACTGCACCCGAGTCTTCTTGGACGCGCACAATTATATAATATTAAATTAAATAAACATGCCACTAGCAATAACTGAATTTAAACAGTGCAACAAAGGCAAGGTATACTTGCCTACGCGAGGTTGCTGATGACGGGGTCTCGGTACCGCGTCCAAGCCCTCAGGTCCCGCAGTACCTAGAGATAGATACAACCCAAAATTAATAATCTATTCTACGTCAAGCAGGGATGCGACACACATCTACACCTAAACTCAGTCTCAAACTCAAATAGTTAACTGCTAATTTTATAGTCCTCAATCTCTGATCCTTGATCCAAATAATACCTATCTCAAAATTAATCATCTGTATAATATCATCAGACCCAGTCCTCAATCATTTATCATCAGCTATCACTCATCTTAAAACTACTCCTCGATCAATTCTACTATTATTCCTTAGTCTAGTATATTCTTCACGATATTCAGTTAATCTACCCCTGATCAAATCCTAAGTTTCACCTCAGTTTTCACAGACGTTAACATATACATTTACTGTTGTCCTCAATTACACAATTAATAATTATTAGACTTTTTATCCCATATCATCATTACTAATTCACAATGAATCACCTGTTCCTCGATGACAGATCATCGTATTAATTCGCAATAATTTAATTTGCTCAACAATATTAAACAATAGTGCAGATATAAATTTTAATGCCCTAACATCTCAAGGTATCCCAATATCATGATATATTCGAATGCCTTGTATATAAATCTTGTATTTTCCACCCTAACTCATGTATATCCATTAATTTCCATTCATCATGTATATATATACGATGTCCTTAATCAAATTATTTCTAAACCTTAAATAATTGATTTAGTATTTCACCATCCATGTATCATATTCATAACATTTAGTTATCATCAAACCCTAAACTTAAACCTATAAAATCCTAAAACTCCCATGCAAATAAACTACTCCAATCATAAACACTAAACTAACATACACAAAACAATTTATACAACAATAAACTTTAATTTAAAAACATAATACAATATATAAAATATAGAGAGGGGGGAAAGTGGTTCACCTCGGATGGGGTGGTTGCTGGCCGGAGGGGGTGATGGCCGGAGGGAGGTGGCAGGAAGCTGGTGGGTGATGTGGTGATGGTAGCCGACAGGGAGTCGGGAGGGGGAGCAGGCCAGAATGGGATAGATCAGAGCGGTGGAAGCTGGACAGGAAACGCCGGATGCCGCCGCAGGGTGGTGGAGTGCACAGTGGAGCGGCGGGGCTGCACTACACAACGTCGCCGGACTGAACTCGGGCGGTGCGGCAGACCAGAGTGAGGTGCACCAATCTGGCCGAAGCGGGGAATGGCTGCACCGGACGGGGCGGCGGGTGCTCAGCCGTCGGCAACAGGCGGGGAAGAACAGTGGGGGATGCTGCACAGTTGCTGCGGGTCAGCCGGTCGGATGAGTCCGCACAGGCCGAAGAGCTTTCGTCGGCCGGATGAGGGAGCTGTCGTGGGGTGATGTCGGGTGCGGGGTGCACAGCACCGCCGGACGGGGAAGTTCCTGTTGGGTGATCCGGAGCCGCTACGGGGGTCCAGTCGGCCGGATAGGCAGTCCGCCGGAGCTCGAGGCCGGAGTAGTACTCGCGGCTGGAGAGGTTCTTCTCAGGAAGAAGAAAGGATGAAGAAGAAGAAGAAGAATGTAAGAAGAAGAAAGAAATATAAACATGGAGGTGGTGGCTTGGTTTCCCATGTAGAGGAGAGAGAGAGAGGGGGGTTTCTAGGCTTCTTAGGATTAGGGCCTGCTTGGGGAGTTGTGAGGGTGAGATGATATGATGTTTTATAGGGGAGTGGTGAATGGATGGAGGGTGGAGATGCTCCTATTCAAAATGGAGGGATAGGATCACTCATGAGAAGAATCATTTCTTCATGAGGAAATGAAGAGGGGAAGTGTGTAATTCGGTCCCAATTTTTGTGACCTCTCCATATAGTTTTGGCCAATGGGGTGAGGGCACCTAAAATCACTAAATTACAACTTAGCCCCTTAAATTCAAGAAATTGCACGAACACATAAATTGACGCTAAAATTGTAAAGAAAATTGCGAGTGATGGTTTGCATGGCAAGGGGGTGTTGGGGGTTTGGCACGGGTTTAATTTTATGGCCATCGGGATTAATTAAGGATTAAAATAGGATTAGGCAAAGCTGGTATCCCCGATTTAAACAGAAATAAAGTGTCCCATGATTTTAAATTAAATGGGGGCACTTGGGGTCAAAATTTGAATATGACTCAAAGGCCAAAAATGGTGGGGGCTTGGAGTCAGTCTTGGACCCTTTAGTTGGTCCGGCTCAACGGGTTAAGTTGGTATCTCAAAATTGAGGGTAACGACACAGGTGTCCGACACAGAATTTAATTATGGGATTTCGATTACAAAAAATTGTGAAATTAATTTAGAGTACAAGAAAAATGATTTTGAGTGGCAGAAAAGTCCAGTGCCTAATTTGGCGAGTCAAGTCAGAAGTACAATAGTTCGATAGAATTTATGGACTGATAATGGGCTCCGAATAATTGAACAATGATACGGTTCACCAAGGGTTTAATTAAATAAAATAACAGACAACACTACTCTAAACCTCAACATCTGCTGCTAATCCAAAATTTTCCAAATCCAAACCTGACTATCTATAGAATTAATCGAGGGGTTTTATATTCTTTCCAACTTAGAAACTTTCGTCCCCGAAATTAAAAGTAAAGCACGATAATAGCTAAGCGAATTTTAAAACAACTAGTAATCAAGTGCTGTACGTAAATTCATACATTGCTCCTCAAATAAGTACGGGAACCGCTACCGAATAGAATCCTCGCGCTCCCAAGTAGACTCGTCTGGTGAATGATGTTTCCAGGCAACTCTGACCAGTCGAATAGTCTGCCCTCTCAAAGTCTTCTAGCTGTGATCGAGAATCTCAACTGGCTGCTCTACGTAAGACAGACTGGGCCCGACTGTAATCTCCAAATGATCAAGCATGTTGCTAGGGTCTACGATATATCTCCTCAGCTGCGATACGTAAAACACGTCATGCACTCCTTCTAATAATAGAGGCAATGCAAGACGGTAAGCCACTTCGCTAACTCGTTCCAAGCTATCAAAAGGTCCGATGTACCTCGGACTCAGCTTGCCTCTGCCTCCGAATCTGATGGTACCATGAGTAGGCGATATCCTCAAAAATACATGGTCACCCTTCTTGAACTCCAATGGCCTGTGGGGCGCATCTGCCCAATATTTCTGTCTGTCCTGTGCTGCACGCAGGTGGCTCTGAATCTGCTTGACCTTCTCCATTGTCTGTGTCACCAATTCTGGACCAAGTATCTGACGCTCTCCTACGTCACTCCAACAAACTGGAGACTTACATTTCCTGTCGTACAGTGCCTCATAAGGTGCCATATGTAGGCTAGCTTGGTAACTGTTATTGTAGGAGAATTCCACCAAGTATAGGTGGTCCTCCCCAGATCCCCCAAAATCAATCATGCACGCTCTCAACATATCCTCTAATATCTGTTTCGTGCGCTCTGACTGACCATCAGCCTGTGGATGATATTCAGTACTGAACTTGAGTCGAGTTCCTAGGCTCTCCTGCATACTCCACCAAAAATACGACGTGAATCTGGAATCATGATCCGATACGATGCTGACAGGCACTCCATGTAACCGTATTATCTGCCTCATATACATGTCAGCTAGTATCTCTATGGATTATCCAACTCTGAAGGGCAATAAATGTATAGACTTGGTGAGGCTGTCTACGACAATCCAAACTGCATCCTTCCCACTAGGGCTCTGTGGGAATCCTGTGACGAAGTCCATGGTAATGTGTTCCCACTTCCACTCGGGAATGGGAAGCGGCTACAGTAATCCTGCAGTCCTCTGATGTTCAGCTTTGACTTGCTGACAAACCAAACATCTCACCACGAATCTTGCAATCTCTCTCTTCATCCCATGCCACTAGAAATGCTGTCTCAAGTCTCGGTACATCTTCGTACCCCCGGAATAAATGGAATAAATCAAGCTATGGGCCTCGGTCATCAACTCTTGGCGTAGCTTGCCACTCGGAACATATAGGCGATCTCCACACCTCAAAGTTCTGTCTTCATGAATCCTGCGTCCCGTCTGCATGTCGGCCTCTGTCCTCTCTCGTAGACATCGAAATCTTGTATCCGTAGGCAATGCTGCCTTGATCCTCTCAACCAAAGTAGACTGAACCTCAAGACTGGCCATCTGTCCATCCATGCCTGGCAATACAATCTCAATCCTGAGTTCCTGAAAATCCTCTAACAATTGGCGATGAGTCGTAAACTACACTCGCCTTGCCAGGGTGGTACTCCAACTCGATATTATAATCTGTCATAAATTATAGCCAATGCCTATGTCTCATGTTGAGCTCCTTTTTTGTGTAGGCATACTTCAGATTTTTATGATCTGTATAAATCTTAATACGCTTACCATAAAGGTAGTGTCTCCATAGCTTTAGTGCAAATATCACTGCAGCTAGCTCTAGATCATGCGTTAGATAGTTCTTCTCATGAATTCTCAGCTATCCTGATGCGTAGACTATCAATTCTATGTGAACATAACTCATATTTGCTGAGCTTGGCATATAACCTCTCATTTCTCAGCGTCTCCAACACGATCTTGAGATGTCTCTCGTGCTCCTCCTGGTCCTTAGAATATACCAAGATATCATCGATAATTACCACCACGAACTTATCCAAGTACTGGTGGAAAATATTGTTCCTCAAACTCATAAATACTACTGGCACGTTGGTTAAGCCAAATGGCATGACTAGTGACTAATAGTATCCATACTTCGTCCGGAAAGTTATCTTAGGAATGTCCTCTCTCCGTACCTAGATCTGATAATAGCTAGATATGAGATCGATCTTCAAAATACGCATGCACCGCTAAGTTGATCAAACAAATCATCAATGCACGACAATGGATACTTGTTCTTTATTGTTACAGCATTTAGCGCCCTATAACCGATACACAAGCGTACCGTCCCTTCCTTCTTTGGTACAAACAGGATGGGTGCTCCCCATGGAGATACACTAGCCCGTATAAAACCTTTATCCAAGAGATCATCTACTTGGACTTTCAGCTCAACCAACTCCTTCGGTGCTAGTCTGTAAACGGGGGAAGTTAACTGGATCGGCTCCTGGAGTTAATTCTATAGCAACTATATCTCTCTGTCAGGTGGCAGGCCTGGAAGATTATCTAGAATCACATCCTCAACCCTGATATAATATGGTGGTACACTGGTTTACCTCATGCATTCTATACTCCTAAGGTAGATGGGTACCATGCTTCCATGCTCTCTAAATACTCAAACTCAGGGTAATCCGGTGGTCTAAAGGTGACACAACCACGACGGCAATCAAGTATTACGCGGTATTGGCTCAACCAATCCATGTCTAGGATAATATTATAGTCTAGACTTTAACCTCGAGATAAATTCCCCTGTTCTATTTTCAACATCAATCTCCAAAAGAAAATATTTCTTTGCCTAATATATAATTTCTCCTCCTCAAGGTTTTCCTTAGAATTTTATTCCTCGAATTTCTTCTCTTCGTTATTCATCTCTCCAAGTCACAAGTACAATAATGGTATCGCTCAAGCACATACTAGAATTCCTGGAATTCGATCATTATCTTCCAAGTGGGAGCCTGAAATTTTATCTTCTCTAGTCCATAATATCATTCCTGATATTGCTATCATATACAACCACTAGTTCCCAACATTGGGCTATGCATTTCCTTAGATTATTCTAGGTCTTGATCAATAATCTTTTCAGCTCCTTGTACTTCCAAGATCACTGCTAACTCGAGTACGAATAGGGTACTACTGGCTCCAATTCTCTTGCTACCCTTCCATACTAGTTCTAGAATCCAAAAAGAACCTATCAGTCTACCCTACTGAGGATAACAATCTTCTCAGAGATTATTGCACAAATCACGTCTTATGCCGTCTGAACTGCGATCTTCTTCTGGAGGAACCCATCAGTCGCAAGCGTCCGTCTTCCGAATAATAGGGGATGAGAAACAATGATAACGATATTGACAAAAATTGAACGAATACAAATTGGAACTCCAAGGGCGATAATCACATACAAGAGGAGTTTTAAAATCCGTTATGGATTGAGATCTTATTCACATTAATCCTAAGTTGCAGGCTCGTTCGGTACAGTAACGTAACCGAAACGATTTGCTCTGACCTGCATGGGCCACCACTAAAACCATGTCACACCCCAGTCCCAAAATCTATAGGACCAAACACGTGGCAATGGCCAACTGGTACGACTTCGTAGGGCTTTCCAATTTAATGGACCCGACGAAGTGCACTTTCGCTGTCCATGGTCAAGTGATCCAAGAAATAATCTATTTCTAATATACAACAACTAAATCTAAATCTCAATCCAGGTTAAGTAATCACAAGAAAGAACGATACGCATCATCAGTCTGCAGCCCAATAATACATCCACTCGAATAGAACAGAAGAATAATATAGGTCTATAAATACTAGGCTATAAAAGTATAAGAAAATGGAAAGTAGTACATAACTGAAATAGCTGAAAATATAAATATACCTGTAATGATGTCCCCACTCGAATAGATGAAGTAATCCTACAACTGCACAAACAACCTGGAAGGGAACCAGGTCCTCAGAGGGACGTAACATGATACAAAATGCATGCCAGATATAGTACTGAATAAAATAAAGGGGTGTGCTAACCATCTAAGTGAATGCAATGTAAGGACAACCTCGGAACGTATAGGTAGGTGTAGGCATAACGTCCAACGTCCTCTAGAGTGTGGTATCTGCAACGTCCATCATTTCGAAGAATGAGGTATCTGTATATGTATAACGTCCAACACTCTAAGGGACGTGGTATCTGTAATATATATACGTCCGTAACACTCCGAAGAGCGTGGTGTCTGAATATAGGAAGTCATCGGGTCTGTGGCTCCTCTGGATACCACGGAGTCCGATGTGTGTACCCCATACGTTTATCAGTTGTCCTTCCCGCCCAATATGGATACACAAGTCGAATATACGACATGAGGATCCCGTATCTATACATGTCGTATCACAACACGCCTTAGCTACAACGCCGAGGCGTCGTAGCTTTGGCTCATAGTCTATCGTTAGAACAATAGTCCAACCTTACAACCAAACAAGGACAAGGATTGGACCTTCGTACCACAATATTCTATGCTCCGTCTACTAATAACTGCTAAGTCTTCTATCATGCATCGCTAATAGCAGTTATTCCCTATCCGTCACACGCCTACACGTATAGGTGGCCAACCACATACGCCAGTCTGTGCCCTACATGAGACTCACAACACGTGTAAAAAATGTGTCAAGGCCTAGGGAGTCACACCAATAACTCCAAAACTTTAGGTGGGTCCACTAGACACTAAGTCAGATACAAGTCCTAACGTCAATATTTTTGTTGACTGCACCCGAGTCTTCTCGGACGTGCACAATTATATAATATTAAATTAAATAAACATGCCACTAGCAATAACTGAATTTAAACAGTGCAACAAAGGCAAGGTATACTTGCCTGCGCGAGGCTGCTGATGACGGGGTCCCGGTACCGCGTCCAAGCCCTCAGGTCCCACAGTACCTAGAGATAGATACAACCCAAAATCAATAATCTATTCTATGTCAAGCAGGGATGCGACACACATCTACACCTAAACTCAGTCTCAAACTCAAATAGTTAACTGCTAATTTTACAGTCCTCAATCTCTGATCCTTGATCCGAATAATACCTATCTCAAAATCAATCACCTGTATAATATCATCAGACCCAGTCCTCAATCATTTATCATCAGCTATCACTCATCTTAAAACTACTTCTCGATCAATTATACTATTATTCCTTAGTCTACTATATTCTTTACGATATTCAGTTAATCTACCCCTGATCAAATCCTCAGTTTCACCTCAGCGTTCACAGACGTTAACATGTACATTTATTGTTGTCCTCAATTACACAATTAATAATTATTAGACTTTTCGTCCCATATCATCATTACTAATTCACAATGAATTATCTGTCCCTCGATGACAGATCATCGTATTAATTTGCAATAATTTAATTTGCTCAACAATATTAAACAATAGTGCAGATATAAATTTTAATGCCCTAACATCTCAAGGTATCCCAATATCATGATATATTCGAATGCCTTGTATATAAATCTTGCATTTTCTACCCTCCATTGGTCATAATCTCAAACACCTAGAATGCATTGGTCATGATACCCTCATGGTGTCATGATACACTATTAACCTTCAAGCCAAAACCCTCAAATATTCTTTTAAACACACAAATACATATTAAATAAATTTATTTGTAACTATTATAATTAGCTATAATGAGGAATAGAGAAAACATACTCATTATCATAACATCCCCAAACTATGAAAACAACTTCATGAAGAGAACACTATGGAACCAATAGGGACTCACTCTCTCCCCTTGTGGGTATTCCTAAATCATGGGTTGGCTCCTAATGGTCCTCAAAACAATGAAAATAGAATTTAAAAGAGAGATTTCATAATTTTACCTCTTGGGAGATGGATTTCTAATGCAAACCAAGGATTCTCTAGCCAAACTTCTTCTCCTTCAATGCTCTTTGAGACCTAATCTTCTAGGCTTCTTAGATAAGAGAAATAAGAGGGAATGGAGTTTAATTTTCTAAAATTTGGTGGAGGAATGAGAGATTTTGCAGACGAACTCAATCTAGAGTTTCATGAACATTAAATGGAGCTTGAGGGAGGCTCTCCCCTCTCCTATATAGGGATGGCCAAGTAAAACCCTAGGTCTAGCTAATGCACAATGTCTAATATGCCCTCTATGGCAGTCATGAAGAGTAGTTTAATTAGTGGAGTTTTCATAATCTAATGAGGGGTTTAACTAGTTTCTAATTAATGAAGGAAATTAACTAGTTTGGTCCAAAAATGACTAGTCTAAAGTTGAGTCTAATGGTCACATCAGGTCTAGTCCATAAACTCATATTATTAATAACAATAATATATATATATATATATATATATATATATATATATATATATATATATATATATATATATATATATATATGTATGTATATGTATATATATGTATGTATATGTATATATATATATGTATATGTATATATATATATATGTATATATATGTATGTATATGTATATATATATATATATATATATATATATATATATATATTGCAGAAGATAAACATTCTCCAATTCTAGAAATGTGGTAGTGACATAATGGTCAAAGACATAATAAAATCAGAAATTAGAGAGAGATTTGAGGGTGTTAACTATTGGGAGATTGATTCCCAATGTGGCTCCTTCAAATGAGCACAAGGATGAAAAATAAATACCAACTCCTAGTAAGACTCCTATTCCTCTAGCCTCTAGCAATTTTCAAGCTTCTAGCTTTCCTTGGGGATGAAAATGAGAAGGATTTGGGATTAGTTTGGAGGAATTTAGTGGAGGAATGAATTACTTGGGGAAGAACACAACATACGGTTTTTTTTCCTGAACTATTAATGAAGTGGAGGCTCCCTCCTCCTATATAGGAGCGGCCATCTTAGTCTAGGATTTAGCTAATGTAGAATGTCCACATTACCCCCATAGGTTGTCATGAAGAGTTATCTTAATTAAGGGGTTTAACTAAGAGGGTTCTAATTTAATTACTTATTCCCTCTTCTATAACTAGTCATGACAAGTCTAGTTGGGTTCGCTTAGGTTCATTAATAATTAGTCTAACTAAGGGGCTAACATATAACCATCTTCTATATATATATATATATATATATATATATATATATATATATATATATATATATATATATACCAATTATTATGAAATAAGGATATATTAATAATAAATAATATAAATGACAAAATTAATCATATTCTAAAAATATGGTATTGACAAATCTACCCTCCTTAAAAATAATTTTGTTTTTGAAATTAAACTAAACTAGCATAAGAACACAACTAAACAACAAGAACAATACCTCAAGGCTCGAAAAGATATGCGTAATGTTTGTGCATTTTATCTTCACTCTCCCATGTTGACTCACCTGGAGAGCGGCTTCTCCATGTGACACGAACTAAGGGAATGGTCTGGTTCCGCAATACCTTCTTTATGCGATCCAAAATCTCTACTAGCTACTCGAGATAACTGAGAGTCAGACCAACCTCGATCTCGGAGTGATCTAGTACATGACTAGGGTCTGCCACGTACCGTCTCAGCTGCGATATATGAAACAAGTCATGTACTCCCTCTAATGCAGGCGACAAGTCTAGTCTGTAGGCCACTATACCGAACCTCGCAAGAATACTGAAAGATCTGATGTACCATGGACTAAGATTTCCACCTCCACCAAAGTGAATCGTACCCCGTGTCGGAGAAATCTGCAAGAACACCAAATCACCAACCTAGAACAAAATACAGTCTTAACACAAAATCTAAAATAAAGCAATCACAAACAATTACAACAAAACTTATACCTCAAACTCCAAGGGTCTCTGATGGCTGTCAGCCCAATGCCGTTGTCTGTCCTGCGCCATCCGAAGTCTATCTCTAATGAGCTTTACCTTCTTAACTGCATCCACGACTATCTCTGGTCCCAACAAGGCTCTCTCATCAACATCATCCTAAGATAAAGTAGTACAATATCTTCGTACAGATGATCCTCCCAACAAGGCTCTCTTGAATGGTGATATCTCAATACTAGCCTGGTAATTGTTATTGAAAGCAAACTCTACCAGGTGAAGATGATCCTCCTAATAACCTCAGAGATCCAAAACACAAATGTGGAGCATATCCTCGAGAGTGTGAATAGTCCTCTCTGACTTCCCGTATGTCTGGGGGTGATATGAGGTACTAAACTTGAGCTGAGTGCCCAAGCTAACCTGCAAACTCTCCAGAAATAAAAAGTAAAACGACAATCCCAAACCGAGATGATGCCCATAGGAAATCTATGCAATCAGACAATCTGTCGCACATATATCTCCACTAGCTTCTCCGTAGACGTGCCCACTTTAAATTATAAGAAATAGGCTAATTTGGTCAACCTGTCTACGATGACCCAAATCGCGTCTTTTCCTCCCGGAGAACGCAGTAGTTCCGAAACAAAATCCATAGTCACATGCTTCCACTTCCACTATGGTGTAGAAGCATGAAAAATATGCCGGATGCCTATACGCGGCATATCGGTACAGAGCAGCATAGGCAGAGGCCTTAAGAGCCATCAAGCGTGCAACAGAGCCTTTTTTGCTAGAACAGAGCGTGAAACATAAAAGCTCAAAGGACCATCCACGTAAGGCAGTACGTCCAAGCCGCTTCAGCGTAAAACAGGGTACTTTATCGCCTCCAGGGCGTAAAACTCCTCCCCTTTCATACGCAGCATTGAGGTGTACAAGAGACGCTTCGTATTCCCCGAAGTGAACCTGTCAGATCCTGCAATGAACCTGTCAGAGCCTGCAATGAACCTGACGTCTGGACTTCTGGCAAAGGGATACGGCTCGACTACCCAAGCGACGGCTATAATGATGGCACTGCACTGCCACCCAGGCTGTCAAATACTGCCGTCCCCTTCGCATAAACTGCTTCTTCAAGCACAAAGGGATAGGCTGCCTTATTTTACACAGGCAAAATGTGAGCTGTTTACATTCTGCAGTAGACAAACCGCCTGCTACGCCAAAAGCTGCACTCCGTACGGGGTTCGAGGCACGTCTTTTTGCCTAATGCACAGAGCGGTGACAGTTTCTCGAGGCACGTCTCTGCGACTGATGCGCAGAAAGGGTTGCAGACCATCAAAGAACATGCCTCCACATTTAATGCACAGGATGGTGGCAAATCTTGGCATTTAATGCAAGATATTTGATTATATCTTCAAAAGCCGTAATTCTGGCTAAGACGTCCACATCAGCACTGTGGCACGGTACGCAGCGGCTTCTACGCCCATCCAGCATTTGTGCTCATTCGGTTCCTACGCCTGCTCGGCCTCTGTGCCCCTTCGGCTTCTATACCTGCTCGGCCTCTGTGCCCCTTCGGCTTCTACGCCTGCTCGGCCTCTGTGCCCCTTCGACTTCTATGCCTGTTCGGCCTCTATGACTACTCGGCTTCTATGCCTGTTCGACCTCTACGACCACTCGGCTTCTACGCCTGTTTGGCTTCTACGCCAGTTCGGCTTCTATGCCGGTTTGATAACTATTTGGCTTCTATGCCATGGTGACAGACATTTGGCTTCTATGCCAACCTCTTCTAAACAATGGATACCTACCTACGTGGCTTTTATGTCGTGATCTTCGTAGCAATTGTACGCGTTGTGTCCCTTAGTTGGACCCGCATCACACGCTCATTCAAAAGATCATCTATACGCAGGCATTGGTTACTTTAACCGTTGTGTAAAAGGGTGCTGTACTTTCTACTCCTCGGTTGTTACACCGACGGAGTGGTCACTGTCACTAAAACTCTATAAATAGAGACCTCTATCAATGAGGAACAAGGTCAAAAAACTTCAAACTTGAAGATCGAACCAGGTCGACAAAAATTGGAAGATCGAACCCGAGAGAGAGAGAGAGAGAGAGAGAGAGAGAGCACCCGGAGCTCAGGCAAAGAGTAGGGATCGACGACTTTGGCATCGTGCATCCACCCTCTTCTGCAACCTTCGAAGCTGCTTCCTGTCTTCTACGGCACTTCTTCAATATCGTGTGGTCCAAGGACTAAAGTGATCGACTGCAGATCAGACACCTATAGCAATATTTACCCAGATTAAATAAATTGTACTCCCATATCCTCGGATAGGATCAAATTGTACAAGTTTGTTTGTAAACCAAAGAAGGCGGGTTCTGTGTAAACCCCATATTGAATACATCTTCATTCTTTCGTTTAATACCACAAACAAGATGGCGACTCTGCTGGGTACATCTTTCTCTTCTGACGAGGAAGCAATTGCACAACACGATACGGTATCTATAGGAACCATGAAAAAGACACTGGTCGTCCATTTCGACCAGTCTGCCTCCGAAGACATGCTTCGAACCGGGGGTAGATCTCACTCTCCCTCCGTCCAAGACAACAGGAAGCTGCGCAAGGTCTGGATGCCCAAGACATCCTCTACCGTTCCTGTGGACTCTCCGACCAATGAGGTTGTAGCACTGCTCCCTCCGTGCCCTGCACGTAAAACTCAGTCTCCCGCTACGCGCGGTACAAACGAAACTTCGGACAAAGCCTCAGCGCTGACCCAGAAGTATTCACTACGCTATACGCGTAGGAACCAGTCTTCCGCTACGCGCGGTACAGACAAAACTTCGGACAAAGCCTCAGCGCTAACCCAGAAGTATCTACTGTGCTCTACGCGCAGAAACCAGTCTCCCGCTACGTGCGGTACAGACCAAACTTCTGGTAATGCCTCAGCGCCAGGTCAGAAGTAAAAATCATGCTCCAGGCGCAAGACAACATCTGACCTCTACGAGGAACCAGATGAGCACCGTAATTTTCGCAAGGGGAAGCAAGCAGCAGAATACTCGACTCATCGGCCGTTACGCCAGCGAAGGAGCAATCTGCCTACCCTCCGGATTATGCGAGAAGCCGACGGCCGACTGAGGACCTCTTCAGCCTTACGCCACTCTGAGCAAATCTCCAAATTACGCCAGGCGAAGTCCCACGACGTAAAGCAAGCTCAGGTTGCTACTCCTCCTGACCTGCGCAAATACCTAATCCAGAAGCGTAAGGAGAGGGGACCTTCCAACATGTCTATTACGCCCCCTAGCGAGCAATATTGTAATAGTCATAAAATTGTGATTGACTGTTGCTGTTCTAAAGCAAAACGGTCGGTTTTCGACCAATTGAGCTACTCTCAGTCTTTCCCGGAAGAAGAGCCCGCGTGTGCGTTCGTGAACATGGCTTCACACATACCTAGAGGAGGGTCGAGCTCAAGATGTCATCCCTCAGGGCCTCCGAGCTGAAGAAGATTCAAAGACCTCCTCAGGAACACTGAAGCTGGGGTGTTCCAAAACACCCGCGCAAGGTCACATCAACCAGCTTCGTACTCGTCTGATTCTGACGTTGGGGGTCGCCAATCTTCCAGATCAGATGCTGAGAGTATAGAGTCGACTTCTGCAGTGACCTATACTTATCCTTCGAGGATGCCAAGGGAAATGTGTCACTACCACATTTTAGGAAAAAGGGTATTTTAGTAATTTCCTATTTAAATAAATATTATGCATGGTAAATAATTTTTGTTGTATTATTTAATTATTGTTGGATGTTATTTAATTATTTTGGACTTATTTTAGTGGACCCAACTAGTTTAGTTTGGACCCATGGACCAACATGAATTAATTAGTTAGACTTGGCCCATTTAGAAAGCCCATAGTTAAGGAGATGGATTAAATTAATTAAATGATTAGACTAGAAGCTTCCTTCTTTAATTATTTCTTCATGAGAGGCCCCAAGGGATACATTGGACATTTTACAATTGCTTGGGGGAGGGGCTATGGCCGGCCTATTAAAGAGGGGGGGAAATTTCTCTCTCCTCTCATCTCATTCCAAATCTAGATCTAGAATTCTCCCACTACCAAATTCCCTCCATTCTCAATCCAATTCCCTACCAAATTCATTCCAAATTCTTCCCAATTCACCATTAGAGAAGAAGAAAGCAAAGATCTAGAAGAAGGAAGCAAGGATCTACAAAGAGGAGCAAGGATCTATAATTTGGAAGCAAGTTCATCTCAATTGGAGGTTTCATTGGGAATCCATCTCCCAATAGGTATAATTCAGATTTTCCCATTTAAATAGCTTCTAAATCTGAGATTTAATCATGTAAAATCAACCTATATGTATGTAGTACCCATAGGACTTTGTTTTGTGTTCATAGGAGACCCATGGAGAAAGTTATGGTGCTTTTTGTGTCAATTTTGTTGGAATTCCGAATTTATATTTTGTTGTGTGTGTCAATTGATCCTATAGATCAATTGGACATGAGATTTGTGTTTGAGGCTAGTGTCATATCCATATTGGGATACTTGTGGTTCGTATCCCAACTATTTGGTGATACGTGTCATTTGGGGGTTTTCCTCCGACACGGGGCTTTGAACATGTCGTATTTTGACACGGACACATAGATCTACTTTTGACGCTTTGATTTGTTCATAAATATTATTTGTGATTTGTTTGTGTCCTTCGGGGTGCATTTGGTTGTGTGTTGGACTCGTGTCGCATGCGTATCCTAGATCTAGTGGGATACGGTGAGATACTCTCCAATTGTGTGTATTTTTGCATAGATCTAATTAATTGTGGTTCAATTCTTCATTTATAATTAGTATATATATATGGATATTAAATATTTATTTTGTGTATTTATTATAGTAATAATTGTAGCATAGATCTATATTTTGGGTGTGCTAATATAATGTACAATATAATATGTAGCTTTCTTGCATGCAAATATATATGTTACTACTTGTTAAATAATATAATTTATACATAAAATGTTTTATAAAATATATTTGTATGTTTAATTGTGTAATTATATTATTTATAATTATTATGTAATTATTTGGATATTAATGTAAATATTTTAGGTGTGCTTCTAGCCATGTAAATTATATGTTCTTTGTTAAATATTTGAAGGTATAAGTTTATGTGTATATTAATATATATATGTACATTTTTGTATTAATGGTTTATATATATATATATATATATACTGTTTTATATATTCTGTTTATATATATATATATATATATATATATTGTTTTATATATTCTGTTTTTATATATATAATTATATATATATATAACTTGTTTTAGTGACAGAGAATTAATGACAGTAAAAATTGTCATTAATTAGCCGACTAATAGCAGCCGCTGTAGCCTTCGGGCAATTAATGACAAACCTGTCATTAATTGCAGCAGCGGGAAACAGCAGCTTTTCTGCGACGCTTTTTCGCGACAGTTTAACTGTCAGCGAAAACCAAAGCAGTGGCAGTTTATTATTTGGGTTTCGGTGACAGTCCTTCGGTGACAGTCCCGACTGTCACTATTTAAACTGTTTTGATTTAATCCTATTTTATTCACTGTTTTTCAATGACGCTTTGACAGATTTAATGTATATATTATATATTATAATTGTATATATATATATGTATATATATATGTGTTTTGTGAGGAATAATAATTGTAATAATATATTATATTATTTATATAAATGTTGGGTTGTATATATATTATTTTAGGGTATATATTAATTATATTATTAGTATACTTTGTGTGAGTTCTTTTTGAATCTAATTTGATTCCTAAATTATTGTAGTTTATCTCTATATTATTTTATAGATGTCTTGTGAGGTTGACTTTGGGTTTGACCATGTTTGACTTTAGTGGACTTTAGAGTTGACCATAGTTAACTTTTGACTTAGAATTGACTTATTGACCTAGAAGTTGCCTAGTTTGACTTGTTCTCTTTCCGGGACCTTGTATTAATGTGGTATTCCATATCTAGGTCTTCGAGGCACCGAGTCAGACATTTGTGAGACTGTTCATTGGACTTCAGGCGAGTACATTCTCTGATAGTTTCTCATTTATGATATCCTCTATGTTCGTTGTATCTAGTGTAGATATACATGTTCTCTTGACACTATGGTTACACGGATTGGTATATCCGGATCTCGTCATGAGATGTTATTCCTTGGTATATGGTGTATATGGTGCAAGTATTGTTTCATTGGTTATCTTGTACATGTACAGACACCGATTCTCGGGGAGACTAGCTATCTTCTTGGGGAATCTAGTGCCATAACGTACCGTGGTTGGATCTATTATACCAGTCGGGGTGGGGAGTATTTTAGTGTAGATATGTGATCATACCCTCCTTGTGCATGTCTTATTTCTTGTGAGTGTTGATCATACACCGCACGTATGATTAACCAGGCCATTATACTCTTGTGCAAGTTCCCAAGCCGATCACATGTTAAAGCTAGTACTCACACACTTAGTCATTAGTATTCTTGTTCCATCAGCATATTATTCATTATTGTATTTCTTTCCAGTATTTCCTTATTGTCTCTACATTCTTGTCTCTATTTATGCATCTTGTTTATCCACAGCTATTTACTGTTACATAGTTTTTATCATTATTTGAGAACTGCTGTTAGGGTTGTACTCTGCTCCTTTTCTGACTGGATATATTTTTCCAGATGACACTGAGGAGTACCCTACCTATTATGGACCCCAGGATGTTGTGGGTTTAGATTCTGAGACCCTGGCTCAAGTGGGACTTATCCCAACTGAGACAGTTGACCCTGGAGTTGTAGCTTTATAGTTTTGTAGTACTCTTTGTACTGGATTTGTCTCCAGCATATTTCTGTAATTTTTTTCAGACTCATAGATGTATTATTTTAGACTCATGAGTTGTATTGTGACTATTCTATTCTTATCTAATTCGTGTTCATTCTATCTTAGTTCTGTGATTGAGTACACTATCTTTTGGTGGTTCATTATATTAGATAGACTTTCTAGACAGCGTTCTACCGCCGATTCTGCGGCGTAGCCTGGGCGTTGTTTCCGACTAGTACCCTTACCCCGGGTGCGGGTCGTGACACGTTTTTGGTGGTGGCCCACGCAGGTCTAGCTTCACAAGTATGTGATATCGTGGTAGTGCGACAACTTAGTTGTACTACTGCGAGCCTGCAATAGGATATAGGATATAGGCTGAGATACTCAATCACATCTAGGAAAATTCTTTTGATTCAACTATTCTCCTTTGACGTTGATACTTGATCTCTTAAACTGTCCTTTCCTTGAATATCTTACATCTTGTGCCATATTGATTCTTTCTTTCGCTTTGTCTCAGGATGCCGCCTAAGACTAGATCACAGCAAGGGAGAGCAGTTTCTGAGAGGTTTGCGACATCCCGAGGGCCGGCACCAGTCACTTCTCCGGTGATTGGAGTGTCAGCTGCTTTCGGAGGTCCATCGCCCACTCAGAGGACTGTGCCAGCTGTATCTGAGGGGCTTCCACCTCCACCTCCTGTGCTAGCAGAGGCGTCACAGATGTTTACTCTGTTTCGTGAGATGCTCGAGGCACAGAGGGCTCAGTCGGAGGCACATCAGAGGCAGACCGACGTTCTACGGCAGGGCATCGAGAGTGCTCATCAGCTTGCTCGTGCTGTAGTTGAGAGAGGAGTTCCGGTCCAACAGCAGGTTGTTCCTCAGGTTGCTCAGCTTCGGCCAGGCAACATTCAGGACTTCAAGAAACTGGAGCCTAGGGTTTTCAAAGGGACGGAGGGCATCGTCTATGCTGATGATTGGCTCGAGGACATTGAGCGTCTTATGAGGGTGTCCCGTCTTTCTGAAGATCTGAAGGTTGAGGCGGTAGGACTTCAACTGTTCGACGTCGCTCGTACCTGGTTCAGGAATGAGCCGGTTCTAGTTGACGCAGGACAATCTTGGGAGGTATTCAGGGACCTTTTCAAGAAGAAGTTTTTCGCCCTGATAGACAGGCTTGACTTGGGGAGACAATTTGAGAGTCTCATTCAGGAAAGCATGTCTATGGAGGAATACGCTGCAGAGTTCGGTAGGCTGAGCCGATTTGCAGAGTACTTGGTGAGGGAGCCGGAGGTTCGAGCTATTCGTTTCCGAGAGGGTCTAAACTGGGAGGTGAAGATTCTCATTCTGTCTTTTTATGAGACATACTCGGAGATACTTGCGGAGGCACGCAAGGTTGAGCGGGATCTGGGTTTGAAGACCAAGAGAGACCGTAATTCTTTTCTGGGGGCCAACGGCAGTGCAGTATCTGCCAAATGTCCTCATTTCCAGTCCAGACCTTTCCAGCAGCCACAGCAGAACCAGACTCCAGCTAGAGCGCCTTTTCACCAGGCACCTCAGCAGCAGAGACAGTTACAGCAAGCTCCATGCAACTTCTGCAAGAAGCTCGGCCACATCTGGGAAGTTTGCAGAAAGAGGCTAGGAGTTTGTTTGTATTGTGGTACTGAAGGGCATCAATTGAGGGAGTGTCCTCGTCGTGCAGTTCAGGGAGCAGCTCCAGCTCCGAGGGCACAGATGAGACCACCTGCAGCACAACCGAGGGGACCGCTTCCGACACAGCAGTAGCGTTTTGTCCAGCATCAGCAGCAGGGAGGTGCTCGGCAGGGACGAGTGTTTGCTATGACAGTCGAAGAGGAGGAACCCACCGGAGATATCATCGCAGGTTCTATTCTTCTTGATTCCATTCCAGCTTTAGCTTTGTTTGATAGTGGTACTTCCCATAGTTTTGTATCTGTTTCTTTTGCTCTAAAGCATGGTTTGGTAGCTGAGTCTTTGCTTAGGACTTGCAAGATCATGACCGGGGGAGGCATTATCCTGGTTAATGATATTTGCAAGGATCGGAGAGTTACTCTGGGAGGCCGGGAGTTGAGTGCGTGTCTACTTGTAATGCCACTTCCGAGCTACGACATTGTACTCGGGATGGATTGGTTGAGTAGGCACCGTGCTAGCATAGATTGTAGAGGAGGTAGAGTTTTGTTTGGTCCGCTAGGAGAGCCAGAGTTCGAGTTTGCTAGAGGAGCTACAGACCAGGGAGAAGGCATTATTTGTGGAGCTATGGTGGAAGACAAGGAGTTGCCACATCCGTTGATAGCAGAATTCTTGGATGTGTTTCCTGAAGAATTGCCAGGATTGCCGCCAGATCGAGATATTGAATTTTTTATAGACTTGGTGCCAGGTGCAGAACCAATTTTGCAACATGTCTATAGAGTAAACAACAGCGAGCTGGATGAGTTGAAGAAGCAGGTGGACGAATTGCAGGATAAAGGGTTTATCAGATCGAGTTCTTCACCATGGGGAGCCCCGGTATTGTTTGTACCGAAGAAGGATGGATCGGTGCGCATGTGCATTGATTACAGGGCTTTGAATAATCTCACTATCAAGAATAAGTATCCTTTGCCACGGATTGATGATCTGTTTGATCAGTTGAGTGGTGCCAAGGTATTTTCTAAGATAGATTTGAGATCAGGCTACCATCAGGTGAAGGTGAAGCCGGAGGACATACCGAAGACTGCTTTTAGAACTCGGTATGGTCAGTACGAGTTTATGGTGATGCCGTTTGGTTTGACTAATGCACCGGCGGTATTTATGAACTTGATGAACAAGGTGTTCCACCAGTACCTTGACAAGTTCGTGGTGGTGTTCATCGACGACATACTCATATACTCGAGGACACCGGAGGAGCATGAGGAGCATTTGAGGATTATGTTGGACGTGCTGAGGAAGGAGAAGCTGTATGGAAAGTTGTCCAAATGTGAGTTTTTCTTGGACAAGGTGGAATTCTTGGGGCATGTTGTGACTGGTGATGGTATTTCAGTGGATCCGAAGAAGATTTCAGCAGTGGAATCTTGGAAGACTCCGAGTTCGGTAGCAGAGATCAGGAGTTTCTTGGGATTGGCAGGCTACTACAGAAAGTTTGTGCAAGATTTTTCGAGGATTGTCGATGACCAGACTCACAAGGAAGGATGTGGAGTTTGTTTGGACGGAAGATTGCCAGGCCGCTTTTGAGGAGTTAAAGAAGAGGTTGACGTCTGCTCCTATTTTGACATTGCCATCAGGGTCCGGAGGTTTCACTATTTATAGTGATGCATCGGGAAAGGGTTTAGGTTGTGTTCTTCAGCAGCATGGGAAATTGATTGCCTATGCATCCAGGCAATTACGTTCTCATGAAAAGAACTATCCTACCCATGATTTGGAGTTGGCAGCTGTCATATTCGCCCTGAAGTTGTGGAAACATTATTTGTACGGAGAGCGTGTGGAGATCTTCACAGACCACAAAAGCTTGAAGTACGTTTTCACGCAGAAGGAGTTGAACATGAGGCAGCGTCGGTGGTTGGAACTGATGAAGGATTTTGATATCTCTTTGCAATATCATCCTGGGAAGGCCAATGTAGTTGCCGATGCTTTGAGCAGGTATCCGGTAGCTATGTTCTTAACACAGGATCGATATTTGTTGGAGGACTTGGAGAGCTTGGGCATTGAGGTGATTGTTCCGGGTGGTACTATGCAGATGTGGGGATTGCAGATACATTCAGATTTGATGGATCGGATCAAGGCAGCACAGTATGATGACGTATCTTTGAGGAGTATCAGAGCTCAGGTGAGAGCAGGATTGGAGGATGATTTCACTATTGCAGAGGATGGATCTTTGAGGCATGGAGTTAGATTGTGTGTGCCTAGTGGGGAGTTGCGAGAGAAGATATTGCAGGAAGCGCATCGCTCTCAGTATTCCATACATCCAGGTGCTAACAAGATGTATCGGGATATGCGAGAGAGTGTGTGGTGGTATGGCATGAAGAGGGAAGTGGCACAGTTTGTATCCAGATGCTTAGTGTGCCAGCAGGTGAAAGCCGAGAGACAGAGGCCAGGAGGTTTACTTCAGCCATTACCCATTCCAGAGTGGAAGTGGGAACACATTACTATGGATTTTGTGTCCGAACTACCACGATCTCCAGGAGGGAAAGACGCGATTTGGGTCATTGTTGATAGGTTGACCAAGTCGGCCCACTTTTTGCCTTTCAAGGTGGGTTTGTCTACGGAGAAGCTGGCAGAGATGTATGTGAGGCAGATCGTTAGGATACATGGAGTTCCCGTCATCATAGTCTCAGATCGGAATAGTCATTTCACTTCTCATTTCTGGAGGAGTTTGCAGGAGAGTTTGGGCACTCAGCTCAAATTCAGTACTGCATATCATCCCCAGACAGATGGGCAGTCAGAGAGGACTATTCAGACTCTCGAGGATATGTTGTGCACTTGTGTACTAGATTTCGGGGGTTCTTGGGAGGACCATCTCCATTTGGTAGAGTTTGCTTACAACAACAGTTACCAGGCCAGTATAGAGATGTCACCTTTTGAAGCTCTATATGGTCGGAGGTGTCGTACTCCTTTGTCTTGGGACGATATTGGAGAGAGAGTTTTGCTTGGGCCAGAGATGGTTGTGGATGCAGCAGAGAAGGTTCAGTTGATCAGAGACAGACTTCGAGTGGCGCAGGACAGACAACGGCATTGGGCCGATAGCCATCGGAGACCCTTGGAGTTTGAGGTATAGTTTAGATTTTATTTTGTGTGCTTGTTCTTGGTTGTTTGTTATAGATAAGTTCTTAAGGTGGTGTTTTGTTCTAGGTGGGTGGTTTGGTGTTTCTGAGGATTTCTCCGACACGAGGCACGATTCACTTCGGTGGAGGCGGAAAGCTTAGTCCGCGATTCATTGGACCTTTCACTATTCTAGAGAGGGTCGGTGCAGTTGCTTATAGACTAGACTTGCCACCTGCATTGGAGGGAGTGCACAACGTGTTTCATGTGTCGCAGTTGAGATGATACGTGGCAGATCCTAGTCATGTATTGGATCACTCAGAGATAGAGGTGGGCCCTACTCTTAGCTATCCAGAGCAGCCAGTTGGAATTCTGGATCGGAGAGAGAAGGTGCTGAGGAACCAGACTATTCCTTTGGTGCGCGTCGCATGGAGGCATCACTCTCCGGGGGAGTCTACCTGGGAGAGAGAGGATGAAATGCGAGAGCGTTATCCATAATTGTTTGTACCTTGAGGTATGTTATTTTTAGTTATGTTCTGTTCATTGTTATGTTCTGTTCATTAGTTAGTTGTGATTCTTTAGTTCTGTTCTGTGATTTTCTGGGGGTAGTTTTCGTCTTTGAATTTCGAGGACGAAATTATTTTAAGGAGGGTAGACTTGTCACTACCACATTTTAGGAAAAAGGGTATTTTAGTAATTTCCTATTTAAATAAATATTGTGCATGGTAAATAATTTTTGTTGTATTATTTAATTATTGTTGGATGTTATTTAATTATTTTGGACTTATTTTAGTGGACCCAACTAGTTTAGTTTGGACCCATGGACCAACATGAATTAATTAGTTAGACTTGGCCCATTTAGAAAGCCCATAGTTAAGGAGATGGATTAAATTAATTAAATGATTAGACTAGAAGCTTCATTCCTTAATTATTTCTTCATGAGAGGCCCCAAGGGGTACATTGGACATTTTACAATTGCTTGGGGGAGGGGCTATGGCCGGCCTATTAAAGAGGGGGGGAAATTTCTCTCTCCTCTCATCTCATTCCAAATCTAGATCTAGAATTCTCCCACTACCAAATTCCCTCCATTCCCAATCCAATTCCCTACCAAATTCATTCCAAATTCTTCCCAATTCACCATTAGAGAAGAAGAAAGCAAGGATCTAGAAGAAGGAAGCAAGGATCTACAAAGAGGAGCAAGGATCTACAATTTGGAAGCAAGTTCATCTCAATTGGAGGTTTCATTGGGAATCCATCTCCCAATAGGTATAATTCAGATTTTCCCATTTAAATAGCTTCTAAATCTGAGATTTAATCATGTAAAATTAACCTATATGTATGTAGTACCCAAAGGACTTTGTTTTGTGTTCATAGGAGACCCATGGAGAAAGTTATGGTGCTTTTTGTGTCAATTTTGTTGGAATTCCGAATTTATATTTTATTGTGTGTGTCAATTGATCCTATAGATCAATTGGACATGAGATTTGTGTTTGAGGCTAGTGTCGTGTCCATATTAGGATACTTGTGGTTCGTATCCCAACTATTTGGTGATACGTGTCATTTGGGGGTTTTCCTCCGACACGGGGCTTTGAACATGTCGTATTTTGACACGGACACATAGATCTACTTTTGACGCTTTGATTTGTTCATAAATATTATTTGTGATTTGTTTGTGTCCTTCGGGGTGCATTTGGTTGTGTGTTGGACTCGTGTCGCATGCGTATCCTAGATCTAGTGGGATACGGTGAGATACTCTCCAATTGTGTGTATTTTTGCATAGATCTAATTAATTGTGGTTCAATTCTTCATTTATAATTAGTAAATATATATGGATATTAAATATTTATTTTGTGTATTTATTATAGTAATTATTGTAGCATAGATCTATATTTTGGGTGTGCTAATATAATGTACAATATAATATGTAGCTTTCTTGCATGCAAATATATATGTTACTACTTGTTAAATAATATAATTTATACATAAAATGTTTTATAAAATATATTTGTATGTTTAATTGTGTAATTATATTATTTATAATTATTATGTAATTATTTGGATATTAATGTAAATATTTTAGGTGTGCTTCTAGCCATGTAAATTATATGTTCTTTGTTAAATATTTGAAGGTATAAGTTTATGTGTATATTAATATATATATGTACATTTTTGTATTAATGGTTTATATATATATATATATATATATATACTATTTTATATATTCTGTTTATATATATATATATATATATTGTTTTATATATTCTGTTTTTATATATATAATTATATATATATATATAACTTGTTTTAGTGACAGAGAATTAATGACAGTAAAAACTGTCATTAATTAGCCGACTAATAGCAGCCGCTGTAGCCTTCGGGCAATTAATGACAAACCTGTCATTAATTGCAGCAGCGGGAAACAGCAGCTTTTCTGCGACGCTTTTCTGCGACAGTTTAACTGTCAGCGAAAACCAAAGCAGTGGCAGTTTATTATTTGGGTTTCGGTGACAGTCCTTCGGTGACAGTCCCGACTGTCACTATTTAAACTGTTTTGATTTAATCCTATTTTATTCACTGTTTTTCAATGACGCTTTGACAGATTTAATGTATATATTATATATTATAATTGTATATATATATATGTATATATATATGTGTTTTGTGAGGAATAATAATTATAATAATATATTATGTTATTTATATAAATGTTGGGTTGTATATATATTATTTTAGGGTATATATTAATTATATTATTAGTATACTTTGTGTGAGTTCTTTTTGAATCTAATTTGATTCCTAAATTATTGTAATTTATCTCTATATTATTTTATAGATGTCTTGTGAGGTTGACTTTGGGTTTGACCATGTTTGACTTTAGTGGACTTTAGAGTTGACCATAGTTGACTTTTGACTTAGAATTGACTTATTGACCTAGAAGTTGCCTAGTTTGACTTGTTCTCTTTCCGGGACCTTGTATTAATGTGGTATTCCATATCTAGGTCTTCGAGGCACCGAGTCAGACATTTGTGAGACTGTTCATTGGACTTCAGGCGAGTACATTCTCTGATAGTTTCTCATTTATGATATCCTCTATGTTCGTTGTATCTAGTGTAGATATACATGTTCTCTTGACACTATGGTTACACGGATTGGTATATCCGGATCTCGTCATGAGATATTATTCCTTGGTATATGGTGTATATGGTGCAAGTATTGTTTCATTGGTTATCTTGTACATATACAGACACCGATTCTCGGGGAGGCTAGCTATCTTCTTGGGGAATCTAGTGCCATAACGTACCGGGGTTGGATCTATTATACCAGTCGGGGTGGGAAGTATTTTAGTGTAGATATGTGATCATACCCTCCTTGTGCATGTCTTGTTTCTTGTGAGTGTTGATCATACACCGCACGTATGATTAACCAGGCCATTATACTCTTGTGCAAGTTCTCAAGCCGATCACATGTTAAAGCTAGTACTCACACACTTAGTCATTAGTATTCTTGTTCCATCAGCATATTGTTCATTATTGTATTTCTTTCCAGTATTTCCTTATTGTCTCTACATTCTTGTCTCTATTTATGCATCTTGTTTATCCACAGCTATTTACTGTTACATAGTTTTTATCATTATTTGAGAACTGCTGTTAGGGTTGTACTCTGCTCCTTTCCTGACTGGATATATTTTTCCAGATGACACTGAGGAGTACCCTACCTATTATGGACCCCAGGATGTTGTGGGTTTAGATTCTGAGACCCTGGCTCAAGTGGGACTTATCCCAACTGAGACAGTTGACCCTGGAGTTGTAGCTTTATAGTTTTGTAGTACTCTTTGTACTGGATTTGTCTCCAGCATATTTCTGTAATTTTCTTCAGACTCATTGATGTATTATTTTAGACTCATGAGTTGTATTGTGACTATTCTATTCTTATCTAATTCGTGTTCATTCTATCTTAGTTCTGTGATTGAGTACACTATCTTTTGGTGGTTCATTATATTAGATAGACTTTCTAGACAGCGTTCTACCGCCGATTCTGCGGCGTAGGCTGGGCGTTGTTTCCGACTAGTACCCTTACCCCGGGTGCGGGTCGTGACAAAATGGGAGTTTACGCCATTGAAGACGAACGCGAGGAAGCTTCGCCGTCAGGAAACGCGGAACAACGCATCACTATACTGGAGACGTCTCTGAAACAAATGCAATCCCTAATGGAGAACATGCACCAGATGATGCTAACTCAGCACGCAACTGCCATGGCTCAAGCGTCGGTCCCGCGAACTCAGATACGTGTGGGGGTGGACTTGCCACCATCCAACCCAAGCCAAGAGCCTGCTCTAGATCAAGAGTCAGCAATTCCTCCGCTTCCTCACTCGGTGAATATATTACCTCCCGTCGGAGTCACGATACATCCAACTCCGCACTACACCGTAGCCCCGCTTCCAACTGAAAATCCGATGCAGGCAGTGCGGGAGTTGAAAGCCCAGTTTGACGCCTTGAAGCACAAAGATCAGCTCAAGAAACTGGGAATCAACCAGCCTTACCCAGCTATCTGGGAAGAAGTCCTTTTTCCTCCGAAGTACAAACCTCAGACTATGGCTCTGTTCGAAGGAAAAACATCACCAAGTCAATACATGAACTATTTCAGTATGATGACGGTGTTGCTACAAGGGAACGACGCCCTCCTCACTCGGGTGTTCAAAGGCTGCCTCTCAGGAGTAGCCTATCAGTGGTACCGTAGCTTGGCGGACAACTGCATTACTTCCTTCGAAGACTTTAAAGCTTTATTCTTCATGCGATTCTACGAGGGTGGAATGGACATGTCTATGTCCTCTCTCATCGAAGTCAAGCAAAAGGAAAAGGAGGACGTTCGCACCTTTGTCGAACGTTCTCGTCAGGCCACCTTACAAATGCCTCCAGGAGTTCCAGACTCGGCGTTACTAGACATTTGCAGGAAGAACCTCCTTCCCGTAGTCTCGGTGTTTACAGGACCATATCAGTTCCATGAGTGGCCTTCGTTCATCGTCTCGATAGTGGCCGCCGAAGACAACAGTCGCAAGGCGCGCGACAATGGCATCATGATCTCCGCCTCCGATAGAGGCAAAAGGTCATCTCCTAGCAGCGACCATCCTCGCAGCTCCAAGGGAAAAGAAGCTCTGATGGTCAATACGTCCAGACAAAAGACGGCGGCGACCACGCAGACGAAGCTCGGGACTTCCAGGCCCGTCGAAGTCTACTCTTTCGACGACAACGATATCCCTAGTATATTCGAGTGTCTCGTCAAAAGCGGCAAGATCACCCTTCCGGAGCTAAGGCGGCACCAAGAAGTCGGCAGTACTGATGACCCCAAATACTGTGTCTTCCACAGATACGTACACCACCCAACAAAGGTGTGTTACATACTGAAGAGGAAGATCCAGGGGTTGATCGATGCTAAGGCCATCACTCTACACAACACCGAGAAGACGATCACGGCCAACATGATCTCTCTGCGGTTCGGCGATCTGCCTTCCCAAGAGGTCATGAACTGTGTCACGCCCATTTCTCGAGCTACGATGGACATCGTCAATCTCCCTCCATCTAGAGATCAAAATCAAGACCTGGTACCCCTGACCACCCGGCAGGGCAAGATTATGTGGGTTCATCCGGATTTGGTGTCAGAGCTCGAGGAAGAGACTAAAGCTACTAAAGCTATGTCTAGAAGAAGCTCCAAGCGCAAACCATGCCATATGGTCGCAACTTCTTCGCCATCGGACGAAGATGAGGTACTTGCTGCAACCCGTTCAGGGAAAGCCTACCTCAACGACTGCGGAGCAAGTCAGAAGGATGCACCGGCGGACGCTTCAACTGCCAAACCTTCAGGACTAGGCCCCGTCGTACCAGAGGCCAGCCCTTCAAAACCGACGCCGGCAGACAAAGGGAAGCAAAGAGAAGTGCGCTTTGATAAACCTGTGAAAAATATTCCAAACAAAGGTAGTAAGAGACCGGAGAGGCCCCTTCATAGATTTTGTCGCATATGGAATCTTGCCAGAGGACCCCAAAGAAGCAGTATCCGTCAAAAGACGATCATTACGCTTCTACTTCGATGTATCTTCACAATGCCTATATCATTGGACTTATGACGGACTGCTATTAAGATGTCTCTCAGGCGATGAAGCACAGCAGATAGAAGCTCACGATGGCGTATGCGGAGCGCATCAGCCCGGTCCTAAGCTACAGGATCGTATCAGGAGAATGGGCTATTACTGGCCCACTATGATCACAGACGCGATCAGCTATGCAAGACAATGCAGAGCCTGTCAGGTTCATACAGACTTCATACATCAACCGTCTGAATATCTACATCCTACGTTGCATCCTGGCCCTTCGAAGCATGGGGTATGGATATCATAGGTCCTATTCACCCGTCTTCTTTCAGAGGCCACCGGTTCATACTGGCCATCACGGATTACTTCTCCAAATGGGCAGAGGCGATCCCTCTGGCTGAGGTAAAGGCGTATGACGTAATCAGCTTCATCAAGCATCACGTCATTTATCGCTTTGGGATTCCCCGAAGGATAATCCATGACAATGGGCCTCAGTTCATCAGCCAAGCGTTTCATCGATTTTGTGATAAAAATCGAATACATAATATTGCCTCTACGGTATATTATCCAGCTGCTAATGGTTTGGCGGAAGCTTTCAACAAAACCATTATCAAACTCCTGAAGAAGTTCGTCTCTTCGAACAAAAGAGACTGGAATGAGAAGTTGGGCGAATATCTCTGGGCATACCGCACAACGGTACGGATACTGACAGGTTGTCCCCCCTTTTCACTGGTCTACGGGAGCGAAGCAGTTCTTCCCATTGAAATCCAGATCCCGTCGCTCAGGATAGCCGTGACTAATGAGCTGACCCAAGAAAAGAATGACCTATTAAGGCTTCAGGAGCTCGAAGGATTAGACGAGAAATGCCTCCAAGCTCAACAGCGCATCGCACTCTACCAAGCACGCATTTCCAGAGCTTTCAATCATAAAGTAAAGCAAAGAGTGTTCAAGGTCGGCGAGCTAGTCTTAGCCGTAAGAAGGCCAATGATTCTCACTCACAGGAGTAAAGGGAAATTTCAGCCCAAGTGGGAAGGCCCTTATGTGATCGAGACAACGTTCTCGAATGGCGCTTACAGGTTAGCCCAGCCTAATGGAGACCTATTAATGGCTCATATAAACGGTAAATTCCTGAAGAGGTACTATGCTTAACCTCCTCTACCCCAGGGTGGAATATAGCTGGAATCCCAATTCTGATAAAACTACTTCCACAACGAAGCTAGTTAGGTCATATTGTATTATGTCTGTATGACCTCTGAATAGGTATGTCCTGCTAGAAGTTTATCGAGAGTTTATCACATCCATACTACCTCTGATATCACTCTCACCTAAACCTGTCATTTATATTCCGAAATGATGGGTCCACAAAGTCAGAAAAGATTCGCTTTATTTCCAAAAAGAGCAGAATTATATTAGGGAAGCTAAAAGCAAGAAAGGGTATATCATTGCGGGGGAGCAGTCAGATCATGAATCAGCTTCGCCAGTGCAGCTACCTTCTCGCCCCTAGAAACTAAGGCATCAGCGCGGGCCCGTTCCAGCCGTGCCTTAGGATTGTTCGTAAAGGACAGTTCGACCCTTGCCCGAAGAGAGCCAGCTCGAGCAGCTTCTGCACGCTCCAGGTCCCGTCGTGCGGTGCTCAGTCAACCAGACGCTACGCCTAGACCTGCCAGCGACTGAGAAGCCCACTCCTCTGCCCGGGCGAGTTTCTCCTTCAACTTGCGGACCCTCGCTGCGTTCCCTTTGTACTCGGATTGGCACTTCATCTCGAGAGCAAGAGCCTCCTCCACGACGGCCTTTCTTTTATCCATCTCCAGCTTAAGGGCTTTGATGGAATTATCTAAGCTCTCCAGCTGTTTGGTAAGCCGCACAGTCATGGAGTCGTATCTGGCCTGGACTTCGGCTTCAAAACTGCCCCGAGTCAGCTGCAAGTATTCGTTAATGGGTTGCTCCAACCCATTAACCATCGCCTCCAGGGCGTCAGCTACCCCAGAATTGCCGAACTCTCTGACGGCCCCAATCAAAAACTGGAAAGCCTTCTTCAGACTCTCAAAATCCAGATTCTTCGCCAACACCATTGTTATCAGCGTGTTTAAATTGGCGTAGAAGGTGCCGGTATACAGCTCGGTCAGCGCAACCAGATCTGGTTGAACGCCAGGAGTGGCCACGATATTGGCGAGTTCCCCTCCAAGGATGATTGCAGACGAGGTGGCCACAGCCGCCGCCTCGACAGGTGGTGCGACCGAAGAAGGTGCAGCAACGACGGTCGAAGTCATCGCCATACTCACAAGAGGCAAGGTCACGATGACGGGTTTGTCCACCTCTTGAGATGATAAAACCACTCCGGGCGAGCTGGCCCCCGAAGCCATTTCCTCCTCGAAGTGGAATGCCTCCGTATCATCGTCAGGAGCCCGAGCAGAGCCAGAAGGCGTTTCAACGCTATACTCCCCGTGGGCACCATCCCCTGAGAAGAGGATAAGAAAGTTGACATCAATATGATAGTAATCTTTCTAAGAGGAGATATAAAGATGACCTTTACCCGTAGCCAACGGTATATATGCCGCGTCTGCAACCGATGTAGCTATGTCACGCCTTAATGACGCAATACGAACTATCATACCTGGAGAAGGAGGTGGGCCAACCGACATCGCCAGGAGCTCCACCAAGCCTCCGTCAAGACGTGTTCGAGGTTCGTCAGCTGGAACCTCGCTGGTCATGCTCACGGACGCAGCAGGAGTTTCCTCCGTTGTTGGTCTAGAGAAAGATTCTCCCATTTGCCTCGGCCACGCGGGCGATTTCATTCCACTACCGGAGGTAGTGGCAGCAATGGCAGCCTCAAGCAGGATTTCTCTGACACCGCCAGCCGAAACTGAGGGTCCCTCTCCGAGAGACGGGGAACCTCCAATCAAAGGGACATCCCCAATAGGAGAGGCAGCAGGTTCCTCTCTAGGAGCCTCAATGCCAGGAATCCGGAGAGGGCGATCAGCCGTCTTCTTCTTCCTCTTGCGAGAGGAAGTCTGCTTCGAGACAGAAGCCCTTCGCTTCCCTGAGATCGCCAAAGCCCCCGCAGGCGGAGGCACTTCACACCTCGGCACCGACACCAGAGGCTCATCCGGAATGGCGGACTCCTCACCCTCGTCAGATGAAACCGAGGGGACTTCGATTCTTCCCCCAGGCTTGGAGGAAGGCACCCTGAAGCTTCCAAGCATGTCAAAGTCGCGATGGAGGGTGTTGATCGCCACGTAGAACTGAGCATACTAATGGAGGATGCACAGCTCCGTGGAGAGGGTGGCGACCGGCACAATGAAGATTGCTCCCGTGCAGCCCATGATGAAGTACCGCCACCCCCTGGCTCCATCAATGAGTCTGCCCCGGGACCTGAAGCTGGTGATGGCATTGCCCACGTGCAGCTGATCGTACCCAAACTGCCTCACGAACCGACTGGGCAAGTAAGGCTCGAAGAAGCAATGATCCTCGCTTCTGTATAGCAAATGGGAGGGTCTGATGCAGACCAACTAATTAAAGGCTTTCGGGGAAAGATTGGTCTTTTCTCCGCCTAAATTCTCGAGCCTAATCCCCGACTGATTATGATGTATAGAAGGGACGGTGCAGAGGAGCTTCCAACAATGACCAAGGCTCAGCGCCAGCCGACAGTCCACGACTGTGGTCACGTTCCAGAGGGAGCCCTTGTAGTTCAGCAAGAAACTACCCCCCGCACTGCTACTAGGACCGGGAGACATCACCCGGGGGTTGTGAAGAATTAACCATCCCATCAAGTACTGGTATGGTAACTCCACCCGGGGAAAACTCTCATGCCGAGCTTCATCGACGAGCAACCCGTCAGTCATGGCTCGCAGTCCAGCCTGTATACTGCACACTATGGCAGGAAGCAAGCCTAGCCTTGCCCCGAACACCAGACGGACGGCGGGCCACAGGATGTTCCGATGAATGCGGTCCGCGGACGTGGTGTCAGGCACCACTACTCGACGCAGCCATAGGGAGAGAAAGCCGGCCAGCTTGGCTTCCTCAGACAAAGGCCTGTGGCAGTGCCTCAAGTAACTATAGGCCTTAGTGCCTTCAGGGTACTTTCCTACCCCGTCACTAAGAAACTGATCTGGAACGTTGGCCTCCTCCATAAGGTCCTCAACGACCTCGGCACTGAGCACGGCCAAACAGTCCACGGGCTCATGCTTATCCCCCAAAACCTTCACCGACTTGACGGCCCTGGCCTGGTGGAAGAAGAGGTAAGACATCCACTTAGTGGTGTGAGCCAAGTCAGAAGGCTCATTATAAAAGGTAGTGCACGCGAGGTAGTGGCACATCAGCTCCTGATACACCTCCACAACCCGAGGATCCGAGTCCTCCAACTCCCGGTTGGTAGGAACATACTCTTTATACGGGGTATCCCCCATCGGCAGTCTCGAGATCGCTGCCATTTCGTGGAGGGCCAACCCCAACTCCCCCAGTAGAGTGGCGAAGGTCCAGGTGAGCGAAATGTATCGCTCCATCAGCGCCAGAAAGAGGTTAGGGTTGGGAGGCAACCCAACACTCGTCACGCTCACGGCGGTATACAGTCCGATGATTTCCAGCTCTCTCCGAAAATGCTTCAAAGCCCAGTCAACTAGGCAGGACCATCGAAGATTTATTGGGGTGATCCGCCCATTGCACCTAGGATTCTCCTTGGGGTATACCCCCCCTCGCACCATGAAGTCATTACAGAAAGTCGGCAATTGCACCGGCTGGATCACTGAACTGTCTTCACTCGGGACGCTGCCCGGGCAGAGTCCCCTGAACAACGTCACGAAGCCAGTGGGGCGGCTGACGAACGACCCCCGGTCGGCTCTTTTCAGACGAAAGATCTTTCCCGGCTTCCCGTGAAGATCAGGAGTCAGCGTCCACGACATCCTCCTGCGATGTATAGCATGGAAGAAAGCCAAGATCGAATAATCTCTCGGCATCGTGGGCAGACACAAGACCATGCTCTCGGCAGGGAAAACCCAAGGTTCTCTCTTGGGCTTCGTCTGGGACTGCTTGTCTATCATGTCCCCAAAGAGGAAGGCCGGCTTGATGTACTGCTCCCCATCTACGTACGTTAGGGGCTCCCCGTTGATCATGCTCAGCAGCATTCGCTCGCCCTGAGCCGATATCAAGATCCCCCTCCCTTCGGGATACTGGGGTCCGGAGATAGGAAATGTCACGTACGACAGATCCTCCAAGTAGTTCGAGTGCAGCATCCCAGCAGCGGATCCCATCACCTCGGCCAGTGGAGACTCATGCAAGTCGACTACAAAAATGCAAGGAAAACACGTCATTACGAACCTTGCAACATAAAGACCAAGAAGCGACAGTCGGTGCTTTACGCCAAGACTGTACAAAATTTGGTCATCCTACGCCAGGAGTTATATCCCGAAAGCGTAATTGGCGGTATACGGTCCGTGCTTTACGCCAGACTGCTAAAATTCTAGTTATTACGCCGGAGGTCCCATCCAAAGCATAAAACTAAAATTTTACAGTATACACCAAGTCTTCGGCAGCCAGAGCTTTTACGCTCATAACTACGAAGACATGGAGTTTTTACGCTGACACATTAGAAATGTGGGCGTAAAAGATGAAAACGTCTCTATGCGTCATCTTCCTCAAAGAGGCTATCAGCACAGAAGATGACCTAGCGCGGTCACGTTCAACGTGTGCGAAGGATTTTTCGTCGTTCTTTGTCATTTCCGATGGCTATACCTCTAAGACCGGGTGCGCTACTCGTCGGCAGGATCCTTCGCTCAAAAGGAAGTTCGCATCGCCCGACCAAAGACTCTCTCGTCGGGGTAGAAGCATGAGAAGAAGAGCCTATGCTCTTTCCCTTGGTGGAGAGGGTTTGCTTCGGCGCCATTACTGGAAACCTGGAGTGCTCGGAGAAAGTACGAGGGAAAAAAACTTAAACAATCAAAGCTCTCTCTCGCAGAAGACGGATAAAAAGTTTCTCTCTCCAGAAGCTTGGGATATATATAGAGTTTGGGTCGACTCCTCGAATCCTCAGGCGGCTCCTCGAAACCCCAACCGAATCTCACAAATTAAATATTTGGTTATGATTGGGTACTACGTCAGCCTGCTACTCTCGAAAGACGGACAGTCAGCAAATTCGAAGAGTTTTTCGTGCAAAAGCAGGTCAGCGGTTCCTATGCTAAGGAGCTTTCTACGCTCAACAGCAACAGATCTACGGTTTTACGCTCGCAAGCTACAAGTCTATGATTTTTACGCCCGGATGCCTTTGTGCTCGGTAGCTTTTATGCTCGAGAGGCTACAAACCTACGACCTTTTACGCTCAACAGGTACCAAATCGATGATCTCACGCTCGGTGGCACTTAGTTTACGCTCGAAGGCAACAGATCCGCAACCTCTACGCTCGAAAGATTTCTTTCATTCACAGGCTACAAATCTACAGTTCTACGCTAAGAAGCTTTCTACGCCCGACGGCAACAGATCTACGGTTCTATGCTCGCAAGCTATCAGTCTATGATTTTATGCTCAGATGCCTTTGTGCTCGGTAGCTTTTACACTCGAGAGGCTACAAACCTACGATTTTACGTTCAGCAGCTCCAAATCGATGATCTCACGCTCGGTGGCTTTCTACGCTCAACAGGCCTACGAACTCAAGATTTTTAGCTCATCTACGCTACGGATATCTGACTTTTCGTAAATCCGAACTCAAGGCGGTCGATTACAAGAGTTCACACAGAAGATACTCCATCTTGACCTCAACATATCCCAAGTACCCAAAGCATACAAGAGTTCAAACATTAAGAAATTACTCTTCTCGGGTCAATTGGAGATTTATCCAGACTCTAGTCTGAATATCTCGTCTATCAAAAGATGGCAACTCAGTTAGACAGCCATTTCTCGACCCTGTTCCAAGGGATTTTTCGAGAAGTCATTCTTGAAGACGAAGTCTGAACAAAAATTATGTTCATCAGAAGTTCAGAGCTCTACGCGGTTCCTCAGTCCTAGCAACAGGACAGTCTAAAAAATGTTCAAAATGCTCAACAAAGCGTTCTGTGGACTATTCGCTATGCGTGAAGGACAGGACCTAGCACTCTTTCTACATATTCAGCGTACAGGATCAGACGTGTCGAAGCTACACATATTCAGACTTCACAGCAACGTATGGCAAGACGATCATATGCGGAGAAGAAAGACGGTTTTATTAAAATCAAATCATGATTACATATGAGGGAAATCCTGTCTACAAGGAGTTTTTTTTAATTTTTCATGGTTACATATGAGGGAAATTCCGTCTACAAAGGATTTCCCCATCGTCGTCGGAAGATCGCCCCCAGGATCCGTTCTACCGGGTTCTCGCATCGGTGCGGGTCTTCCTCTTCTTCGAAGGAGATGATCAGTGGCGAAAAAACGACAGAGTTGGGGCATGCATAAATTATGCAGATCCCATGCTCCGTGCGCCATGGCGGATTGGGTTGAGGTATTAAACCCAACTCAGTCCGGGGAGACGGCTGTTACAGCTTGTCTTCTCTCTCATCCCCGAGAGTATAACAGGAGAATACACCGCTTGCAAGCAGTGTGGTCTAAAATGACCCTTCCCTTCTCCTGGAAGAACAGCCATATAAAGTTGCTGATTATCCCGAGCAAGGGAGGCTAAGATATCCTTCCATGATCCATCGTTGCAGTGGACACTTGCTCGAAGACGCCGTCTTTTTTGGCTCCTTACACGCTGGAAGAACATGATCTCCTTCTTCCTCAAATCGACCCGGCGAACTCCGGCGATCATCTCTGCTTGGTGATGAAAATGTGGGGAGAACATGCTAACTCCCCCAGCCTTTTTATAGGCGAAAGGGGTCACACCGATCCCCAATAAATCCGCCATAAAGTCGGCATCGACCGTTTCAATGTTCCATTCAGAAACGTTTCGAGTCACGAGGTGTGGTTCATGCTTCATTCAAAGCATTCCAACTTTCGAGGAATTTGAAAGCTTTGAAGGGGGTCTTGTAGAAGCATGAAAAATACGCCGGATGACTATACGCGGCATATCGGTACAGAGCAGCATAGGCAGAGGCCTTAAGAGCCATCAAGCGTACAACAGAACCTTTTCCGCTAGAACAGAGCATGAAACATAAAAGCTCAAAGGACCATCCACGTAAGGCAATACGTCCAAGCCGCTTCAGCGTAAAACAGGGTACTTCATCGCCTCTAGGGCGTAAAACTCCTCCCCTTTCATACGCAGCGTTGAGGTGTACAAGAGATGCTTCGTATTCCCCGAAGTGAACCTGTCAGATCCTGCAATGAACCTGTCAGAGCATGTAATAAACCTGACGTCTGGACTTCTGGCAAAGGGATACGGCTCGACTACCCAAGCGACGGCTATAATGATGGCACTGCACTGCCACCCAGGCTGTCAAATACCGCCATCCCCTTCGTGTAAACTGCTTCTTCAAGCACAAAGGGATAGGTTGCCTTGTTTTACACAGGCAAAACGCGAGCTATTTACGTTCTGCAGTAGACAAACCGTCTGCTACGCCAAAAGCTGTACTCCATACGGGGTTCGAGGCACGTCTTTTCGCCTAATGCATAGAGCGGTGATAGTTTCTCGAGGCACGTCTCTGCGACTGATGCGTAGAAAGGGTTGCAGACCGTCAAAGAACACGCCTCCTTATTAAATGCACAGGATGGTGGCAAATCTCGACATTTAATGCAAGAGATTTGATTATATCTTCAAAAGCCGTAATTTCGGCTAAGACGTCCACATCAGCACTGTGGCACGGTACGCAGCGGCTTCTATGCCCATCCAGCGTTTGTGCTCATTTGGCTTCTACGCCTGCTCAGCCTCTGTGCCCCTTCGGCTTCTATGCCTGCTCGGCCTCTGTGCCCCTTTGGCTTCTACGCCTGCTCGGCCTCTATGCCCCTTCGACTTCTATGCCTATTTAGCCTCTACGACCACTCGACTTCTATGCCTGTTCGGCCTCTACGACCACTCGGCTTCTATGCCTATTCGGCTTCTACGCCTGTTCGGCTTCTATGCCGGTTTGATTATTTGGCTTCTATGCCATGGTGACAGACATTTGGCTTCTAGGCCAACCTCTTCTACACAATGGATACCTACCTACGTGGCTTTTACGCCGTGATCTTCATAGCAATTATACGCGTTGTATCCCTTAGTTGGACCCGCGTCACACGCTCATTCAAAAGATCATCTATACGCAGGCATTGGTTACTTTAACCGTTGTGTAAAAGGGTGCTGTACTTTTTACTCCTCGGTTGTTACACCGACGGAGTGGTCACTGTCACTAAAACTCTATAAATAGAGACCTCTATCAATGAGGAACAAGGTCGAAACACTTTAAACTTGAAGATCGAACCAGGTCGACAAAAATTGGAAGATTGAACCCGAGAGAGAGAGAGAGAGAGAGAGCACCCGGAGCTCAGGCAAAGAGTAGGGATCGACGACTTTGGCATCGTGCATCCACCCTCTCCTGCAACCTTCAAAGCTGCTTCCTGTCTTCTACGACACTTCTTCAACATCATGTGGTCCAAGGGCTAAAGTGATCGACTGCAGATCAGACACCTATAGCAATATTTGACCAGATTAAATAAATTGTACTCCCATATCCTCGTATAGGATCAAATTGTACAAGTTTGTTTGTAAACCAAAGAAGGCGGGTTCTGTGTAAACCCCATATTGAATACATCTTCATTCTTTCGTTTAATACCACAAATATATGGGATGGATAAAGGATGAAGCAATCAACCTGGCCTCTGTCTATCCACCTTTAACTACTGGCACATTAAACACCTGGATACGAAATACAACACCTCCCTCTTTGTACCATACCATTATACGTGCTCTCTCAGGTCTTGATACATCTTGTTGGCACATGGATTCATCTAGTACTAAGAACGATGCACCTTCTGTAGAACCTCCTCGTGCAACTCCCCACTCGGTACACATAATCTAGTAACGTGCCGCAATGATCTATCATCAGCAATAGTGAAATCTTCTGATAATCCTGGCTGAACTTGTGCTCTGATATTCCTCAATGCCTCATCATCATACTGTGTAGCGCTATTTTTTCTATCAGCTCGGACCATATCTAAAATTCCTATATATGTATCTTAATACCAGGAACTAGCACATCAATTCCCAAGCTCTCAAGATCGGCCAACAAGTATTTGTCCATCATGAAGTACATAGCCATTGGATACCTGCTCAAGGCATTGGCGACTACGATGACCTTTCCTGGGTGGTACTGCAATGAAATATCGAAGTCCTTCATCAGCTCCAACCACCCCCTCTGCCTCATGTTTAGCTATTTTTGCGTAAACACGCACTTCAAGCTCTTGTGGTCTTTGAAGACCTCCACATGCTCTCCGTACATATAGTATTTCCACAGTTTTAGAGCAAAGATGACCGTTGCCAACTACAAATTGTGGGTGGGTAGTTTTCTCATGATGACGTAATTTCCTGAAAGCATAGGCAATAACCTTTCTGTGCTGCTGAGAATGCAACCCAAACCCTTCCCTGAAGCATTACTATAGATAGCGAATCCACTTGTTCCCGATGGCAACGTCAATACTGGAGTTGTCGTCAATCGCTTCTTTATCTCATTAAATACGGCCTGATAATCCTTTGTCCAGACAAAATCTATATCCTTCCTAATCAGCCTAGTCATTGGCTCCACAATTGTGGAGATGTCTTGTACAAATCTCTTGTAATAACCTGTTAGTCCCAGAAAACTCCTGATTTCAGATACTGAACTTGGATTAGTCTACGACTCTACTACAACGATCTTCTTCAAGTTAACTAAGATCCCGTCACCCATTACCACATGACCAAGGAATTAAACCTTGTAAAGGAAGAACTCATACTTTAAAAGCCTCCCGTAATATTCCTCCTTCCTGAGAGTCTCCAAAACCATCCTTAGGTGCTCCTCATGCTCCTCCGGTGTCTTCGAATACATAAGAATGTCATCGATGAACACCACCATAAACTTATCAAGGTACTGGTGGAATAACTTATTCATTAGATTCATGAATACTGCCTGTGCATTGGTAAACCTAAACGGCATCACCATGAACTTAAACTTGCCATACCGAGTATAAAAAGTTATCTTCGAAATATCTTCCTTCTTCACTTTCACCTGGTGGTAGCCTGACCTTAAGTCTATCTTCGAGAATACCTTCGCTCCGCTCAACTGATCAAAAAGATCATCTATCCTCGGCAGCGGTTATTTGTTCTTGATAATGAGGTTGTTCAGAGCCCTTTAGTCGATACACATGTGTACCGACCCATCCTTTTTTGGTACAAAAAATACTAAAGCATCCCACGGCGATGAACTAGATTTAATGAAACCCTTATCCTATAACTCATTAACCTGCTTATTCAATTCTGCCAGTTCGATATTGTTGACGCTATAGATGTGTTGTGATATTGGCTCTGCGCCTGGCACAAAGTCTATAGAAAACTCAATATCTCAGCCTGGCGGCAATTCCAATAACTCCTCTGGAAAGACATCTTGGAACTCCTCTATAAAATGATATAGTAGCTACTTTTCTTCCACCATGGCTCCACAGATGATACCCTCGCTCTGCTCCGCTGATCCTCTAGTAATCTCAAAGTCTGGCTCTTTTGGCAGTCAAAATAATGCTCTGCCTCCATGATAATTTATACTAGCATGGTGCCTACTCAACCAATCCATCCGAAGTACAATTTTGTAGCTCAAAAGTAGCATTACGAGTAAGCACACACTCAACTCCTAGCCTCCTAATAAAACTCTTCGATCCTTGTAAAAATTATTGACTAGGATAATGCCTGTAACCTCCGATTTCCAATTTTCGAAATAATTAGATTTTAATTTATTTTAAATACCAAGTTTTTAAAAAAAATATTTTCTCCTTGAATTCTTGTATTTGATTTTGAACAATGTTTGATTTTAGAAAGTGATTTAAAATCTTTTAAAAAAAAAATCATTTTTTCTAAATGTCGCTTTCTTATAAAAAAAATAGATATATAATGATGTAAATATAATACTCTAGCTTCGATTATTTATTGGCTTAAATCATAAAATTTTTGTTTTAAATAAAATTTTATTTGAAGGACTAGTTGATAAAATATAATAAATTTTTATATTTATTGGGATAGTAAATAAATAAATTTCATACTTTCGGAGATTTTTGCAATATGCATTAATTAGTAGCTATTCGGAATCAGTTAGCCTTGGATATATATGATCTGGGCCATCTATTATTGGGCCAATCCTCACCCTTCATCCCACACCCTCTCTCCCTATTTAAGTCCCTCATCACCATTCCCAAGAAACCCTAACTAGCCCTCACAAATCCCCACAAGCCAACAAGCCACCACCATTTTGTGTGCTCGTGTCCGTGTGTCCAGCATCACCGTGTCAGCCGTGTTGGCCTCGGGTCTGACCCCGGGTGTCCTATCGTATCCATTCATTTCCTGTGTCCAGTTACAACATTACAAACAGATTTTCGTGTCCGACACACCCGGACACATCCACCTCCACCACAACAAACATCATCCTTACATCCCTACCACAGTACACCCAACCCTGTGTCCAACACCCGGACACATCCACAGTACACCGAACCCATCGTGTCCAGCCTCGGACACGATCCACCCCGACACAGCACAGAAACCCTAACCTAGATCAGATCCGCCGCCGGCGACTAGGATCTCCTCCTCGGCGTCGAGTCATGGCCGCCTCGGACCGCCTCAGATCCGGAGCCGACGCCCTCGCCGAGTCGACCGCCGCCTCGGATCCGCCTCGAGCCGAGCTATGCCGCCGCTCTCGAGTTTCCGCCGCCGCCCGAGACGAATGCCGACCGCCGCCCTGAGCTCCCAGATCCCGCGTCGAGCCGTGGCCGCCTCAGACCCGTCGGGCTTCGACCGCCGCCTCAGCAGACCGCGCCGACGCCTTGCCGGCCCGACCCCGGCGAGACCTCCTCCGCGTCGACGAGAAACCCCTCCCCGACGTGAGTCCCTCTTTCCCTATTTTCCCTTTCTTTCGATTCAGACCGAGTGATTAGTATTATAATTAGTTAAGTTATATATTAGATTAATTAGTAATTAATTTATAATCAGTAGTTAATTTATAATTAGTAATTAATTATATAATCAGTAGTTTATTAATCAGTTAATTAGTTATTAATCAGTATTAATTTATTAATCAGTAGTGATTTGTAATCAGTTAATTAATTTCATAATCAATTAGTTAATTTATGTAATTAGTTAGTGATTAATGTAATTAGTTTAGTAATTAAATATGAATAGCTAGTTTTATGTAATTAGTTTATTTTTATGTAATAAATATAAGGATTTTGATTTTGTGAAAAACTATAATAATTTTTGGGTTCTTTGACTTTCAATGGAATTAGACTTGGTTCTTCCAAACTTCCTAGTAATGGACTGAGTCGACTGTAGATAACTAATAAATAGTTTTTGTAAATGTTAAACCTTAGTTAAATTAGGATATTTTATTAATAGAGGTCCATTATTTTGGGATGTACTTATAATAGAAAATAAATGATGGGTTTATTTAGTAGCAAATATTTCTAAAATAGTTATATATCCACTTATACCTCTCAAGGGATTTTATTAAGCAGAGATTTCAAATAGACCCATTGGGTTTTTATAATAATATTTTTGGACTTCTTTATATAGTTTCTAGCTATTTGGACTGCTCCGGACCCATTGGAACTAACTGCTATTTCATTTGGGATCACCTTGAGGAGGGTGGTATTATATATATTTCTTGATTAGTTATATATATATATAAAATGTTTGATTGATATATATATATATACAAATGTGTATTTTGGTATAAAAATATATATTTATATACATCTATTTAGAGTATATACACAAATATATATTTTGTATAATTACTAAGAGACACTTATATATATTATATATACGTTTTATTGGTATATGCTCTGAGTGTAAATGTGTATTAATATACGTATCCCTACTAGATGACCCTAGTTGACTAGAGCCATGCCTGGCATAGCCCTGAGGCCAGTGTATTTCTATTGTGTGTTAGTGTAGCATCTGATACAAGTGATATTATTATATGTTTATAGGACTGTCGGATTCTCCAGACGATACTCTGGGACAGGACATTGGTATTGACAGCTAAGGACCCAAGGCGAGTACATTCTCTGATTAGTTTCTAATTTATGATATCTCCTATGTTCACTGTATCTAGTGTAAATATCCATGCTCTTGACACGCTGGTTACACGGATTGGTATACACGGATCTCGTCATGAGATTTTATTCCTTATTCATGGTGTAGCTTGTACAAGACTTATTTTTCTTGTTATCTTGTGCATATACAGACACTGATTTTTGGGGAGATTTGCTACCTTCCTAGGGAATCCCGTGCCATAGCGTACCATGATTGGATCTACTATACCAGTCGGGGGTGGGGAGTATTTTAGTGTAGATATGTGATCATATCCAACTTTTCATGCATCATAGCTCACCCCATATCTCACGTCGGGTGCGGCCTGACCATCTCCATGCTTCATAGCTGTTACGTGTGATTAGCCTGACCTCTACATGCATCATAGCTAACCAACGGTTAGCCTGACCTTACATGAATCATAGCTAATCACATGTAACCAGCCTGATCAAGTTCCCAAGCCGATCACATGTTAAAGCTAGTACTCATACATTTAGTCATAGGTTCTTGCTCATGGACATATTGTTTCTTCTCCTGCATTTACTTACAGTATTTCTAATATTTCTTTTATTTCTCGTACCTATACATGCTTCTGGTATATTTCCATCTAGAACTGCTACATAGTTTATATCATTAATATAAAACTGCTATTTAGAGATGTACTTTGCTCTTTCCTGACTGAAAAATATTTTTCCAGACTGTGACCTTAGTAGACTGGTTTCTGACACACTTGGGGATTGGAAGTTAATAATTGCAGGTATGATTATTTTGTCGTTAGACTTGTCTTGTATTTCTTGCTTTCCTTGATATCTCATCGTGCTTTAGTTTATGTGATTGAGTATTTCTAACATTATTTCATGATATCCACGTCTCCTTATGGAGTTGGGTATTCACGTGAGTTTGATTAGATAGTTACATGACCTAGACAGCGTTCTACCGCCGATGCTGCGGCGTAGACTGGACGTACCCACGCACTCGTGCCCCTAAACCAGGTGCGGGTCGTGACACATTTTTAGTGGTGGCCCATGCAGGTCAGACTTCGCTAGTTGTGCGATGTCGTAGTAGTGCGACATCATAGTTGTACTATTGCGTACCTGCTATAGAATATAGGACATAGGATACTAGGATGAGAGAGGATACTCAATCACTAATTATTTGAGAGATTCCTGGGACGACCCTTGAGAGTCTTATTATAAATTCCAATTTAAATCCTTCCCCTTGTTCCCGTCTGCTCTCGCTTATTGTTATTGAACTTGATCCTTATCGATCAGTTATTAAATTAGAAATCTTGGTATCATTGTTGAATTTGATTCTTGTGACCAGTTGTTAAATTTAATTCTTGGTATCGTTGTTGAATTAATTTCATATTGAGATGAATTTTACGGGCTAAAATTTACGGTATCATCTGATGACATATGTTGATGAGGACAGTGAGAAAGGTAAAACGTCTACTTTAGTTATGGACCTTAGAGTTTATCGCAGCCATATTAGCTGTGGTGACGAGAATGTAGGAACCTGACTTGGATGTACATACTATAGTTATGAAACTTAGAGTCTCTCGCAGCCATACCGGTTGGCGTGGCGAAGATTCTAGACGACATGATTATAGAGTTGCATACCTTAGTTACGAAACATATCGTTTATCGCATCTATGCTTACTGGCGTGGCGAGGATTCTGAGTGTCATGATTTCAGACAGACGTGTATGATTATCAGGTTGTATCTTAAATTGGTTCTTAAAGTATCATCTCAAGACTTATCTATTTATGTTATTCCAGGACTTTGTTCTATCGCTTCTTTTCTTTATTAGCAGTAAAGATACCTTCAGTCCTCAATCCAGTTCCTTTGAGCTTTTATTCTTTGAGGATTGCTTATTAAGTATGATAATTAGTGACTTGTGATTTTGTCTGTGTCTTGAGTATTAGCATCGACTGAGTGTTGCTAGTAAGTTGTAAGTATTTCCTAGTTGGACAGGTGAGCAGTAGGCTTTAATCCAGAGTTAGCCCTTAGCATAGTACCTTGTAACAATGGTTCTAGGAGAAGTGTCATTAGAGACTGTGAGTAGAGGGATAGTATAGAGTATCAGTGATAGTTCTCAGAGTTAGTATCAGAGCCAATTACCCGTCATGGATAATCATGATTATGTAATTGAGTGATCTATGTAAACAATTAGGTATCAAGGAATTGTGTTAAGAATTAATGGAGCATAACGTTCAATCGGATGATTGATATCGGGCGTGTTAAAGGTAAAGAAATTTATATGCATGAGGAGTTATAATGAGGTGTCATGAGTAGAGAAATATCAGAATCGGTAATGAAGATGGTGAAGCGTATCACAGATTAGTTAACAGGCTGAAAAGGTTAAAAGGAAATACCTATACAACCATCGAGATAAAGAACCATATACATGCCCATGAGAGTAAAGAAATATGAGTGTTATAGTAGATACATATAATCATGAGTTATAATGAGCTTGATGAGATGATCCATTAATAAAGCTAGTGATATAATACCAAGAGTGATAATGGTTCTATATCGAGGATTAGTCGAGAACGACGCTCAAAACAGCAAGCACTCTGCGTGATGATAATTGGATGCTATACCAGTTGACATAAATTGAAATCATGAAAGAAAATACAGGTGATGATAACTTTGATCATTGGAGGTAATAGTGCAAGTGATTCGGGCAGTACAAATTTAGTACACAGTTGTAGACAATAGAGGTATTGAGTGCACCTCGAGTATTGGAGATTGTGAGCACTTATATGTAAAATTGTGGATTTATAAATTAAAGAGTGGAAATAAATTTTAACTTTGAGAATTATTGAGGAGTTGAGATTGTGTCATAAATTTTTGAGTATTTCAAATATTGATTCAATAAACATGGTTAAGGCTACAAAAAATTTTGGAGTAATTAAATTTTATTTCGATGTTGAGTATCTGATTTTGAGAAAGTATATATATTTTATTTTAAGTTGATCGAGAAGTTAAACCTTGATGAGTATTTGAGGATTAATTTTATGGTGGATGAGAAATATGAAGATTAATATATGAGTAGATGATATACACGTGTAAGGATCTGGTGACTTGAGCATGATTGAGATGGCACCGCAGACTGACTTGGGTGTCCATCTCAAATTGTATTAGAAATAGCAGTATTTAGTATGGTGTTGCACTTGACGTATATTTGAGTGATAAGAACGACTAGTATGGACAATTGTAGTAGGAACGGGAACTGACAACGGGTATGGTACTAAAGAGATAGAGGTATCAACGTGGATGCATTATTGAATCATGGTTATATTAGAGATTTTGGCATCAGATTTTGGTATTAATAAACAGGTGTGTGCAATACGGATATATTCATAGATTTTGTGGATTAATGATTAGTTGATATGGGTACCAGTGTACATGAATAGGAATTAGTTAGTGAATGTGCTAGAGTTAAGTGTTTGCTAGAGATAGTAGATACTACAAGTAATATGTTAGCAGGTTCTTCCTTCCCTCCTAATATTCCTTTTCCGTCTTTCGATTGGTTAATTTTCCTAATACTGTAGTTCGTATGCATGATTTCTTGTTAGAATAAAACTAGTAGTACACCTTAACAGAGACTGAAATACCATGACAAAAGATACATGACCTATATATTTTCTTAAATTGCATGGCTGTAGGTAGAGTTTTCTTAACCTATGATCATTAGGGTTTTGACCATAGCAAAGATCTATGATAAGGTTATGACTGACAAAAAGGGACAAGATGATTAAATTGTGGATGAGCATTAATTTAAATAAAGAATTTAGGGGTTGTTATAACAGAGTTGATGGATCATTGATTTTTTGAAAATCGAGGTATGATTAAAATTCGAGGATAAACATTAACTTAAATGGAGAATTAAGAAATTCACAGGGCAAAATTTGAGGATTTATTAATTTTAGGAAAGGTCTTGATATGATTGAATTGGTTATTAAAAATTTGAGAAAATTTGGGAAATTATCATTCTATCTAATTGATTGCAAGATAGAAATTTTATATTTTATATTATGAATGTTGCATTGAAGATTCTGAAAATATCGCATTGTTGAGTATTTTGAGGAAAAAGAAAATCAAGAAATAAAATCGTTAATGGAATGGTGTCGAATTCAATTCTCTGGAGGAGAACTTAGATTTGAATAAGCATCAATTGAATTTGAGTTAGAGGAGTAAGATGATGATGGATTAGTGGGTAAAAATTTAAATTTTGGGATTCAATTTTTATAAATATGCATGGATTGGATTTCAATTGGAGGATTGGATCTTAAAATTCTGGAGTGTTTAGATACGAACTTAAAATTTTTGGAGGAGATTATGAAAAAAAAAAGGGGGGATTTGATTTTTTAAAAATCAAAGATTTTCAGGAATATGATGTTATAGAATTTTGAAAGGTTGTGAAATAATGATATGGAATTACTTCATGATTATTTGGTTGAAATTTAAATTTGATAGAAATAATATGATGAGTAAAGACAATTATTGAGGATCCTAAATTTCGAGGACGAAATTTTTCTAAGGTGGATAGACTTGTAACCTCCGATTTCCAATTTCCGAAATAATTAGATTTTAATTTATTTTAAATACCAAGTTTTTAAAAAAAATATTTTCTCCTTGAATTCTTGTATTTGATTTTGAACAATGTTTGATTTTAGAAGGTGATTTAAAATCTTTTAAAGAAAAATCATTTTTCCTAAATGTCGCTTTCTTATAAAAAAATAGATAAATAATGATGTAAATATAATACTCTAGCTTCGATTATTTATTGGCTTAAATCATAAAATTTCTGTTTTAAATAAAATTTTATTTAAAGGACTAGTTGATAAAATATAATAAATTTTTATATTTATTGGGATAGTAAATAAATAAATTTCATACTTTCGAAGATTTTTGCAATATGCATTAATTAGTAGCTATTCGGAATCAGTTAGCCTTGGATATATATGATCTGGGCCATCCATTATTGGGCCAATCCTCACCCTTCATCCAACACCCTCTCTCCCTATTTAAGTCCCTCATCACCATTCCCAAGAAACCCTAACTAGCCCTCACAAATCCACACAAGCCAACAAGCCACCACCATTTTGTGTGCTCGTGTCCGTGTGTCCAGCATCACCGTGTCAGCCGTGTTGGCCTCGGGTCTGACCCCGGGTGTCCTATCGTATCCATTCATTTCCTGTGTCCGGTTACAACATTACAAACAGATTTTTGTATCCGACACACCCGGACACATCCAACTCCACCACAGCAAACATCATCCTTACATCCCTACCACATTACACCCAACCCTGTGTCCAACACCCGGACACGTCCACAATACACCGAACCCATCGTGTCTAGCCTCGGACACGATCCACCCCGACACAGCGCAGAAACCCTAACCTAGATCAGATCTGCCGTCGACGACTGGGATCTCCTCCTCGGCGTCGAGTCGTGGCCGCCTCGGACCGCCTCAGATCCGAAGCCGACGCCCTCGCCGAGTCGACCGCCGCCTCGGATCCGCCTCGTGCCGAGCTACGCCGCCGCTCTCGAGTTTCCGCCGCCGCCCGAGACGAACGCCGACCGCCGCCCTGAGCTCCCAGATCCCGCGTCGAGCCGTGGCCGCCTCAGACCCGTCGGGTTTCGACCGCCGCCTCAGCAGACCGCACCGACGCCTTGCCGGCCCGACCCCGACGAGACCTCCTCCGCGTCGACGAGAAACCCCTCCCCGACGTGAGTCCCTCTTTCCCTATTTTCCCTTTCTTTCGATTCAGACCGAGTGATTAGTATTATAATTAGTTAAGTTATATATTAGATTAATTAGTAATTAATTTATAATCAGTAGTTAATTTATAATTAGTAATTAATTATATAATCAGTAGTTTATTAATCAGTTAATTAGTTATTAATCAATATTAATTTATTAATTAGTAGTGATTTATAATCAGTTAATTAATTTCATAATCAATTAGTTAATTTATGTAATTAGTTAGTGATTAATGTAATTAGTTTAGTAATTAAATATGAATAGCTAGTTTTATGTAATTAGTTTATTTTTATGTAATAAATATAAGGATTTTGATTTTGTGAAAAACTATAATAATTTTTGGGTTCTTTGACTTTCAATGGAATTAGACTTGGTTCTTCCAAACTTCCTAGTAATGGACTGAGTCGACTGTAGATAACTAATAAATAGTTTTTGTAAATGTTGAACCTTAGTTAAATTGGGATATTTTATTAATAGAGGTCTATTATTTTGGGATGTACTTATAATAGAAAATAAATGATGGGTTTATTTAGTAGCAAATATTTCTAAAATAGTTATATATCCACTTATACCTCTCAAGGGATTTTATTAAGCAGAGATTTCAAATAGACCCATTGGGTTTTTATAATAATATTTTTGGACTTCTTTATATAGTTTCTAGCTATTTGGACTGCTCCGGACCCATTGGAACTAACTGCTATTTCATTTGGGATCACCTTGAGGAGGGTGGTATTATATATATTTCTTGATTAGTTATATATATATATATAATGTTTGATTGATATATATATATACAAATGTGTATTTTGGTATAAAAATATATATTTATATACATCTATTTAGAGTATATACACAAATATGTATTTTGTATAATTACTAAGAGACACTTATATATATTATATATACGTTTTATTGGTATATGCTCTGAGTGTAAATGTGTATTAATATACGTATCCCTACTAGATGACCCTAGTTGACTAGAGCCATGCCTGGCATAGCCCTGAGGCCAGTGTATTTCTATTGTGTGTTAGTGTAGCATCTGATACAAGTGATATTATTATATGTTTATAGGACTGTCGGATTCTCCAGACGATACTCTGGGACAGGACATTGGTATTGACAGCTAAGGACCCAAGGCGAGTACATTCTCTGATTAGTTTCTAATTTATGATATCTCCTATGTTCACTGTATCTAGTGTAAATATCCATGCTCTTGACATGCTGGTTACACGGATTGGTATACACGGATCTCGTCATGAGATTTTATTCCTTATTCATGGTGTAGCTTGTACAAGACTTATTTTTTTTGTTATCTTGTGCATGTACAGACACTGATTTTTGGGGAGATTTGCTACCTTCCTAGGGAATCCCGTGCCATAGCGTACCATGATTGGATCTACTATACCAGTCGGGGGTGGAGAGTATTTTAGTGTAGATATGTGATCATACCCAACTTTTCATGCATCATAGCTTACCCCACATCTCACGTCGGGTGCGGCCTGACCATCTCCATGCTTCATAGCTGTTACGTGTGATTAGCCTGACCTCTACATGCATCATAGCTAACCAACGGTTAGCCTGACCTTACATGAATCATAGCTAATCACATGTAACCAGCCTGATCAAGTTCCCAAGCCGATCATATGTTAAAGCTAGTACTCATATATTTAGTCATAGGTTCTTGCTCATGGACATATTGTTTCTTCTCCTGCATTTACTTACAGTATTTCCAGTATTTCTTTTATTTCTCGTACCTATACATGCTTCTGGTATATTTCCATCTAGAACTGCTACATAGTTTATATCATTAATATAGAACTGCTATTTAGAGATGTACTTTGCTCCTTCCTGACTGAAAAATATTTTTCCAGACTGTGACCTTAGTAGACTGGTTTCTGACACACTTGGGGATTGGAAGTTAATGATTGCAGGTATGATTATTTTGTCGTTAGACTTGTCTTGTATTTCTTGCTTGCCTTGATATCTCATCGAGCTTTAGTTTATGTGATTGAGTATTTCTAACATTATTTCATGATATCCACGTCTCCTTATGGAGTTGGGTATTCACGTGAGTTTGATTAGATAGTTACATGACCTAGACAGCGTTCTACCGCCGATGCTGCGGCGTAGGCTGGACGTACCCACGCACTCGTGCCCCTAAATCGGGTGCGGGTCGTGACACGTTTTTCCCCAATTTTGATCTTGCATGTCCTATCCAAGGGTTCTGCCTCTAAATGATGCTTGAGAGCAAAAGATATAGATACGAAACTATGGAAAGCATCAAAATCGAATAAAGCAAATGCTGGAATGGAATTGATAAGAACTGAACCTGAAATTACCGTCATGGCGTATACTCGCCCCTCGGTGCACCTCTCTGCTGGTGTTGGTACTGGGTGAATCTCTTATGTTAAGGCGGAAGTGGAGGTCCCCTCTACTAGACTCCCGGTGCAGTGGGTATTCTGGCAGGTCCCCTCTGAACGGCTGCTCTACCCTGACCTAGAAGATTCTGAATCGATAGAAAATCCCTCAACCGGTACGCTGAGTATCCGCAAGACAAACAGGAACCCAGCCTCTTCCTGTAGATATCTCTCGTATGTCTTGTCTTCCTATAGTACATACACTGGATAGCGGGCTAGGTCTGCCTCTTCGGCTGCTGCTGAACATGTCCATGAACTTGTGCCTAGTGCTGATATGTCCTCTAATGCTGCTAAGTGGGGACGCTTAGCCAGTCCCGCCCTGCCACTCGTGCCTCCAGAAATGTCATGACACCTCTTGGGGCTGAGATCCAGATCATCCTCAATAATCTGGACAAACATTAGAATGCCCTCAAAGTTAGTGGTGCAACAACCAGAAGTTTGCGACTTGATCTCTCTCATCAACCCCTTTCTGAACTTCCGAGCTCGATCTCCTAGGTACCGAATCCTAGATAGAGCAAAATGGCTTAAATGGAAGAACTTTGCGGCATTCTCGTCAAACGACATGTTCCCCTGGATTAAGTCATGAAACTGACTCTCCAAGGCTCCCAGGTGTCACGATCTGCACCCGATATAGGGGCACGAGTACGTGGGTACGTCCAGCCTACGCCACAGCATCGGCGGTAGAACGTTGTCTAGGTCACAATACTATCTAATCAATCGCACACGAATATCCAACTCCATAAGGAGACACGGATATTACAATATAATATGAAAATACTCAACCACATAACTAAAGCACAATAAGATATAAAGAAAATAAATAAAATACAACACAAGTCTAAACAAAATAATCTAACTGCAAACAATAACATCCAGGTCTCAAAGTATGCCGAAAATAAATCTGGTACCAATAATCTGCTAAAAGAAACTAACTGAAATACTAGTGATCTCGGCTAGACCTCCTAGAAATTACACTTGAGATACAAGGTCCAAGGCTGCAGGTACTCTCCCTGTGGTCCATAATATGTCGGACACCAGTCCTCTAAGTCACAGTTTGGAAAAAATATCCAGTCAGGATTGGAGCAAAGTACAAGCACTAACAGCAGTTCCATGTATATTGACAAAAACTATAATACAGTGTAAAGAAATACAAGATGGAGATAAATACTGGAAATAAGAAATATTGGTGAGTATGAAATACTGGAGAATATATCATCATCAATAACTCGACTAGCAATGAATAGAAATATAAATGCATGCTAGAACAATGAATTGGAAATACAGGAATAAAATATCTAGCTAAGTATGTGAAATATCAGTCTATCATATGATTGGCTTGAGATAGATCAGGCTTGTTACATATGATTAGCTATGATTCATGTAAGGTCAGGCTAACCATCCGGCTAGCTATGATACGAGCAATAGTCAGGCTAATCATATATAACATGCTATGAGGCATGTAATGGTCAGACTTCACCCGACGTGATATGTGGGGTGAGCTATGATGCATATAGAGTGGGGTATAATCACATAATCTATTAATATCTCCCCGTCCCCAGCTAGCACGATGGATTCCAATCACGACTCCTCGTGACAGGTATCGATGATGCTAACCCGTGTATCCATATTATCAGAATCAAGTATGCTATACAACTAGAATCATAAAGATGATCAACATAATAAAAACTATCAGAGAATATACTCGTCTGTGGTCCTGAGCTGGCAATACCAAAATCATGTTTCCGAAGTCTCGTCTGAACAATCCTACAGTCCTATATACATAATATTATAATAATATAGCATTAGTCGTTACACTAGCACACACACACAAACATAATTATACTGAACTCAGAACTACGCAAGGGGTGATACTGGTCATCTAGCAGGGTCAAGTGTGCATCTAAATGTATGGGTGTCATGTCCTCAAATATTGTACATAACACGACAGTCAACTCACTAACATATGTCTCAAGCTCCAAATCCCGTGTAACACTAACACATGTCTAAATTAGTACATTAGTGTACGCCAGGCAGTCAATTCACTAATACTCAGGTCATATAGTCTTATATAGATACAGAATACCCACTACTAACACTTATGGCCATATAATATATATATATTACAGTCATACTTAGTACTAGCAATCAATTTTCATGGAATATATATATATATATATATATCAAACTAAATATTATACGCATACACGCACGCACACGCATACTAGTTATTAGGTTCACCGATACGGGTCTCACAATCACATCAACTAAACTATCATGAAGCAATATGCTAATCCCTAATACCATTCACACATGCACATACACATAACATGAAAGGAAGGCAAGGTCGAACATGTGCGTGCACGTGAACGAGGGGGTGTCGCTGACTGGAGACGGTGCTCGGGCTTCGACGAGGGTGGTCGCATGGTCGGCTGTCTACGGCAGTCGACGGGATTGTGAAGGTCGGGGTGACTCGCTGCTGTCGGAAGAGTCCGACATGGGGAAGTCGTTGCTGTAGAGTCGGGGAAAGGCTCGGGCCAGGGCTGCTGTGGGCGGTGCTTCGCGGTGAGGGGGTCGACTGCTCCGGTGGAGGTTGACGGTAGGATGTTGGCGGTCCAGATCGGATGGTGGCGATGGTGTAAATGATGATGGTGATGATGATGAGGATGATGGAGGTTGATGATGATGGCATGGCCGGGGCTGTTGATGTCGGGGTGAAGGGAAGTCATGGCAGTATCAGTGGTTGGCCGCGGGTGTTTAGGTGGTGGGAGACGGTGGTGATGGTAATGGTGATGGGGACGGTGGTGTTGGTGATGATGTTGGGGTTGATATGGGAAAGATGACTGTTGTCGTCGGTGGCGGTGGAGTTCAGGCAGTCGGGGTCAGGGTGAAGTGGAGAAGAACGAGGAAGAAAAGGAAGAGGACAGTGGGGAAGTCGTGTGGTGAGGTGTTGATGAAGAAGACGGAAATGACTGCTGTCACGCCCCGATCTCCCGCAGGCAAATCGGGCGTTCCCGCTAGGCGGGAATCACCCTCGCCAGCGCTCCCGCGGAACGATCGCTTAACCTATCCGGGCGTGATGCCACACGAGCGTGATCTACGCCCGTACAAGGCCACGGTTCATTGGCTGGCGGCAAGAGTTCTAAGCCACAGAGTCGCACAGATTGTCCGAGTGCAGCGGAGTTTAGGAACGCATAGCGATCGGTAACAGGTTCACTGAGTCGACAATATAGCGAAAGTATTGAAACAAGTAAAGTAATCTCTTTATTGATATGAAACATGTATTACAGGCGGCGTATAGCCGAGATTACAAGTCGCTCAAGCCTCTCTCTCTGAATCAGTAAAAGCGTGCCAAGTGGCTACAACTGTGGAATGATTTGTACAGGCGATGGTCAGGCGATATTCACAACTTATGTCTTGTATATGTGCTTCAGTCCCGGACGCACCGTTGCAAGGCTTCAGAGGGAACTCCTGGCCTTAGCACGCACGAAGGAGGCGTCCGCACCGCACGAGGTTCTCCCGCACCCTGTATATCAAACTGGTGGATTATCAGTACATTGAATGCACTGGTGGGGAAGCTACTTGCCCGCTCGACAAATCCAAACACGTAATACAGGTTCCGTGCACAACTATTTAGTTGTCTTTCTAGTTGCCTTAGGATCAGTTTCATACAGATATTGAATAGCCTAACGTGTCGGCAGTACGCCGTGCGATGTTAGAGGAAACACGACGAGACTTACCAACTTACCATCTCCTTCCCTGTCCAAGGCAACCATTTAGGTAAACAGTATAAATTCGAGCAGAGGCATGTATAAACATTCAGGAGGCAAGCATATGCAAACAGGAGGGTCATTTTAACATAATCGTTCAGGTGTTTAGTTGTTCTTGATGCGATGCAGTGACTCACACACGGATAGCCGCTAAGCGAGGATGACTTATCTATATGAACAGAAGTCGCTGGCATAGCCATAAAGGACCAGATTTGTAGTCTCAGGGTCGAGGATGAAGTGCAAGCAATAAACACGATGGGCATTACACTTTATCCTGCCGAAACAGACGACTACTGTAGTCTCAGGGTCGAGGATGAAGTGCAAGCATACAGAAACGGAGAGCCTTGCACTTATCCCGCCAAAACAGGCGACTACCAGAAGTTCCGTCTAGACCGGGTCGGCCCCAGTGCCCCGGTGACCGCCCGCGGAACGAGATCCGAAGATCACCTTTTACAAGTTGTCCGCGACATGCAAGTCATGGTCTCGGGTCAGATACAGAAACAAGTTCGTGGCAGAATATATATATGAACAAGTCCGGTATCGAACGAGTTCGAACAGAATATATATATGGAACTTGTTGAGACAGGATTCAGTAGTTTGCTCCTCGAGCTGTAATCCAGGGATTTATTCATTCTTGGTGCAGATTCCCTGGTTCAGAATTTGTCTTGGTGACCTAACGGTCCCGGATACTTGCAGGTTCATTCAGGCACGGAACGACTACTTAGTAGTCTTCCGGGGTTTGGATGAATACAAGGCAACATACAACAGACAAGCATGCGTTTCTAAGGAACATAAGCAGACACGTTTGCTCGGGCCCGAAGGTAAACCGAGAGATGAAATCGTTAGGGGACTTAGCATGCGAGGGTCTGAATACAAGCAGTATTTTATTTCCCATGTTCTAGCAAGCAATACAAGTTGGGATTATTCTCTTAGCTAGGTGCGTTGGATTTATTATCATGCAGGGGTTATCACCTAGCGACTAGCATGAATATTCCAGATTTTATGTGTGCTGGCTAAGCAAAGACAAGTTCACCGTAGCCACCCACCTTAGCGATGATTCACCTCGGTAGAGCGATACGTCTGAGCGAGCCTCTGAAAGTCCAAGCCGGATTCCTGTAGGGACAAGTCTGGATATCCTTTGCTTCTTGATCGAGGCAAAGCGGGTCGAGACAGCTGCACGATTGTCGTTTGAAATGGCAGTCCGCTTGAGCGAAATGGGGTGTTACATCCTACCCAACTTAGAAAAAGTCTCGTCCTCGAGACTTACTAAGGACAAGCAGTGTTCTAGGGTTTTGAGGCAATCCTAGACAAGTCATTGTACTTGTTTCATTTGGATTTTCACTTGCACAAGCATCGATCTTAGCATATCGCTCAGACTAGATCGTGCGCACTTTCGAAGGACCCCTCTAGCGTGAACACGTCAACCAGCTCAGTGATAGCGAAGTCTCAGCACTCGAGTTTTACCTTTTCTTAAGTCTTGGATGGTGCACTAGTTCAAGGCGTCCCTCGAATAGATACATTCAACCAAACTCAGGGTTAGTGAAAATCGGACAAGCTACTAGTGATACTCTCAAAGGTTCGCACAGGTTGGCACAAAGGCCACTCGCAGCACACAACCAGACAAGCAAGCATATCATTCAAAACGTATTTTGAAAGTATTTAGACTTATTGTTGGAACATCCCATCGAGGCATTGAGAGAGAGCGTGCACATAACCCACGAACGAGCTTTCGAAACAGAGATATCGAATTGAGGACAAAGGCGTAGAAGCCAGGCTTTGATACCAACCTGTCACGCCCCGATCTCCCGCAGGCAAATCGGGCGTTCCCGCTAGGCGGGAATCACCCTCGCCAGCGCTCCCGCGGAACGATCGCTTAACCTATCCGGGCGTGATGCCGCACGAGCGTGATCCACGCCCGTGCAAGGCCATGGTTCATTGGCTGGCGGCAAGAGTTCTAAGCCACAGAGTCGCACAGATTGTCCAAGTGCAGCGGAGTTTAGGAACGCATAGCGATCGGTAACAGGTTCACTGAGTCGACAATATAGCGAAAGCATTGAAACAAGTAAAGTAATCTCTTTATTGATATGAAACATGTATTACAGGCGGCGTATAGCCGAGATTACAAGTCGCTCAAGCCTCTCTCTCTAAAACAGTAAAAGCGTGCCAAGTGGCTACAACTGTGGAATGATTTGTATAGGCGATGGTCAGGCGATGTTCACAACTTATGTCTTGTATATGTGCTTCAGTCCCGGACGCACCGTTGTAAGGCTTCAGAGGGAACTCCTAGCCTTAGCACGCACGAAGGAGGCGTCCGCACCGCACGAGGTTCTCCCGCACCCTGCATATCAAACTGGTGGATTATCAGCACATTGAATGCACTGGTGGGGAAGCTACTTGCCCGCTCGACAAATCCAAACACGTAATACAGGTTCCGTGCACAACTATTCAGTTGTCTTTCTAGTTGCCTTAGGATCAGTTTCATGCAGATATTGAATAGCCTAACGTGTCGGCAGTGCGCCGTGCGATGTTAGAGAAAACACGGTGAGACTTACCAACTTACCATCTTCTTCCCTGTCCAAGGCAACCATTTAGGTAAACAGTATAAATTCGAGCAGAGGCATGTATAAACATTCAGGAGGCAAGCATATACAAACAGGAGGGTCGTTTTAACATGATCGTTCAGGTGTTTAGTTGTTCTTGATGCGATGCAGTGACTCGCACGCGGATAGCCGCTAAGCGAGGATGACTTATCTATATGAACAGAAGTCGCTGGCATAGCCATAAAGGACCAGATTTGTAGTCTCAGGGTCGAGGATGAAGTGCAAGCAATGAACACGATGGGCATTGCACTTTATCCCACCGAAACAGACGACTACTATAGTCTCAGGGTCGAGGATGAAGTGCAAGCATATAGAAACGGAGAGCCTTGCACTTATCCCGCCGAAACAGACGACTACCAGAAGTTCCGTCTAGACCGGGTCGGCCCCAGTGCCCCGGTGACCGCCCGCGGAACGAGATCCGAAGATTATCTTTTACAAGTTGTCCGCGACAAGCAAGTCAGGGTCTCGGGTCAGATACAGAAACAAGTTCGTGGCAGAATATATATATGAACAAGTCCGGTATCGAACGAGTTCGAACAGAATATATATATGGAACTTGTTGAGACAGGATTCAGTAGTTTGCTCCTCGAGCTGTAATCCAGGGATTTATTCGTTCTTGGTGCAGATTCCCTGGTTCAAAATTTGCCTTGGTGACCTAACGGTCCCGGATACTTGCAGGTTCGTTCAGGCACGGAACGACTACTTAGTAGTCTTCCGGGGTTTGGATGAATACAAGGCAACATACAACAGACAAGCATGCGTTTCTAAGGAACATAAGCAGACACGTTTGCTCGGGCCCGAAGGTAAGCCGAGAGATGAAATCGTTAGGGGACTTAGCATGCGAGGGTCTGAATACAAGCAGTATTTCATTTCCCATGTTCTAGCAAGCAATACAAGTTGGGATTATTCCCTTAGCTAGGTGCGTTGGATTTATTATCATGCAGGGGTTATCACCTAGCAACTAGCATGAATATTCCAGATTTTATGTGTGCTGGCTAAGCAAAGACAAGTTCACCGTAGCCACCCACCTTAGCGATGATTCGCCTCGGTAGAGCGATACGTCTGAGCGAGCCTCTGAAAGTCCAAGCCGGATTCCTGTAGGGACAAGTCTGGATATCCTTTGCTTCTTGATCGAGGCAAAGCGGGTCGGGACAACTGCACGATTGCCGTTTGAGACGGCAGTCCGCTTGAGCGGAAAGGGGTGTTACAACTGCTCGGGGTCGACGCTGGCCAGAGATAGTGGTGGCCGACTATGGGGAAGTCGTGTGGTCGGGTCGACGGTCTGTGGAAGTAGAGGAGATGTCGAGGAAGGTCATGGTGGTGGAGGTTCAGGCGGAGGAGGTCGGTCGGGATGGATGAGTCGACGGTGATGGTGATGATGGAGGCGGTGGCTGTCGACTCCGGTGGAGAGTGAGGTCGTGGGGGAGATGATGGCAGCAGTGTTAGAGAAAAAGGAAAAGGGGAACAGGGATGATGAAGAGGCGACCTGGCTGGTGGTGGGACGGTCGGGGTGATGACTGTTGTTGGTATGGAAAGTCAACGACCGAGGTCGTATCGGGAACGGAGGCTGCTCCGGCGGGATAGTGGCCGGAGGGGAGATGATGAAGGAAAGAAGTATTTTTGGGTTAGGTTTCGGTTTGATATAGGTTAAAGATGATGAAAAATAATTAGGGGGTAGAGTTTGCATGTAGGAGAGAGAAGATGGTGATTCTAGCCTAGGGATTAGGGCCGGCCATGTGTTTCTTGGGATAGGGTTGGCTCATTGGAAAAGGGGTGAGGATGAGGGATTATATAAGAGAGTGTGTATAGTGAGGATGATGCTCCATTTTGAATGAAGGGTCATGATTAATCATGAAGGAAAGTGTACAACCAAAAAGGGAGAGAGAGAGAGAGAGAGGGGGTTGGAGCGATCAAAGAGTGAGGGAGTTGTTTCTTCATTGGCCTTGACCAATAGGATGGTGACATCTCATTGCACTTTCGTATAAAAGTCCCCAAAATTTGGAAAATTGCCCAAAAGGTGAGAATTGTGATTGGATGAGGGAAAATACCATGTTTGGTGTGATATAGTGGATGAAAAGGGTGTATGGTGTTTAGTATGAGTCTTGAGGGTATGAATGGGGTTTGGCTTGGTGTTGGGTCAAGCTTTGGGTTAAGTTGGGTCCTTACACCAATTTAATTAAAATTAATGTAATAGGTGTTCTTAAATTAATTGAAAGTACATAGGATTAAAATTAGGTAGGACACAAGTGTCATGGACGTAGAAGACTCAGAATAGAATATTGTCATAATTGGGTTGCACAACACGGGTCAAGATTGTGTCTCCAATTTCGATTGGAACGCACAAAGTTGCAAAGTTAGATTTATTAGGATTTAAAAATAAACGTCTGCGATGAATATTGTGCGACTAAAATAAAGCACAAGAGAGCATATTTATGAGTTACACAAAGGTCATAATAGAAGACTGGCATGTCTAAGACGAGAGTGTGAAATTTATTAGAAGACAAAAGCTAGTGTAGGGCTCCAAATATCGAAGCAACGGTAAGGTACAACAATTGAATAAAATCAAAGTAATAAATATAATCCTCAATAATTAATCCCAAAAACTACTAATTAAATCCATAATCCTATACTTTGGTCAGGGGTTCATCTAGTAGGTCTCTAGGTCTAGTCCACTAACCCATGCATTAAAGAACACTATTATATATATATATATATATATATATATATATACACACACATATTATGCAATTATTTAAAATAAATACACACAATACTTATAATAAATAAAATGACAAATTATCCCTATTTTAGAATATGGTAGTGACACCAGGGCCACGTCAAAGAAGAACTTTTCTTGAAAAGCTACTTAAAATCCTCCCAAGTAAGTCCTCGAGTGGTAAGCCTGGGCTCCGTGCTATACCAAGTGAGTGAGATATCGAACAGCTGGCTGTCGGCCGCAAAGATCTGAAGGCTCTCTGAAATCTGAGCCAAACACAAGTTCCTCTCTATATCCTCCAACCAGTCGTCAGCGTAGAGTATCATCTCGGTACCCTTGAACTCCCGAGGTATCATCCTCTTAAAGTCCACTATAGTGCTTGGCCTCTGCTGCATCAGCTGGCCAGGATGTTGTTGGGCGACTCTCTCCACTTCCTGTAGAGCCACCTTGTAAGCACTCTCCATGCTCTCTCTCTCATCTTCTCCGTATGTGGTTGGTGCGCCTCTACCTGTACCCTATGCGCCTCGGGCTGAACATGCTGAGCCTCTGTAAACATTCTCTGAGCATCCATCATGCCCTGGATCAAGGCAAACATCTATGCCCTGTTAGCAGACACACCTCCCAGAAAAGAAATCTGTGGCGGTGGTGGAAGATCCTCCGCAACAACTGGGGCATCCCTCTGGAAAGCTGGGGGAGAAGGACCCCCGAAAGCTGTTAAAATTCCTACATGAACTGGTGAAGTAGGAGGAGAAACTCCAACTGTCCGGGTGGCAGATCTAGAGGTAGCAGACCTCTCTAAAGCTACGAGTCCTGACCTCTGCGATCTAGTCTTCGGTGGCATCCTGAAGACAGATCGAACAAGAAGAAGTCAAATAAGGCACAAGATACAATATCATCAAAGGAGGATAGTAAAATTTCAAAGAAGCAAGTATTCAGAATGATAAAAATTACAAAATCAATAGATTAGATATTTTCCTAGTTGTGATTGAGTATACTCTCATTCTATACCCTATGTCCTATAGCAGGCTCGTAATAGTACTCCAAGACATGCGTGGGCCACCATAAAAATGTTTCACGACCCATACCCAAAAATTGGGGATGAGTTGTAGGTACGTCCAGCCTACGTCATAGCAACGGCGGTTGATCGCTGTCTAGTCACATATCACTAACACATCTGACAATTATATATAACATGTCGATAATCTCAGCTCCATAAGGAGGACTAGATGAATATAAAAATAATGTCAACCAATACTCAATCACAATAGTATCTATAGGAAGATGAATGGCACGATAAATATGTGAAATAATATAAAGATGTTCCAACACATAAGTTTAGAAATAAAAATCTCAAACAATAACAATAAGTCTAAGAGTCTAGATAATCTAAGAAACAAAAACAACTCAATGTACCAAGACTAGAGACATATCCAGTACAATATAATTTAACTAGCTAAGTCGCTACTTGTGTCTCCTCTATAGGAAGTGGCTCCTCCTGAGGCTCCTAGATGTACCCTCATATACTCCCGGTCCATAGAAAGTCAGACAGAAGTCTTCTAAGTCCTCTGAAAAATATTATCCAGTCAGGATTGGAGCGAAGCATAAACACTAATAACAATTCCAAATATATCGATAAAATCTATAAAGCAGTGAGTATGGAATATACATGATGGAATAAAATACTGGAATGTAAGAAAAACTAAAGAAACATATAATCATATCATAGAGAAATAACTAGCCATGAGTACACTGGTAATAGTAAGCAGTGAAAATAGATAAATGTGAATACTAGCAATGTATGAACTAGAATAAAAGAATAGATATACTGGCTAAGTGCCTTCAAATATTAGTTTACTATGTGATCACTTGAGACTAGATCCGGCTTGTTATATATGTTTGGCTATGATATATGTGAGGTCAGGCTAACCATCTGATTATCTATGATGCGAGAAAGAGTCAGGCTAATCATATATAATAGGCTATGAGGCATGTAATATGGTCAGGCTACACCCAACATAATTTGAGGGGTGAGTTATGATGCTTGTATGGTGGGGTATGATCACATAACTTTCTAATATTTTTTCGTCCGTAGCTAGTACGATAGATCCAATCATGACTCCTCATGATAGGTATCTATAATACTAGCCCGTGTATCCACTATGTCGGAATCAAGTATACACTACAACTAGAATCATAGTAATCATCAAAAATAATAGAAACTGTCAGAGAATGTACTCGCCTGTAGTCCTGAGCAATGTGTGAGGATCGATGTCCAAAATGGAGTCACAAGACCTAAGGATGAAATATTAATATCATTTGGTGATTTGGAATGATAAATATCATTTACTATGTTGAAATACAATTTCTAGGCCAAAACTAGGTCTGGGAAATCAAACTAGGTCAATTGCTAAGTTTAGAGTCCATATTTATCTAGGAGCTAGGTTTCTAAGGTGATACTAGGTCTATACTAAGTAATACTTAGTTAATATAAGCTATACTACATGTTATTAGTATATACACCCCAAAAAAAATTTATATATATATATATATATATATATATATATATATATATATATATATATATATATATATATTGGCATTAGGGTAATACCTTATCCAACTAGTCCTCAAGCCAATAGATACCTCGAACCTTACTATACATGGTATCATAAGGGCTATCTACCCTAACCTAGATACTAGTTAATACCTTGACTGACAAACTATACAACTAATACCAACAATACCTTAGTGACTAATATATATACTAACTTAATACCTCATATACATATCCTTGTTCCTAGCTATAGTTCATTACTTAGCTAATACTACTTACCTACACCTGACACCAATTCACTTATGGCATACAATTATTGGCCCCTAACCAACACTTACTAATCATTAGTGCCCATAAGTGTACTTCATTAACTGATACTCTACTGATACACCTTGCAGACACCCTCAATGCACAGCAATAGGATCCCAACTGATACCTTACTGATATAAAGGTATTAGTGTTCACTCACACCAATAATCCTTTACCCAGGTACCCTAACTCTGTGTTCAGACTTTTCATAAAGGTTCAGTCACCTATATGTTCCTCTACACTACTTGTATTGCTCACGGCCAAACTAGAACACCCCAACAACCAAGTATCTAACCATAACATACTATACTAAAGACAACTCAAGGTTACCACCCCAAATGCTAAGAATACCCATAGGTGATCAGTGCACCAATATGAAATCAGCATATGCAAGTACTGCACTAAATGCACATTGCATTCCAATGTTACTCATGTGGATCCCCTTATAATTAATACATGATTGATACCAACAGCAATTTAAAGACTCCATGAATCTCAAATTTGGCAAATTTCAAAAATAGTGAGTCTCTCCACAACTACTACTTCTAATGGTCCTATTTCACCCAGTGTAGGTGCAGTGTAACCCGATACCCGACATCGGATACTCTCACCTGGAAACCACAGCAACATTACACTTGTGTGCAGAATTTGCACACAGCAAGCTCCACGAAAGCCTCATTCACTCGCAGGTTGCACAACAAAAGTGCCACCAATCTACCCTTGCATACTGCACTAACAGTGCCTACCCGAGCACAACTTTTACCAATATCACTCCACTCCTCAAGTATAACTGATACAATACTCTAATAACACCCTTAACTAATACCTCAATGCAATATACTCAACCATAGTACAGTTAATCACTCATTTACCTACTCACTCGAGCATCACGAATGCCACATTATAAAAACACATTTATGCAATGCCACAACCCTTGTATATATTGGAAACACAGTTGATACTCCAAAAACCTGCACACATCTCAACCTAGTTACACACCTCACAACTCACTGATACCTACGTCTACTAACCAATTTCCCTAACTCTGACACACCCCAACTGTACAGCATCAGTAACTACAGTACTGATACTTACTCCAGCAACCACACACACGTCAATACCACAGTCATCACCATATCTGCACACTAACAACATAATACCTGATACATATATAGGTGTATATCTACCTATGCATATATATAGACATATTGATACACATATTTAATTCATATATAAATATAAATTATATACATATGCAGTACTCTAATGAGAACCCCCACATAAAGCTCTTATCGTTGTTGCTCTCAGAACAGTGCATTGCCCTACTGTGGATTGATACACCATAGACACGACACCTCTCTACACACTTGTATGTGCACAACTACAGACATACTAGATAATATATATACATTAATATATATATATATATATATATATATATATATATATATATATATATATATATATATATATATATATATATATATATATACATTTATATATGTATATGTATACAATATCATATGAATATAGCACTCCTAATAGTCAATTTAACAAATACCTAGTGTGCACAAGTGATGATACTCATGATACCCAACCAACCTACATAACAAATCCCCTAATATACAACTAATACTATATATACATATATAATATAACTATATATATCTAAAATGATTTACTTACTATAAAAAGTATTGGAAAATACACCCATAATCATAAAACCCTAAATTTGAGCACAACTTCATGTAGAAATGACAATGGGAACCAATATAAGCTCATTTTCCCATTCTTATGGGTATTCATAATCCATGGGTGGGCTCCTAATGGTCAAACACGAAATAAAAACAAAAATTAGAGAGAGATTTGAGGGTGTTACCTATTGAGAGATGGATTTCCGATGTGGCTCCTTCAAATGAGCACAAGGATGAGAAATGAACACCAACCACTAGTAAGACTCCTCTTCCTCTAGCCTCTAGCAATCTTCAAGCTTCTAGCTTTCCTTGGGCATGAAAATGAGAAGGATTTGGGATTAGTTTGGAGGAATATTGTGGAGGAATGAATTACTTGGGAAAGAACACAACATAAGGTTTTTCTTCATGAAATATTAATGTAGTGGAGGGAGGCTCCCTCCTCCTATATAGGGCCGACCACCTTAGTCTAGGATTTAGCTAATGTAGAATATCCACACCCATGGGTTGTCATAAAGAGTTATCTTAATTAAGGAGTTTAACTAAGAGGGTTCTAATTTAATTACAAATATTATTAAATTATTCTCTCTTCTATAACTAGTCAACCCTGACTAACCCAAATGTGTTGCATTAATGGTCATGACAAGTATAGTTGGGTTTACTTAGGATCAATAATTAGTCTAACTAAGGGGCTAACATTCAACCATTCTTTTATATATATATATATATATATATATATATATATATATATATATATATATATATTATTATATATATATACCAATTATTATAAAATAAAATAATTGGACATATTAATAATAAATAATACAAATGATAAAATTATCCCTATTCTAGAAATGTGGTAGTGACAGGATCGATTGACAGAGCTCAGCATATTCTTCAAAGATCTTTGGTCTACTAAGTTGTTTGTCGATCACCTAGAAAAGTAAGAGACGGACATTACGGTAATACTATGCAAGATCGAGAAGGTGTTTCCTCTTGTATTTCAACTCCAAGAAGCATTTGCAAATTCATTTTTCCTATGAGGCACGTGTTGGTGGGCCTGTCGGTTATTAGTGGATGTACCCATTCAAGCAAAATCTGAATCACCTAAAGAGAAAGGTCAAAAAATAAGGCACGGCTTGAGGGTTCTATTTGTGAAGCTTATGTTCTAGAGGAGATTACAAACTTTTGCGCGACATATTTCAAACCTGATATTGCTAGAACGAGAGCTTCAAGAATCGACGATAGATATCAGGAATCTAATGATGCAATAGTGAAAGTATTCAATGCGTCCGGAATGCTTTCAAGAAAAATAAAGAAGAGATATTTGAAAGACGACGAGCTGCTCATTTGTATATATTACTTATTTGCGACATGGATGAAGTCAAGAAGCTAGAGGGGTAATTAATTAATACGTCAACGTTTACGTCATTTCAATATAATAGTATAAGCTAATATTATGCTACTAATCGACGGTTACTTCGTTGTTTTTCAGAATATATAATGATGAGTTGAGGTCGGTTAGACCCTACATAAGTGACAAAGAAGTAGAACAAGAAATGAGACATCATATTTTTTTTTGGTTGAGTGCATATGTAAGGAGCTCGGTAATTACTTTTTCTGTATGTATTTCCACAATAAATAACTTATTATTGGTACTTTGGTATTTAGGTCGATCATCTAATAACACCCGAGACTAAATCTATTTGAACTCTAGCCAAGGGACCAATTACTGCCGTCAAAATATAGCCTAGTTACTGTATGAATGGGTTTAGATTCAAGTCAATAAATGCTCTGATCAAACACAGCTTCCTGGATCTTGATTCAACGAAAAATAGTTGTTTGTGTATCAAATCTTAAAACTACAAAGATGTCGATCCAGGCATGAATTATTTGGTATCTTACGATAGATTGTGGAGTTGACATATAATTATGGCACAGAACCTGCTAAGATTGTGTTATTCAAGTATGAATGGTTCGATATGATTCAAGATCAAGGTTGGAAAATTGACAAGCATGGTCTTGTAGATATAAACTACAAGCGTAGATATTAAGGCTATGAACCATTTGTCCTATCAAGTCAGGCTCAGCTCATGTACTTCACAACTTATCCTAGATAGGGAACAACAAGGTCTGACTGGTGGGCAGTATGCAAGACTAAAGCTAGAAATACCTTTGACGTTGATGAAATAGCTTATCAGGAGGACGAGCTACCTCTTGTAACAAATATTATAGATGTGGACTCAACAGAAGTTAATCATTATACCACTAATAATGTAGAAGAGATAGAATTATCCGAAGAGAAAGATGAAGATGAAGTAAATGAAAGTGAAGATGCAGAGAAAGAGGAAGAGGAGGACGAGGAAGACGAACATGATAAATTTTCTGAAGATAATTGAAAATAAAATAAATTCATTTAGACTTGTGACATGTATTACATTTTGATTGTAGAATATACTATCAATTTAGACTTAGGACAATACTAGTTAATTACTATGTAATTTTATTAATATTGTGAGATATGTTATAACCATTTGACTATAGAATATACTATATATCTATTTATTTGTTCAATCATCATATATTTTTATCAGGTATAACAGGACGACACAGAGCGTTCGACAGGTCCCAAGGTAGACAGAGTGCTCCTCGGTACTGCCTACTGGTTTTTGATCATCGTCGCCAAGTACTCCAATATATCGACCAACCACATCTTCGACTGCGACGATGTTATGTGGCAGCACTTCTGGGACGAGTAGTTCAAGGCTTGAGACTACTACCTCATCCAGCGTTCCTCCTAATGACGAAACCATGCAGACAGATGAGCAGATGGCGGAGGTTGAGCCGATGTCGTCTTCATATCAGCGAGATCCTCCATGCGCACCTCTGGACGAGACGAGGACCAAGATTTGGGACGACGGGACAAAGTAAGTCAATTAGTTGGTTTATCATCATATATATCGTATATTTTTTTATTCATCATATATTCACTTTTTTATGAATATAATTATCTCTATATAGATATCGTCCCTCGTCGGTACAAAGATGCCTGGGACACTTTTTGAGGTACAACTATGGTGGTCTTTGGATCAACTACTCTTATGCTCCGGACGAGAGAAAGGCATTCTGGTTTGCGTACTTCATGGTAAAAGTTTACTTGGTTTCAATATCAATAATCTAATTTATGCATATTATATAACTTACTAAATTATTTCTTATAGCAAACGTATATCTATCCATCGTACCGCACCGAGTTGATCGAGCATATATTTCCTGCCGTCGCCGCCAGGCTGATCCGTGATGCTATGGATGACCAGAAGGCTCGTGATGGCAAAGGAAAACCGATCCAAGGTCGGATCATGCCAGAGAAGTGGACTACGATGAGAGCTAGATTCGATGATCCAAAGTACAAGAAAATGTCTGAGAAGGCCAAGTCAGCTAGGAAGAAGGTATCAAAGTGGTGTGGTGGCTGGATTCCGATGACGAAAAAATTTCATCATTTGGTATATTCTTTGTTTTAAATATATTATTTTAATACAAGTGCGATAAAATGGTAGTAGGATAAAATATTTAATTTTAGTACTAAATAATATATTTTTAACAGGTATAGAGGGGTGAGAATGCCAACATGGTGACCGTCTTCCTGGCTACCCATCGGAAGGGCGGGAAGCTCATTGATGAGAGGACCTCACAGACCTATGTAAGTATTACTTTAGTTTGTGTTAATTTTAATATAACTTAGGAAATATGCAAATAAATATCTATGTAGTTAGTAATAAGTACCTAAGAGATTAGCAATTATCGAGTATCCATACTTTTCTAGGCCGAGTATATTAGGCTCCGTGAGCAGATGACTGCTAATGCACCTACAGCGAGAGAGGCTGGTAGTTTCTCGCAGCCCTCTCCAGCACCGTCGAAGGACGAGCTGTGGGTGACCGCCGCTAGTGGTCTCCAGATGGCTACTTACTATGGTACGGGATCCTATGGCGCCCTTGTTGTGACCAGGTCCTCTAGGGCCTCCTCCCCATAGCCCTCGTAGGTGTCTGCCCGAGTCCAGGAGACCGTAGACCATCATATTGTATCTCTCCGTAATAAGTTGCTGCGATAGATGGAGGAGCAGCCACTATCTCAGCCACAGACGGATGATGTGATGATCATCGCACGATTCGATTCGCTCGAGTACAGCATCATGGAGCTCAGGGATATGACCAAGAGGATAGAGCATGGCGTTACTAATCTTAGAGCATCGATAAAGTGCAGCATGATGGAGCTGCAGGCATTACCGCTATCTATGGGCGAGAGGCCGACGATAATGTAGGATTTAATGGCTGATAGCAGTACGAGATTGTTATCTACCATAGATTCATACAACCATCGACTAGCAACGTTGTAGCAGATACGTCCTCCTGGTGCACCTTCATCGACACCGACTCGACCGATGTCACTGGCTTCTTCATCGACATCGGTGTCGATTTCACGGGAGCAGTATGAGTTCTTCTCATCCCTGGTGCATGTCGGTGCTCATCCTCCTCCAGATCCGCAGTAGTCCTAGTTATGATAGTTTGTTGGTTGTTTGTGTTTTGACCCATGATATTGAGTCATTTATGAATATTATACATTTATTGATGCTTTTAGACTTTATTTCTTGCACTCAGTTGTGTGGATATTTATTGCATTCTTTACAAATAGATTTTCTTGAGACTCGGTTTGTAATTCCAATGTGTCATTTTCTTCAACTTTTACTTTATTATTTATATTAAATCTATGTGAATTTAACGGTGTTGAGTGTTCCACAGAAGGGGTCGGCGAACCCAGAAAATTCAACGGAGGGTTGCTCCGGGTCTTTTTATATAAATTGTGAATTCATAAACTACAGGAAGATTGGTTTGGAAACCATTTTATAATCTATTTTTTTATTTTTTTACTAGAAAGTTAGCAATATTTAGCGATGCAATTAAACGTTGCCGATAGTCATTGACGTCAGACAGTTTAGCAACGTTCAGCGACTCCGAACATGTTGTTGAACGTAGCTAAAAGTCACTAAACGTTGCTACTTTCAAAAAATAATACCGATTATTGCCGACACATTTATCGACTTCCCACAACTCCATTAAATGTCACCAAACGTCGCTTATTTCAAAAAATAGTACCGACTCTTATCGAAACTTTATGCATCGCTAAAATTGCGATAACACGTCGATAAACGTCACTAAAACTGCGACATAATAACGTCGCTAAACTATGTCACTATTGCGACGTTTAGCGACATTTTTGTTTTCAGCGACTTGATAAAATACGACTAACCTTAAACGTAGCTAATGACTTCGCTAATGTTAATTAGCGATATTTTTTCCCAATTAAGGGATATTTTTAAGCATCGCTAATTTGACTTATTTAGTTAGTGAAACAATATATGGTCGATGATTATGTCACCTGAAAAAATCCCAGTCTTTATAACTTTCGACAAAAGATACAAGATTGATAAAACTATGTTGAACCCTTTGTCCAAAGGTTCAACCCCCTCACCAAACTCAATAATAAAGCAAAAGATCATGACTTAAAATCACTCTTCATAGCGATCTCCTTGAATGAAGGCGATGAATCCCTGATAAGATATTCTCTTCATTATGTCTTGGATAACGATACCTAAGAGAAAAGTATAGACTTTTTCTTATATTTTATGTGAAAAAGCACCCTGAATATCCCACATTGTGATGTTCCTATGCCTCCACTCTCAATACATATATATAGTTAAGAAATCCTATTTTAGGTCATAGAAATTTCCAAAATAGGAAACCCTAAAATAGGAAATCAATTACTTAAAATAGTCCAACACCAATTATAAACGTCCAAATCTAATCAAATCAAATATCTAATTGTAGCACCCGCTACAAAAATACTATATAATAATAATAGATAAATAAATAAATAAGACCTTAGTAAATATTTTATAAGAATTTTTTTATTGATTATAGTTCTATAATGATAACATTATAATACTACGTTTCATGAGGGCCGTAGAGACTCATTATAAGGTTTGATATAATATTTGGGCTATTTTAATATTTTAGGAATTTTTGGAATTTTTAGATACTAAAAAACTAGGAAAAACATATTTTTTAAGGCTTCTAGAACTTACAGTACAAACATACAAGTGCAAAATAGCCCCAAACTATTTTTTAGTGTTTATTATGGTATTATACATTTTCTAGGATTTTTCTAGAATTTTCTGATAATTTTGCATAATTATTTGGACTTATTTAGGCTAAAACTGATTAAATAAATAAATTTTGGTAATTAAAAACCTAATTTATTAATTAAATAACCCAGTCAGCAGTTAGGAACCCACCTGTCAGCTATCGCTGGCCTTCAGTTGGCCCATATGTCGGTGATCGCGTCTATGTGGGCGGATCAAAATAAAGGTCTTCGAGCCGTGCTCGGACTCCTAAGCCGAGTCATGCTCGGGTTGAGCTCAGCGGTTGCGTTGCCAACCGTTCAATCTGGGCGGGATTCACCTAGATGCTGACATGTGTCACGCTCCCTGAGCCGCGACTCCCTCTTTCCCCTATTTATATATTTGAGTATAGTTATAGTTTAGGGTTATTTTTATTCAGCCAATTTTTGAGAGATTTTTCATCTAGGGTTGTTCAACTTCGCGTAGCCATTGCTCCTAGCTCCGAAATCAAAATGCATCCCCGTTTCTTGCGTTGTAACGGTATCTAGGTATAGTTTCTTAATATCTAATTTATTTTCATAAATTATGAAGCTAAATTTTTGGAAAATTAGTAGAGTGACAGTTGTTTAAAATCTAACATATTTTGGTATTTTCGAGATTTTGGGAGATCCCGAAATCGGAATCACGATCCGTTTGATGTTTCAGAAAGCTGAAAAAATAAAACATAAAATATATTTTTTTAGAATTAAATACTAGTTTACTATTCTGTAAAATTTGTGCAACCTAGAAGTAACTAAAAAACCACCAAAATTTGTCATTTGTGGGCTATATTGGCAATAATTTCTAACCAATTCGAGATTCGTTGAATTATACAGAGTTTCACACAAAAATCAAGGATTTGAGTTGGTTGACTTTTTGGAAAATGCATTGCCTCAATTTGCATGCCACGGATTCCAAAATTGTAAAGTTGATGTTCTGTAGCCTAAAATTAGGCTTTAACCAAAAAATCATAATATAATTAGATTAAATAGTATTTTATTCACATTTAAATAGATTAGAATAGAAAATCTATTTGACCACTTTTTTAGATCTAACTTTTTTTTTTTATGTGACGGGGTAGATCGGACGTCTTGAGTTGCGACTTCATCCTTTTTTTGAAGCAGACAAGTATTACTATGACCTATATTACCGATATTTTATGCTGCATGTGTTCTTTCCTTAATATTGTTGGCTTACTTCTTATGGTGATGCACGGGAGTTATACTAGTTATTAACATACATGATCACCTAACGATTTTGTTCCAATGCTCAATGTTTCATATTTAATGTTTAATGTTTAATGTTCAATGTTCAATGTTAAAGTTAATACAAAGTGATCATGTTTAATTGTGAGAGTCAGGAGGGATAATATAATTAGTATGCATGTAGTCTACGCAATGTTCAAATCCACAATGTCAATGTCGATAGCACTCATTGCACCTCACGTACCAATTTTTGTTTGTCCTAACCCGTCTATATGCGGAAAACTTGTATTCTAAAACACACTGCACACGTGACTGGATTATTGTTGTTACTTGTCTAGGGGTCATCTTATTTTGCGTATACTTCCACACTGTTACTACATTATTATTGTACTCTCAGTGGTTATATTGTCTAGTAGTTAGTCTTACCTTAGTTGTACTCTTATACTGTTTCCAAGCCTTAGTTGTGTTTCCAAAGTATTTAAATATTATAGTGGTACTCTTATTGTATCCTGTCATAGTCATCTTTTCTTTACTGTTATTCTTCCATGTTTGTATATTATATTGTGTAATGTAGTATTATGGTGACTTCCACCAATCCTGACTGGATAACTATTTTTCAGCTTTAGACGACGCAACTTTTTCGAGGTTTATGGTGTGTATCTTGGTGACACTAACATTTTCAATGTGCTAGTTACTTCTACAGATGCAGAGTAGCATATTTTCTGTCTTATATTTTTCGTATATATATTCTTAGTTAGTAGGCTTAGTGGACTCTAGTTTTAGTTGCTCTTATTTATTTCTACCGGGTTTATTCCTGAGACTATCTCGAGATGTAGTAGATTATTCTTATAATTAATTATTGAGACAATTAGTTTATTTATTTTTTATGACTTAGTTTGTGGATAATATGTGAACTGTGTGCTTGTTATGGACCATGTTATCATAGACAACATACTACCGTCGATGTTGCAGCGTAGGCTTGACTTGGCCAAATACTCGTATCCGAGAAGCGGGTACAGGTCGTGACAAGTTTTTATGATATCCTATGCGGGTACAGTTTTGTATAAATTTATGAACTTATGGTTATTACATCAAATTAGTAGTACTAGCTATGAACCTGCGATTAGAATTGAAGATAAGATTTAAAATAAATTTAGGAGAGTTGTATCATCCACAAATAGGATTCTAAACCCAATGAGTCTTCTATCTTTGTCTATCTTAAGCATATTTCTTGATTTTGTCCATAATTTCTTCGATATGTTTGCATCTACCATTCTAACCATGTCCCTTTGTACCTTTTAGTTAGCGAAGGTTGCCTAATTATTGTGACTATTTAGTTAGCTAATGTTAGACCATAGTAGTTACCTCCTTATTGTTTTCCTCTATCTTTAGAATGTCACCCAAGACAAGAGCACATGGTTACAGAGAAAATGGTGTTCAATCAACACCTCCTACATCTCAAGAGGCTTCATTAGCACCATCTGAAGGACTCCCTCCTCTACCAAACCAAGGAGGAGTGCCCGCTAATGAGGCACAACTGTATGAGCTCTTCAGAAGCATGATAGAGGCACAGAGAGCTCAGGCAGAGGCCCAGAGGAAGCAGACAGAAATGCTAAGGACAGGAATAGAGAATGACCAACAAGTTGCCTTGGCATCCAGGAAGAGGGTTGCCTTTCAACAGCAGCAACAACCCACTCAACCGAGGGTGCGAATCATCCAAGACTTCAAGAAGATGGAACTAAGAAAGTTCAAGGGGACCGGGGGAATCCTCTATGATAATGAGTGGCTCAAGGATATCGAGCAGATCATAAGGGTTTCTCGACTTGAAGAGGACCAGTAGAATGAGCTTGTTGGCTTGCAGCTTCACGACATCACCCGCACTTGGTTCAGAAATGAGCCTAGACTTACGAATCCAAATATGACCTGGGACCAATTCAAGGCTCAACAGAAAATTCTTTCCTGCGGTGGCTAAAGGGGTTCTAGAGAAACAATTACAGAACCTAGAGCAGAGTAACTTGACTGTAGATGAGTATGCTGCAGAGTTCGGTGGGCTGAGCCAATTCATAGAATACATGGTGAGGGACCCGGATAATAGGGTCGACGGTTCAGATAGGGCTTGAACCACGAGGTCAAGGTCCATATTTCGTCGACTCATACAACTTTTGCTGACATATTGGCAGAGGATCAGAGGGTTGAGGTAGATTTGGGCCTTCGAACAAAGAGGAACAGTGATTCAGCTGGAGGTGGTAGAGATAACAACCATCATGAGCCATCAAAATGGCCTAATACCCAACAAATGACCCTTTAACCACAACAACAACAAAATCACCTTCCAACTACAGTAGTACAACCTCAACAACAACAACCAAGGCAAAACTCGGCAACACCCAATTGTGCTTTTAATCGAAGAGGAGGACAACTTGGGATGGTCATAGGATGAGACTAGGACTTTGCCTATATTATTGATCACCCGATCATAGAATAAAAGATTGTCACATAGCTCCTCCACCAACCAATAGGCAAACCCAGAATCAACAGTACGGAGGAGCACCACGTCAAGGGCAAGGACAAGCATTTGTACCTATGGCACAACTCCAAGACAAAGGTAACTTGCATAGATTTTATTAAAAGGATTTTTATAGTTATAGCTGTTAATTAAGGTACATACTTAGCATACCCTTGTTCCAATAATGACCTCTCCATGATTTACACTAAAGAGTAGTATTAGATTGCCATAGGAATTGTTTGTATATTATAATATATATATAAACTTGTGTGTTTGATTTTTGAGAAAAATATATTTTAAGGGGGGTAAGTTGTAGCATCCGCTGCTACCAAAATACTATATAATAATCGGGTGCGGATCCGGAGCCCTGCAGGAGCCCCGTCGCACCCAACCGTTGGATCGAGGGGCCCCATGCTTGGCCCGCACACGGTCCCCTCGATCCGATGGTGCAGGGGGCGGGGCTTCGGAGGGGCTCCGAGAGCGGATCTTTTGATCCACACCCATAATAATAATAGATAAATAAATAAATAAATAAATAAATAAGACACTAGTAAATATTTTGTGATAATTTATTTTTTCTATATTGATTATAGTTCGATAATGATAACAGTGTAACACTAGGGTTCATGACGACCATAGAGACTCATAGTAATGTTTGATATAATATTTGGGCTATTTTAATATTTTAGAAAATTTTTGGAATTTTTAGATACTTAAAAACTAGAAAAAAACATATTTTCTAAGACTTATAGGATTTACAGTACAAATATACAAGTTTACAATAGCCCTAAACTATTTTTTAGTGTTTATAAAGGTATTTTACATTTTCTAGAATTTTTCTGGAATTTTCTGATAATTTTACATATTTATTTGGACTTATTTAGGCTAAAACTAATTAAATAAATAAATTTTCTGGTAATTAAAAATCCAATTTATTAATTAAATAACCAAGTCAGCAGTTATAGCCCACCTGTCAGCCATCGCTGGCTATCCGTGGGCCCATCTGTAGGTGACTGTGCCCACGTGGGCGGGTCAAAGTAAGGGTCTATGAGCCGTGCTCGGACTCCTAAGCCGAGCCGAGCTCGGGTTGAGCCGAGTCGGCTGCATTGCCAACCGTTCGATCTGGGCGGGATTCACCCTGATGTTGAAACGTGTCGCGCTCCCTGTGCCGCGGCTCCCTCTCTCTCTCTCTCTCTCTCTCTCTCTCTCTCTCTCTATATATATATATATATATATATATATATATATATATATATATATATATATATATATATATATATATATATATATATATATATATGAGTATAGTTATAGTTTAGGGTTATTTTTATTCAGTCGATTTTTGAGAGATTTTTTATCTAGAGTTCTTCAACTTCGCGTAGCCATTGTTCCTATCTACGAACTTTAAACATGTCTCCGTTTTTTGCGTTGGAACCATATCGGAGTATAGTTTGTGAATATCTATTTTTTTTCATAAATTATGAACTTAAACTTTTAAAAAATTCGTGGAGTGCCAGTTGTCCGAAATCTGACATGTTTTGGTGTTTTCTAGATTTTGGGAGATCCCGAACTCGAAATCACGATCCGTTTGAAGTTTATGAACCACGAAATATATTGTTTCCAAAATTAAATATACTAGTTTACTATTATGTAAAATTCGTGCAACCGAAAATTAACCAGAAAATCACCAAAAACTGTCATTTGTGAGCCATATTGGCAATAATTTCTAACCGATTCAAGATTCGGTGAAATCGTCGATTCCAGCATTCATGTAGCTCTAAATTCTATATATTTTCACACAAAAATTATGGATTTGAGTTAGTTAACTTTTTGGTCAATGGATTGTCTCGATTTGCGTGTCACGGATTCCAAAATTATAAAGTTGATGTTATGTGGCCTAAAATTAGGGTTTAACCATAAAATTAAAATATAATTAGATTAAATAGTATTTTATGGTATTTTATTCAGAATTAAATATATTAGAATAGAAAACCTATTTGACTACTTTTTTAGATCTAACTTGTTTTATTTATGTGACGGGGTAGATCAAACGTCTTGAGTTATGACTTCATCCTTTTTCGGAGAAGGCAAGTATCACTATGACCTATATTGACGGTATTTTATTCTGCATATGTTCTTTCCTTGATATTGTTGACTTACTTCTTATGGTGTTGCACGAGAGTTATACTAGTTTTCATCATACATGATCACCTAATAATTTTATTCCAATGCTTAATGTTCCATATTCAATGTTTAATGTTTAATGCTCAATATTCAATGTTCAATGTTCAAATTTAGAGTTAATGCAAAGTGATCATATTTAATTGTGAGAGAGTCGCGAGGAAGAATATAATTAGTATGCATGTGGTCTACGCAATATTCAAATCCACAATGTCAATTTTGATAACAGTCGTTGCACCTCACGTACCAATTGCCGTATGTCCTAACCCGTCCACATGCGAAAAACTTGTATTCTAAAACACACTGTACACATGACTGGATCATTGTTGTTACTTGTCTTGTGGTCATCTTCTTTTGCGTATACTTCCACACTATTACTACATCATTGTTGTACTCTTAGTGGTCATATTGTCTAGTGGTTAGTCTTACCTTTGTTGTACTCTTATACAGTTTCCAAGCCTTAGTTGTGTTTCCAAAGTATTTAAATATTATAGTGGTACTCTTATTGTATCATTTTATAGTCATCTTTCCTTTACTGTTATTCTTTCGTGCTTGTATATTATATTGTGTAATGTAGTGTTATGGTGACTTACTCCAATCCTGACTTAATAACTGTTTTTCAGCTTTTGACGACGTAATTTTTTTCTTGGTGCGTATCTTGGTGACACTGACGTTACTAATGTGTCAATTGCTTCTATAGATACGGAGTAGCATATTTCTTGCCTTATGTTTTTCGTATATATATTCTTAGTTAGTAGGCTTAGCGGACTCTAGTTTTAGTTGCTCTTATTTATTTCTAACGGGTTTGTTCCCGAGACTATCTCGTGATGTAGTAGATTATTCTTATAATTAATTATTTAGACTATTAGTTTATTTCTTTGTCACGACTTAGTTTGTGGATGATATGAGAACTGTGTGCTTGTTGTGGACCATGTTATCATAGACAACGTACTACCGTCGTTGCTGCGGCGTAGGCTGAAAAGCGGGTGCGGATCGTGATTAATAAATATTTCTAAATCACATCAAATCAAATATTTGACCAGATTTGGCCCCACAAATATGTTATTACCAAATCTAGACTGGAGCCACCAGTTTATTTACAAACATTAATAGAAAATTACATTTAGATCATAGAAGTTTGATGATATTGCTCCTAGAGTACATAGTTTTGTGAAATTACGATAAGAGTATGAAAACGTCTTTTGGAATGACGTTTTCTTTGTTTTGCAAAGAATCAACTGTTACACCCAATATACATCCTTCCGTAGGGCATTTTTATGATTGTAAATTTTTTTTTTGCCAAGAATAAGCTATTACGCCCTTCCAAACAGCAATTTGGGTCTCGAAATTTGGATTAAAATTTGTCATATTTGGTGTCATATAATGGAAGATGACATCACAAAAAAAAATTATGATGAATAACATAATTTTAATATTAAAATAATATTATTTATTATGTTACATCAACAACTGCCACGTAAAAGATAAATGATTTAAAGGTACACTTTAGAAGTATTAATCAAGGTTCAAAGTATCGGTATCGGAATCGGTATCGGACCATTCCTATGAGTATCGGGATCGGCGGTATCGGTAGTATCGGCGATTTCGGATCGGAGTATCGGATTTTTTGGTATCGGAAAGCAAACAACTATTAGTAAATTATTAACATTTTAGAGAATATATTTTATACATTTATGCATAATTTAAAGTATTTCCAGTATTGTTTCTTAGTATTTTTGATATTGAATGAAATAGTAGTCATCCTTGTCGATTGATTTATATGCGATAGATAAATTTTCCTCTTTCATATGTTTTTACAACCTTACTATGCTTTTACACCCTTGCTAATTGGTTTTTTAATTCAGTATTTTTTGCCGAATTGACCGGAAAAGAGACCTCTAATGTCGGTATCGGCCAGTATCGGATATCGGTCGGTATCGGATCGGGACATGCCAAACTGTATCGGTATCGGCCGTATCGGATCGGTATTAGCCGATACTTTAAACTATGGTATTAATAGCATCCAACAGATGACATACCCAAACTCCCCCTAATTTAGTCTGGAAAATAATTAAATATTAAATTAAATAAATTTTAACTCAACCAAACTCACATCGACGTACCAAGAACAACCCGACAAACTGTAGGATAGTACAAATGGTTAGGTACATGAAGGTTCAGAGCTCTCTCCACACCACACATTCTTCATTCAAAAGCTGCACAAGCGTTTCTTTTGACCATGCCATGCATGCAGTGCGAGTCCCCCACACCACACGAGATAAACGACATCCCCATGCAGAATCGTTTCTTTTGGTTTTAATCACTGCCATTTGGCATCTGTGGCTGGCAACGAAATTAAGGTCTCCTTGTTTTTATCGTCCTCCTTGACTTCTTCCAAAATAGGATAACGCCTACACTTCCAACAACAGTACAAGTCGTTAGGTACAAGAAGCTTCTGAGAGCTCTCCCGACCGACCGTTTATTCAAAGAGCTGCTGCAGAAGAAGCGTTTCACTTTGACTGTTTTGGAACGTTTGTATTTCACCACCCATGCAGTGTGAGTCCACCACACCATACGAACGTTTCTTTTGACTATTGTTGGAATTTTATTCCTTCACTCCTTACTTCTGTCAGAAGTCAGAACTACAGCTTTACAGAGGGCTTTTGTGTCTGGGTCTGGCAAGGAGAAAAGTGTCATGGTTCTGCTCGTCGATCAAGTTCTTATTCAATAAATAAAAATAAAAATTAATTTTAAAAAGAGAGAATCAAGATTGATGGACATTAGAAAGAAATAAGGCCCATGCAAACGGGCCGCAAAGGCATAGATCTCTCTTGGCCCAACTAGATCTCAGTCTACTCGATCTAGCTCCATACAAGGCCAAGGCCAACAGAGGGATTTCCCTAATCAAAGGTTAAGCTGCCAATTATCCCCTCTCTATTGTGTAAGGGCTAAGATATAGGGGTCGATCCCCTTCAAAATGGTTAAACCCTCTTTATATTGGTACCAAAATAATACCGATTATTTGACTACACTAGGCTGCTCTGGAGCCCATCACCAATGAAATGACGACTTCTCTCTGGGTATTCTGACCACCAGAGATGTTATCTTCTGAAACTTAACAAATTCTACAGGATGAAGAGCTTGAACGCCAGGTTAGGATTTTAGAGTGCCAGGTTGAAACTTGATGGATGGAGAGTATTATGTCACGTCCTCAGCACCTCCGTGCAGAGATTTTACATGGGATAGAAATCCGATGGACGAAGATTATTGTCCAAAACTGCTTCCGGATAACCGGACACGAGTTTGCGTACACATCCGATCTACGCCGTGATATAGGCGGTAGTACACTGTGTACACCCCATTATGCATCATCAACATTCATAGATCCATCTACTCAATTACAACATCTAAACCGAGCAATAAAGAAACATCACAAACAATCACCACAGCCACACAGTCACAAAGTTCCACTCATTATTATTGGCCATACAGCTCTATCCAGAGACAATTTCGATCAAATATCTAAAGCAACAATCTAAAATGCAGAAAATGTAACTAAATAGGAATCCTCATCATATCCCTCCAGGGACGGCTTCCCGATTCATAGTGCAATTGGACGTGTCTTGTCTAAATCTCATCCTCTGCTCCGAATAGGTAGGATAAGAGTCCCCATCCTCACATATGATGTTAACATATCATGTCATGATGGAGCAAAGTACACTACACAAGTGCAAATTAAGAAATAAAGAAAATGTAAATAACGCTTGAAAGTAAAATAATACTAATACGTATAATCTAGAAAGAACTAAAGATACAATATGCAATATAACATAATGACATGGAACAAAAAACTACAAATATTTGTGTCTGAAATACCAGTTTCGACAATGGAAGAGTAAGGAATATGATCCGGTACATTGCACGTATAGTGGGTGACTGCTATTAGTCATATAAGATCATGGGAATGTTCGGGGTAATCACCCATCTACAATTTTTTTTTTCGCACGACATGTAATCATGGAGTCTAGACATGACACGAAGAAAGCCCAGAATATTAATATCCACAACAGCTAATCAAATCTAATGTAGCCTATCGTGTCACGGTTATTCAAAATATCATAAAATTATAAGTATTGAACTGCAATGAAGTAGAGTAGTCGCCTCCGGTCCAACGGTAGAGGTTGCACTAAGTCCACCTATAAATACAATGTTTATTTATTAGATACAACTTTATGAATTTATAATTTATGTTCTGAAGCCCAAAAGACTATAAATAACCTTAGACCAAAATTCAAGAATCGATACTTATTTATTTATTTATTTATTTATTTAAAAAGAAAATTTCTAGAAAATTTTAGATATTAAGCTTCAACTCTAATTCTTGAAATTCTCCTTAAATCTTATTTCAAAATAATTTCAAGAAGGTATATTTTATTATTTTTATTTATGTATTATTCTTCTTAAATAAATTCACATATATATAATTCTTTTTAATTAAAAACTATTTTTAATAAGAACTAGCCCAATCTAAATTTTGGCCCACTATGCAATATATATATATATATATATATATATATATATATATATATATATATATATATATTGTTAGCCCGAACCAAATCTAGCCTAGTCTAGTGTTAAATTATGCTTATTTATTGTCTGATAAGGCCTTGTGCTTAGCCTAGATCATAGTAAATTAATTTTTATGTAGCAGAAGTATCTATTTCTTGAGAACCACTAAATTCATGAGACATGTAAAGTACTCTATCACCAATGTGATTAAATACGGAGAAGCGGATTCCCCTGCCATAATTCCATGCCAATAAAACCATACTACTACCCTTTGATTAGAACTGAGAATGTGGTCGTTGAAATACATTTTCATACCTTGTCCACCCAAATGCTATCAAACCCCATGGCAAGCATAATTTGACACACAAAATCTCTGTGAACAATATCGTATGTCTTTCTCAGATCCAACTTAATACAAGCTTTGTTACATCCTGGCTTGTTGAAATTCTGGATTATTTCATGAACGGAAAGGTTGTTATCATCTATAGCCCTTCCCTTGATAAACATCGTTTCATTTGGCGAGCAAGTTTTTTGCTTGCGCAAGCAGGGGAAACGACAAAAGTGTTTTCAAATTCCAAATAAATATTGATGAAGTATTAAAAGATATGCGTGACGTCAGCACGTCTGCTCGTGTTCCATAACGTACGATGGTTACGAAGAACGAGACATTGCCAATACTGACATCAGTATCATTATGATCTTTTATTAATTATTTGTAGTATTGTTGTTTGATAATAAACGAAAAAAATAAAACTAGGTTTATACAAAAACCCTTTCTTAGGTTTACAAACAAGAAGTACTATTAATCCTATACGAAGATGTTAAGTACAAATTTTAATCTGGGTAAATATTGCTATAGGAGTCAGATCTGCAGTCGATCACTTTGTCCCTTGGACCACATGATGATGAAGAAGTGCCGTAGAAGAAGGGGATGCTTCAAAGATTGCAAGAGGGAGTGGATACTTGATGCCAAAATCGTTGATCACTACTCTCTGTCTGAGCTCTTCTCTCTCTGTTCTTCGATTTCTTTTAACTCTTTCCGATCTTGGAATTTTCGACCTTTCGACTTCTATTCTCTCAATTTTTGACCCTGGACCTCTGTCAATAGAGGTCTCTATTTATAGGGTTTTAGTGACAGTAACCGTCCAGTCGGCGTAAAAGTCGGACAGAGGAGAGTGTGACACTTTTTACGCGGCGGTTATAATAACTGCCACCCACGTATAGATGATCTTCTGATTAAGCATGTGATGCGTGTCCCATGATGAGAAAATACGTATAACTGCTGTGAAGATCATGGCATGCGAGCCACGTAGATAACTGCCCCTCACGTAGAAAAGGTTAGCGTAGAAGCCAATAACTGTCACCATAGCGTAGAAGCCAAATAGTTGTCAGGTTGGCGTAGAAGCCAAATATTGTATGGATAGGTAGCTAGCGTAAAAGATAGTTGTTCCTCCTTCTTTGACTGAGGCCTTGAGCATTTTCTGGAAAAAATAGCCTTATCACGCACAAATACAAATATAGCCTAAGTTGGCGTATTTCAAGGATATAGCGTACAGCGTGCTCCCTATAGCTGAAAGTAGTCCGATGGCGTATTCCAAGGAGATAGCGTACAACGTGCTCCTATAGCTGAAAATAGCCTGATGGCGTAATGTGCAGGGGTGATGATGTAGACGTATTAGCCGTAATTATGACTTGCCCAGTCTTTGGAGATATAACCCAATCTCGTGCATTTAATGTAGAGATCTGCCACCATTCTGAGCATTAAATGCAGAGACGTGCCTCGAGCTCTGTACGAAGAGCAGCTTTTGCCGTGGCAGTTCGTTTTGTCTTCTGCTGAGCGTAAAAGCTCACATCTGCCTGTGTAAAACTAGACAGCGTATTCTCTTGTATGCGTAAAAGCACTTTGTATCAGGGAACCGTCACTAAACGACGGTTTGGATCTCTGCGCCGCACCATCATTACAGCCGTCGTCTGGATAGTCGTGCAGTACTTTTTGTCAGGAGTCAGGTTCACTGCATGATCTGACAGGTTCATTCGAGGAATACGAAGCGTTCCTCGTACACTTCCATGCTGCATTAAAAGCGGATGAGTTTTACGCCATAGAGGCGGTATAATACCCTTTTTACGCTGAAGCGGCCTGGAAATACTGTATTATGCGGACTGTCCTTGAGCTTATATTTTATGCTATACAAGCGACAAAGCTCTGTTGTACGTCGATGGCTCTGAAGTCATATTTTACGCAGCCCAGCACTAAAATGCTGCGTATAACTTGACAGCGTATTTTTCATGCTTCTATAGTTGTACTACTTGGCTATCTGTACAGACTATCAACTATCCTTGTTTGGTGCAAATCATTATCGAATCTCCTTTACCAAAGGCAAATCTCTTAGTATTTTTCATGCTTCGATGTGTTCTCTTTTGCCTATATAAAGGCTGAGGAGTTAACATTTTCTTCCCATATTTCCTTTACCACACAGAGATGATTGCCGGAGTTCGTCAGGTCGACTTGAGGAAGAAGAAGATCATGTTCTTCCACTACTAGAAAAAGCGGGAATAGCGACGTATTTTAGCGACGTCAAAAGAAACGTCGCTAATAATACATAAATTAGCGACTCATTATAAACACGTCGCTAGACGTCGCTAAATGGCGACATTTAGCGACGTTTAGCGACTTTTAATACGATTTTAAAAGATAAGTCGCTATAAGTTCAATTAAGGTCGCTAAACGTCGCTAATATGTCTAATTTAGCGACGTTTAGCGACGTATATAGCGACATTTAAACTCAAAATATTTAGCAACGTGTTTAGCAACGTCCTTTACGTCGCAAATATTTAATTTAGCGACATTTTTTATTGGACGTCGCTAAACGTCGCTAAAATTTGGTTAATTAGGGGTCGGTTTCATTTTTCCCCGTCAGTTGAAATTTCGATTCGAAAACATATTTCCACCCCCCCCCCCCCTCCCCAGCTCCGTCGACCGCGACTACTCCGGCAAGGTATACTCTCTCTCTCTCTCTCTCTCTCTCTCTCACAGGACACATGTGACATTGACACAAACATGACACACACACTGACACTGACACTGACACAGACACGGCACACACACACACTGACATAGACACTGATCTGGACCTAGGGTTAGGGTTAGGGTTAGGTTTTTTGACATGGGGTTAGGGTTAGGGTTAGGGTTAGGTTTTTTGACATGGGGTTAGGGTTAGGGTTAGGGTTAGGGTTAGGGTTAGGTTTTTTGACAATGTTCATGCATGTGCGATCATGTAGAGATCAGATTTTAATTTCTTCTTTCAAGTATAAAATAAATAAATAATATGGATCGATGAATAAGAAAGAAAGAACATAAGTGTATTTATTTGCACTTTTGCAATATATATATATATATATATATATATATATATATATATATATATATATATATATATATATATATATATACATACATACTAATTGTTTGATTTTGTGGTTACTATTCATTGGTCCAATGGAGGAGGGGAAAAAATGATGGCTATTATTGAATCCATGTTCATATGTCATGACTACGTACATTGGGTGAACAAATTAGAACTAATTCCTGAATATTCGTACAACAACTGATCATGTGATCAAATTAATTAGAACGCCAATTATTCGACCAGGAAGTGTATGATCTAAGCAACCGTCCTTAATTGTGCCCCAAGAATTTTGAGCTCTAGCTACTTCCTCGTTCCACTCCCAATATATATAGGGGTTAATTGCCGAAAGCAAAGTACTACGGAGTTATGTATCTCAGTTCCTCACCCTACTGCCAGTTTCAAGAAGTGCCTAATGGTCTAAATAATATGACTATAACAGTTGAATTAGCTAAACGAAACTTACAAATCAGCTTAAATAAATAAAGGATTAATTTCAACACTTACTGAAATCACTAGCTAGCAGTATGAAGAGCCTCTAATGGAGCAAAGATATCATCGCAGCATGCATCATTAAGGACATGCATCTCAAGAAACTTATTGGCTTCGGCTGGAGCCTACTACACTAAAATTCGGACACTGACACAGAAGTGGGTTAAGGTATAGTAGTAAAGTGGTATTAAGATATTATTTGGGTAATGTTATATATATATATATATATATATATATATATATATATATATATATATATATATATATATATATACTGCTTTTCCAATAACGGACACTGACACAGACACAGAAGTTAATTTTGCATGTAATGATTTATATGATACATACTGTCAATTTTGCAGAAGTATCTAGAAATGGATATGAATTACTATCTGCGTCATCGTTCGTGGATGTACAACCGTCATCCTGATGACATGTGCGGTGTGCGGGATGAATTCATTGAGGGTGTACAGCAGTTCCTGCAGTTCGCCAAGGCGTTCCCTCAGTACATGGACGGTACCAAAATTAAGTGTCCATGTGTGAGATATCGCAACAGGAAATATCATCCAGAAGTGGAAGTTACATATCATTTATACTCGAAGGGCTTTACGCCGAATTACTATCAGTGGACCGCGCACGGAGAACTTGTATCTCTAGCATCAGAGTCGGAGCCCTATGTGGAGCCGTATATGGATGTCCAAGACCACGATGCTTACGACGACGGGTTGGTGAACATGGTTTATGATGCGGCGGGGCCTAGTTTCAATCCTGACAATTATGATGCGGCGGGGCCTAGTTTCAATCCTGACAATTATGATGCGGCAGGACCTAGTTTCAATCCAGACAATTATGATGCAGCTGAGGAGGCACCGAATGCCGATGCTGCAAAGTTTATGGAGTTGCTTGAGAATGCAAGGACTCCACTATATCCTGGTTGTGAGGACCATTCACCGTTGGAGGTGGTTACAAGATTATTGAGCATCAAGTCCGATTTTAACATGTCGCAAGAATGCTATAATCGACTGCTCGATTTGATTATAGAGATCTTGCCCGAGGGTGCAAAGTTGCCTAAAGACTTCTATCGATCTAAGAGGATGGTGAGATCGCTTTGGATGGGATACGAGAAAATCGATGCAAGTCGCAATGGGTGCATGTTGTACTACAAAGACGACAAGGATGAAGATGCGTGTAGATTCTGTGGTGCTGATCGCTACAAGGCCACTGTTAGAGGAAAGTCTGTCGGTGCAAGGAAGCCTACCGATTCGATGCACTACTTGCCTTTGACGCCGCGGTTGCAGCGGTTGTTTATGGTTAAGGAGACTGCAGAAAATATGAGTTGGCACAGGCGAAAACAGATCGAAGGAGTATTGGATCATCCATCCGATGGAGAAGCATGGAAGCACTTTGATCGAGAGTATCCACATTTTGCCGAGGAAGCGCGTAATGTCAGATTGGGGCTCTGCTCTGACGGTTTTACCCCATTCGGACTTTCGGGCTCCCAGTATTCGTGTTGGCCTGTGATCGTCACTCCGTACAATCTACCGCCTTGGATGTGCATGAAGACTCCGTATATGTTCCTAACCGTTATTATCCCGGGTCCGAACAATCCGAAGAGGAACATCGATGTGTACTTACAGCCTTTGATAGATGAGTTGAATCAGCTGTGGGAAGTAGGTGCCAACACGTACGATGTTTCTAGAAAGCAGAATTTTCAGATGAGGGCAGCACTTATGTGGACCATCAACGACTTTTTGGCCTATGGAATGTTATCGGGATGGAGCACCCATGGTCGTCTCTCATGTCCGTATTGCATGGACCGTTCTCAGGCTTTCCGTTTGAAACACGGAGGCAAACCGTGCTTCTTCGATTGTCATCGACAATTTTTGCCGAAGGATCATCCGTACCGGAGGAATCATAATGCTTTTCGTGCGGGAGTTGTGGAGAAGGCCAATCCACCTCCAAGGTGGCCCGGATGCACGATATGGGAAGAGGTAAAATATTTACCAAGTGCTATCGAAGAGCCTGCTAAGGGGTACAAGTGTGACGGATTTGGTCGCACCCATAACTGGACGAAGAGGAGTATATTCTGGAATCTGCCATATTGGAGCACCAATCTGATCAGACATAACCTTGATGTCATGCATATCGAGAAGAATGTGTTTGATAACATAATTAATACTGTAATGGATGTAAAGGGGAAGACGAAAGATAATCCGAAGTCCAGGTTGGACTTAGAAGACATATGTAGACGTCCTGCATTGCATCTGATAGAGGAGGGAAATGGAAAGTTAAAGCAACCTAAGTCAGTTTTCTCACTGGATAAAGAGGATAAAGGTAGACTTTGTAGGTGGATTCAGGGTCTAAAGTTTCCAGACGGGTACGTGTCGAACTTGAGAAGATGCGTCGACCTCAAGGAGAACAAACTAGTATGTATGAAGAGCCACGATTGTCATGTATTCATGGAGAGGTTAATTCCGATTGCATTTCGGGAATTCTTACCGCAGGTCGTTTGGGACTCATTGACAGAGCTGAGCATATTCTTCAGAGATCTTTGTTGTACTAAGTTGCTCGTCGATCGTCTAGAAAAGCAAGAGAGGGACATTGCGGTAACACTATGTAAGCTCGAGAAGGTGTTTCCTCCAGGATTCTTCGACTCTATGGAGCATTTGCCAATTCATCTTTCCTATGAGGCACGTGTTGGTGGTCCTGTCGGTTATCGGTGGATGTACCCCTTCGAGCGTCATCTGAATCACCTAAAGAGAAAGGTGAAAAATAAGGCACGGGTTGAAGGATCTATTTGTGAAGCTTATGTTCTCGAGGAGATTACAAACTTTTGCTCGACGTATTTCAAATCGCATGTTGCTACTAATAGGAATAAAGCTCCCAGAAACGACGACGCATATAAGGAATCTAATGATGCAATACTCAAAGTATTCAATGCATCCGGAAAGCCTTCGGGAAAAATGAAGAAGAGATATTTGAATGACGATGAGCTAAGGGCTGCTCAATTGTATATATTACTCAATTGCGACGAGGATGAAGTGGAGAAGCTAGAGGGGTAAGTAATTAATACGTCCACGTTTACATCATCTCAATGTAATAGTATAAGATACTATTATGCTACTAATTAGCAGTTGCATCATTGTTTTTCAGCACATATAATGATGAGTTAAGGTCGGTTAGACCCTACATAACAGACGAAGAAGTAGAACAAGAAATGAGATGCCATTTTCCTTCTTGGTTGAGCGCATATGTAAGATACTTGGTAATTACTTTTTATTTCTGCACTTGTAAAACAAATAACTTACCATCGCTACTTTGGTATTTAGGTCGATCGTCTAATATCATCCGAGACTGAATCTATTAGGACTCTAGCCAAGGGACCAATTACTGCCGTAAAAATATGGCCAAGTTTCTGTGTGAATGGGTTCAGGTTCAAGTCAACAAATGCTCCTATCAGAGACAGCTTTCTGGATCTTGATTCCACGAAAAATAGTGGTTTGTGTATCAAATCTACAAACTACAAAGACGTCAATCCGGGCAATGATTTTTTTGGCATCTTACGAGAGATTGTGGAGTTGACATATAATTATGGCCCAGAACCTGCTAATATCGTGCTATTCAGGTGTGAATGGTTCGATCCGATTCAAGATCAAGGTTGGAAAATTGACAAGCATGGCCTTGTGGATATAAACTACAAGCGTAGATATCAAGGCTACGAACCATTTGTCCTATCAAGTCAGGCTCAGCTCGTGTACTTCACAACTTATCCTAGACGGGGGACAGCGAGGTCGGATTGGTGGGCAGTATGCAAGACTAAAGCTAGAAATACCTTTGACATTGACGAAATAGCTTATCAGGAGGACGATCTACCTCTTGTAACAAATATTGTAGATGTGGACTCAACGGAAGTTACTCATTACACGAGTAATAATGTAGAAGATGTAGAATTATCCGAAGAGGACGAAGTAGATGAAAGTGAAGACGAGGAAGAGGAAGAGCAGGACGAGGAAGGCGAACAAGATAAATTTTCTGAAGATGATTGAAAATATAAAATATTCCATGTAGAATAACTATATTTGGACTGTAAAATGCTTTGAGATATGTATCACATTTTGACATTAAAGAATATATGTATTATATTTTGACTGTATAATGCTTTGAGATATGTATCACATTTTGACATTAACGAATATATGTATTATATTTTGACTGTATAATGCTTTGAGATATGTATCACATTTTGACTGTAGAATGTAGTATATATTTGTGTTTCTCTATATTCATCATATGTTGTTATCAGATATGACAGGACGACGCGGAGGATTCGGCAGGTCCCGAGGTAGACAGAGTGCCACTCCGGTACTGCCTACTGTTGGTTCCGGATCATCGTCGCCCAGTACTCCAGTATATCGAGCAGCCACATCTCCGACTGCGACGACGTTGCATGGCATCACTCCTGGGACGAGTAGTTCCAGGCGTGATAGTACTCGTGATAGTACTCCCTCGTCCAGCGTTCCTCCTGCTGACGGAACCATGGAGACTGATGAGCATGTAGAGGAGGTCGTGCTGACGTTGTCCCAGCATCAGCAAGATCCTCCATGCGCACCACCGGAGGAGACGAGGACAGAGATTTGGGCCGACGGTACAAAGTAAGTCAATTAGATGGTTTAGTATATATTTGTGTTTCTCTTTATTCATCGTATATTGACTTTTTCAGTAATCTAAATTATTATTTCTGTATAGATATCGTCCATCGTCGGTTCAGAGACGCCTGGGCCAATTTCTGAGGAACAACTACGGTGGCCCTTGGATCAACTACTCTGAGGCTCCGGAGGAGAGGAAGGCGTTCTGGTTTGCGCACTTCCAGGTAAAAGTATATTAAATAAATCCTCTAATTTATGCATATTCGTGATGCTAACTTAATGAATTATTTATTGTAGCAAACGTATTTTTATCCTCCGCACCGGGCCGAGTTGATCGAGCGGCTCTTTCCTACCGTTGCCGCCAAGCTTATCCGAGATGCTCTGGATGACCAGAAGGCTCATGATCGTGCTGGAAAACCGATCCAAGGTTGGATCACGCCTGAGCAGTGGACTGCGATGAGGGCTAGATTCGACGATCCGAGCTACAAGGAAAGGTCTAAGAAGGCCAAAGCGGCTAGGCAGAATGCTGCCAAGTGGTGTGGTGGCTCGATTCCGATAACGGAACATTTCCGTCGTTTGGTATATTTTTTCTTTTAAAATATATTATTTTAATATAAGTACCATAAAATGGTACTTGGAAAAAATATTTAAGTTTAGTAATAAAAAATATATTTTTAACAGGTACAGAGGGGTGAGGATGCAAACATGGTGACCGTCTTCTTGGCCACCCATCGCAAGGACGAAAATCTCATTGATGAGAGGGCCTCACAGACCTATGTAAGTATTACTTTACTTTGTGTTTATTTTAATATAACTTAGGCAATTATTGAGTTTCTAAACCTTTTCTAGGCCGAGTATCTTAGGCTTCGTGAGCGGGCGACTGCTAGTGCACCTACACCTGGAGAGGCTGGTGCTTCGTCGCAGCCCGGTCCATCTCCGTCGGCGGACGACCTGTGGGTGACCGCAGCTGGTGGTCTCCAGAGGGGTACGTACTACGGTACGGGCTCCTATGGCGCCCTGGTTGCGACGCAGTCATCTAGGGCCTCCCCGACAGCTGTGCATTCCACACACCCCTCGCAGTCGCAGCCCTCGCAGTCGTCGACCAGAGTCCAGGAGGCCGTCCAGGAGGCCGTTGACCGTCAGATTGCGTCTCCGTGACGACTTGCTGCGAAGTATGGAGGACCAGTCCCGGTCCCAGCCGCAGGCGGACGATCCGATGCTTATCGCACGATTGGATATGCTCGACCGCAGCATGACGGAGCTACGAGAATTGACAAATGATATTAGAGCCTCCAATGATCGCAACATCATGGAGCTGCAGGCGTCACAGCTATCGATGGGCGAGAAGCTGACGAGGATGCATGCGTCACAGCTATCGATGGGCGAGAACCTGACGAGGATGCAGGATTCAATGGGTGATAGCAGTACGAGGCTGTTATCTACCCTGGATTCTTACAACCAGCGACTCGCAGACTTGGAGCGGGCACGGCCGCCACCGACGTCACTGTCTTCTCCATCGACATCGGTGTCGATTCCACGGGACGAGTATGAGGAGTTGTTATCCTTGAAGCGCGCCGCTGGTCAGCCTCCTGCAGATCCGTAGTAGTCTAGTTATTTTTATTATTATTTATGAATTATTGGTACTTCAACAATAGACATGATGTATGATGCTTCTTGTGGTCTTGAATTTTTTAGTTAATTTAATTGGATTATATAGTTATCCATATTTAATTGGATTGATACTTCTTATGGTTTTTAATTTAATTGGATTATATAGTTAACTAGATTGAATCATGTTGGTGTGTATGATAAAGATGCTGTAAAACTGCAGGGAATCACCAATGTTTGATTCTGGAAATTTTTTTTTTTTTAAATTAGCGACGTTATTAGCGACGTGTAGCGACGCTTAGCGACATTAATTTACGTCGCTAATTACGTCGCTAATCAGCGACTCTGTAAAACGTCGCTAAGTTCGTCGCTAATGACGTCGCTAAAGTCGTCGCTAAGCGTCGCCAATTGCTGACATGGCAAGTATAGCCAGGTCATTAAAGACGTCGGTGTAACGTCGCGATTGACGTCGCTAATCAGCGATGTTTAGCGACTTTAATAAACGTCGCTTTTTAGTGACTTAGCGTCGCAAAACGTCGCTAAATTTAGCGACACATTAAAGTCGCTAAAAAACGTCGGCATAGCGACGTTTAGCGACGTTTTTTGTTTTAGCGACTTGGTGTTTTCCGACTGCTTCAGAACGTCGCTAATTACGTCGCTAAACCTAATTAGCGATGATTTATTGTTATTTAGCGATGTTTTTAGACGTCGCTAATTTGACTTTTTCTGGTAGTGTTCCAACATGTAAGGAGCCAAAAAAGAAGGCATCTTCGAGCAAATGTCCTCTGCAACGATGGATCATGGAAGGATATCATAGCTTCCTTTGCTCGGGATAATCAGCAACTTCATATGGCGATTCGTCCAGGAGAGAGGAAGAGTCACATTCGACCACACAGCTTGTAAGCTGTATTTTCTTCCGTTGTTCGTGGACGAGGGCAGAAAAACTAGCCCTGTCTTCCAGTACTGAGTTGGGTCTAAAACCTCAACTCAATCTTTCATGGCGTATGGAGGATGGGCTCTTGAATAATTTATACAGGCCCAGTTGTATCCTCCCACCATTAATTATTTTCTTGTTCATCGACTGTGGAAGTCGATAAACTGCTGTAGAAGACGGATAAAGATCTCCCCCAATGCTAAAACCTGACAGAACAGATTCTGGGCATGATCTTTAAATGAGGATGAGAAACCCTTTGTAGACGGAATTTCCCTCATATGTAATCATGAAGATAAAAAAAACTCTTTGTAGACTGGATTTTCCTCATATGTAATCATGATTTAATAAAATCGTCTTCTTTTGCGTATCTGATGATTTGCCATATATTTTTTTGATGAAGTTTGAATATGTGTAGCTTCAATACGTCTGAATAACTTTACGCCGACTCAGATAAAAAGAGTATTTGGTCCCGTCCTATCTTTTACGCAAAACTGAAGATGCGCAGAAAGCTTGTTTAGCATTTAAGTCGAATATTCGAACTGTTCTGCTGTTTGGAATGGAGAACTGCGTAGAATTCTGAACTGTCACTTCTGATTAGAAGAATTTTTGTTCAGACCATCGTCTTCAAGAATGATTTCCCGAAAATCCCTTAAAATAGGGCGAGAAATGGCTGTCAAAAACTGAGGCGTCATCTTGAACTGTAGAGGAAATATTCAGACTAGATTCTAGATGAACTTCCAATCGACCCAAGGAGAAGAGTCATTTTCAATGCTGAACTCTGTATGCTTCGGGTACTTGAGATATTTTGAGGCCAAGAAGGAGCATCTTCTGTGCAAACCCTTACAATTGACCGCCTTGAGATTTGTTCAGATATACGCATATTCTGGCCTGCGTATTTTCAGATATGCGGAAAGTCATAGATCTGTAATGTAGATGAGCATAAAATCATAAGTTTGTAGCCTCTCGAGCGTAAAAGCTGCTGAGCGTAAGAGCATCCAGGCATAAAACTGTAGATCTGTAGCCTCTGTAAAGAAAAACTTCCGAGCGTGAAGTCGTAGATTTATCACCTCTGAGCGTAAAAAGCTTTTGAGCGTGAAATCATAGATTTTTAGCCTCTGAGCGTGAAGTCGTAGGTTTGTAGCCTCTCGAGCGTAAAAGCTACCGAGCGTAAAAGCATCCGGGCGTAAAACTGTAGACTTATAGCCTCTGAGCGTAAAATCGTAGATGTGTAGCTTCCCAAGCGTAAAAAGCTTCTTAGCGTAAAATCAAGAATCTACTCTGTACGAAAACTTTTTGAATTCGCTGACTGTCCGCCTTCCTTAAGTAATATGCTGACGTAGTCCCCAATCATAACCGAATATTAAATATCGGATTTGGTTAAGGATTCGAGGAGTCCATCTGAACTCTATATATATCCCAAGGCTTTCAGAGAGAAGACTCTTCACCTGTCTTTTGCAAAAAAAAACTTTCGTCTCTTTGAGTTCTCTCCTTCATTTCCTCTCTGAGCATTCTGAGTTTTTAGCAATGGCACCAAAACCAATCTCATCATCTAAGGAAAAGAAGGTTGCCTCCTCTTCTCGCTCCTCTGCCCAAGCAAGAGTGACTCCCGTCGGGCAGGACAAACCTCGCTCTGAACGAAGTGTCCCACCGACGAGCTGTGCACCGGGCGTTATAGGTAAAGCTTTTGGGATGACAAGAACGAAGAAAACCCTTCGCACACGTTGTACGTGAACGTGCTAGGTCATCTTCTGTGCTGATAGCCTCTTCGAGAAAGATGATGCACAGAGATGTTTCATCTTTTACGCCCATATTTCTAATGTGTCTCCGTAAAAACTCCACATTTTCGCAGTCTGGCATAAAAAGCTTTGACTGTCAAAAATTGGCGTATACTACAAACTTGAGTGTTACGCTTTGGATGAGAATTCCGGTATAATAACTCAAACTTTGGCAGTCTGGCGTAAAACCATAGACTGTCAGATTTTTGTGTATACTGCCAATCTTGAATTTTACGCCTTGGAATAAGATTCCAGCGTAAAAAGTCAAGTTTTTACAGTCTTGGCGTAAAAGCACAGACTGTTGCTTTTTGGCATAAGTTGCAAGATTATGAGGTCTAGTATAGAAACTGATGTATTTTTCTTGCACTTTGTAGTTAACTTGCATGCATCTCCGTTGGCTGAGGTGATGGGTTCTGCTGCCGGGATGCTGCATTCCAATTACCTGGAGGATTTGTCCCATGTGATATTTCCTATTTCTGGACCCCAATATCCTGAAGGAAGGAAAATCCTGATATCGTCTCAAGGAGAGCGAATACTGTTGAGCATGATCAACGGAGAGCCCCTGGCGTATATAGACGGGGCACAATATATAAAATTGGCTTTTCTTTTCGGGGATATGTTTGACAAACAATCTCAAACGAAGCCCAAGAAAGAAAACTAGGTTTTTCCTGCCGGGGGCTTGGTCCTGTATCTGCCCAGGATGCTGAGAGATTATCCTATCTCGGTATTCTTCCATACCACGCATCCCAGGAGGATGTCGTGGACCCTGACTCCCAATCTTCACGGCCAGCCGGGGAAGATATTTTACCAGAAAGGATCCGACCAAGGGTCATTTGTAAGCCGCCCTTCCGGCTCGATCATACCGTTCAGGGGATTGTATCCGGGCAGTGTCCCGAGTGAAGATACTTCACTGCTCCAACCAGTTCAATTACCGACTTTCTGCAATGACTTTATGGGTCTTGGAGGAGTATACCCCAAGGTTAATCCTCGAACCAATGGGTGGGTTGTAGCACCCCGTTCTCCCGGTGCGGAGAGCGCGGCTAAGAAACACAAACGGTATCGTTCGATCGGGATAGATTGAATTAAGAACTCATCCTCGTTATGGATTTGTTTCTTCGGAATCGATTCCCATATTCAGTGGACCGCGCCCCAAGGATCGGCTTAGCGGCAGAGTCAGGAGGGACCTCTCCGCTGCTATGTTTTATTGCCTCGATTTTCGATGTCGCTTGTTGCTTTCGGGCTTTGAGTTGGTTTTGGGATTTGCTTGTTTGCCTTGAACGGTTTCGATGGTTTTCATTATTTTTTGTTCATTGACTTGTACTTCTATTTCGAGATTGGAAAGAGAGAAAGAAGTATTAATCGAGCTGTTCGTGTGCAGGTGAATGAGCAGTAGACGGCTTGAGAGCGGAGTCGTGAAGCGCCTCTTTCCTTCTCCTTTCCTTCTAACCAAGTGAGTGGCTACCATCCCGATTAGCTAGCCCTGCTTCCAAGCTTCACAGCTAAAACTCTTAGATTCTTGTTGCCCCGATCAAACGATACCAAGTAATAATAAAAGATACCAAGATAAAAGAGAATAGACTTGGTAATACTGCTTGTCAATCAAACTTGTGAACGATTACTTGAATGCATACTTGTTCGTTTGGAATGTTCACTATATCCTTCAAGTTTAGTTAGAATGCATATCTTCTATGAATATTGTTATGCATATGGAACACACTTTTCTTTGCCATAGATGGATCTTATAGACTATGCAAAGACTGTTGTGTATGGAACTTGTATCGTGCTAGAAATTAACTTGAAACGTGCATGGATTGATAGAAAACTTAACGAACGCTTCGATCACGGACAACTTGTGCACATGGTTTTGGAGGTTTCGCGGACGGTCGCCAGGGCGCTGGGAGCGATCCGATCCGGACGGAACATATAGATTAGTCAATTGGAATTTAGGAAGTAAACGGCATATGGCAGGGCTCGCAACCTGCGTCGCATATCATTTTTTATCCCGTGACTATAACTCGTCCCTTTGTGGCATCACGCCAGTGATCTACTGTATATTTAAACCTGTTGCATACTAACTTGTGTCTTCGTGGTAGGGAAGGTATGGTAAGTATTGTGCAGGTAATTCAGACGGGCAGGTAAAATCTACCGAACGGTGGCACGTTCATTTTCAGTAAATTATATATGCTGCTTACTTGTAAATGAACTAAGGCAAGATAGAAACCCACAAATGCATGCTTCATTAAAAACAAAGTGTTGATTGGTATAGTCAGGCTAGCTCGCCTTCACCAGCATATTTTGATATGCTGACCCTCGTTGAAACAGGTTCTCCGCACCAAGGCGAACCGAGCGAGGAGCCGAAGTCGTCTTCCCGATCCAGTCCAACTGTTGGCGCATCTTCACCGCGCCCCTTGAAGCATTTTGGAGTCAGGAGCCTGCAACTCTTCATATACAAAAATGCAGCTCCGTGGCAAAGCCGTCCTCCAGCCTGGAGGTCCTTATCATTTTGAGTTTATAAAGGGATGTAATGTACAGGACTGCTATCTCATTTTGAGTCAACACTTTTGTAAGCCGTTCGGCATATTAGCTGACTCGTTCAGGAGTTTGTAATAGATGTTCATTATCAATAAAGAGAACTTTTCCATGTTTCAAATCTGTGTTTCAATTTATCTACGTACTCTGAATATGTGCTTGCTATGTAAAATACTTTAGCCTTGTGCGGGCGCAACCCCAGGCCCGCACGGCATCACGATTCGGGGGACGCCCTAACGATTCTAAGGAATCGGGTCGTGACATAGTGGTATCAGAGCACAGATTCAAGTTCCTTAGACTTCGTGCTGGAAAAGTTCCTTTAACAATCAATTCCTGTGCGAACTCTTGAACTCGCTAGGCCAAAATGAGATACATTCATGCAATAAGTCCATAATACATTATGATCCTAATATAATTTATCTTCTTTTGAAGGAATGGATCCAGCGCAATCTGCAGCGCAAGCACCAAACGAAACACAAGAAAGCAGTTCGGGCACTTCGGGAAGCTCTCGAAGCCAACGAGGCATGTCTCAAGTCGACCCGCTTGAGCGGGTGCTACAAATGCTAGAAACACAACGACAAAGAGATGATGCTCGCCAAGCCAAGCTCGAGAGCAATCTAGAGACCCGATTCTCAGTCCAACAGAAGCAGGTAGATGCCCTGCAACAGATCGTTCAGACTTTTGGCTGCCAACCATTCCGCCGCAACAGCAACGACTCCGGTGGAACAGCCCGTGCTTGAAGTGGAGACGCCTTAAATCCCAAGGCCGAGGGACGTGACTGCCTTCAACTTGGGCCATTTCAAGAAAGTCTGCAATACCCCATTCAACGGGACTGAGGACCCAGTGGTAGCTCTAGATTGGCTAGCAGAACTAGAAGATCACTTCGCTCTGCTAGAGGTCCCCGAAAATAAGCGCGTCGCCTGCGCGCAACTACAGCTCTGCCTCAACGCACACGATTGGTGGAACGTGCATCGACGATCTCTCCAATTTGATCACGGAGAGGAGGCGATCTCGTGGACGACCTTTCATGCCGCGTTCGAAGAGGAGTTTATACCCCCTCTAGTACAACGTCAAATGGAGAATGATTTCGTGCAACTTAGGCAGGGCAGTTTGACTGTGAAGCAGTACTCCGCCGAATTCAACCGACTCTCCAAATTCGTTAGGGCCTATTTACCTGATGCAGCGAGTCGAGCCAGAAGGTTTGAAGGTGGACTACGCCCTGCCATCCATTCGTACGTGGTCAACAATCAGTACGGGACAATGCGTGAAGTCATGAATCATGCCCTATCTCTCGAACCGCTGTATCCTCACGTTTCCACCAGCGCTGTGCATACCTACAATCACAAACGCCAAGGCAACGATGGAGGGAACAATGCTGCAAAACGTCAAAATGAAGGTGGTCAGCATAAAGGGAACCAGAAAAAAGGACTATGCTTCTATTGTAAGAAGCCGGGACACACCGCAAATAACTGCGATATTAGAAAGGGTCTGTGCTTCAACTGTGGCGGTCCAGGCCACATATTTCGAGATTGTCCCCACCCTTCTAAAATCCTGCCTCAACGTAATGTTCCTTAGAGGTAGGCTCTATTCCTAAGTTTCAGGACGAAACTTCTAATTGGTTGGGTAGGATGTAGCGTCCCGTTCTCCCGGTGCGGAGAGCGCGGCTAAGAAACACAAACGGTATCGTTCGATCGGGATAGATTGAATTAAAAACTCGTCCTCGTTATGAATTTGTTTCTTCGGAATCGATTCCCATATTCAGTAGACCGTGCCCCAAGGATCGGCTTAGCGGCAGAGTCAGGAGGGACCTCTCCGCTGCTATCTTTTATTGCCTCGGTTTTTGATGTCGCTTGTTGCTTTCGTGCTTTGAGTTGGTTTTGGAATTTGCTTATTTGCCTTGAATGGTTTCGATGGTTTTCATTATTTTCGTTCATTGACTTGTACTTCTATTTCGAGATTAGAAAGAGAGGAAGGAGTATTAATCGAGCTGTTCGTGTGCAGGTGAACGAGCAGTAGGCGGCTTGCGAGCGGAGTCGTAAAGCGCCTCTTTCCTTCTCCTTTCCTTTCAACCAAGTGAGTGGCTACCATCCCGATTAGCTAGCCCTGCTTCCAAGCTTCACAGCTAAAACTCTTGGATTCTTGTTGCCCCGATCAAACGATACCAAGTAATAATAAAAGATACCAAGATAAAAGAGAATAGACTTGGTAATACTGCTTGTCAATCAAACTTGTGAACGATTACTTGAATGCATGCTTGTTTGTTTGGAATGTTCACTATATCCTTCAAGTTTAGTTAGAATGCATATCATCTATGAATATTGTTATGCATATGGAACACACTTTTCTTTGCCATAGATGGATCTTATAGACTATGCAAAGACTGTTGTGTATGAAACTTGTATCGTGCTAGAAATTAACTTGAAATGTGCATGGATTGATGGAAAACTTAACGAACGCTTTGATCACGGACAACTTGTGCATAAGGTTTTGGAGGTTTCGCGGACGGTCGCCAGGGCGCTGGGACCGATCCGATCCGGACGGAACATATGGATTAGTCAATTGGAATTGAGGAAGTAAACGGTATATGGCGGGGCTCGCAACCTGCGTCGCATATCGTTTTTTATCCCTTGACTATAACTCGTCCCTTTGTGGCATCACGCCAGTGATCTTCTGTATATTTAAACCTGTTGCATACTAACTTGTGTCTTCGTGGCAGGGAAGGCATGGGAAGTATTGTGCAGGTAATTCAGACGGGCAGGTAAAATCTACCGAACGGTGGCACGTTCATTTTCAGTAAATTATATATGCTGCTTACTTGTAAATGAACTAAGGCAAGATAGAAACCCATAAATGCATGTTCATTAAAAACAACATATTGATTGGTATAGTCAGGCTAGCTCGCCTTCACCAGCATGTTTCGATATGCTGACCCTCATTGAAACAGGTTCTCCGCACCAAGGCGAACTGAGCGAGGAGCCGAAGTTGTCTTCCCGATCCAGTCCAACTGTTGGCGCATCTTTACCGCGCCCCTTGAAGCATTTTGGAGTCAGGAGCCTGCAACTCTTCATACACAAAAATGCAGCTCCGTGGCAAAGCCGTCCTCCAGCCTGGAGGTCCTTATCATTTTGAGTTTATAAAGGGATGCAATGTACAGGACTGCTATCTCATTTTGAGTCAACACTTTTGTAAGCCGTTCGGCATATTAGCTTACTCGTTCAGGAGTTTGTAATAGATGTTCATTATCAATAAAGAGAACTTTTCCATGTTTCAAATCTGTGTTTTAATTTATCTGCGTACTCTGAATATGTGCTTGCTATGCAAAATACTTTAGCCTTGTGCGGGCGCAACCCCAGGCCTGCACGGCATCACGATTCGGGGGACGCCCCAACGATTCTAAGGAATCGGGTCGTGACATGGGTTACCCCTACAAATCTTCGATGGGCTCATTTAGCTGACTGGGCCCTGAAGCATTTTCAGACTGAGCTGGAAAGCATTGGTCTGTACGCGGCTGTGAGTACCACCAGTGTTGGGTTACCTCTCAACCCCAACCTGTTTTTGGCTTTGATAGAGCGATATATCTCGCTCACCGGGACTTTCGCCACTCCACTAGGGGAGTTGGGATTGGCCCTTCACGAAATGGCAAAAATTTTAAGACTGTCAATGGGGGATACTCCTTATGAAGAGTATCTTCCCACAAACTGGGAGCTGGGGGATACAAACCCTCAGATAGTGGCAGTGTACCAGGAGCTGATGTGTCACTACCTTGCTTGCACCGCCTTTTATAATGAGCCATCTGATTTAGCTCATACCAACAAATGGGCGTCCTACCTCTTCGTCCATCAGGCCAGGACTGCTAAACCAGACAAAGTCGTGGATAGCAGGGATAGGCCTTTGAGCTTTCTGAGCGTGCTTAGTGCTCAGGTAGTCGATGATCTTATGGAAGACGCTGGGGCTTCAGATCAGATTCTCGACGAAGGGATAGGAAAATATCCTGCGGACACTAAAGCCTACAGTTATTTGAGGCATTGCTGCAGGCCTCTGTCCAAGGAAGCTCAACTGGCTGGCTCCCTCTCTATATGGCTGCGCCAACTGGTAGTACCCGGCATTACATCTTCGGATCGCATTCACCGTAATACCTTATGGCCTGCAGTGCGTCTGGTATTCGGGGCAAGACTGGGCTTGCTTCCTGCCATGGTATGCCTCATACAAGCTGGCCTGAGGGCCATTACTGATTGGCTGCTTGCCGATGAAACACGGCGTGACAGCTTTCCCAGGGTAGAATTACCGTAACTGTATTTGATGGGATGGTTAATTCTCCATAACCCCAGGATGATGTCTTCTGGCCCTGGCAGTAGTTCGGGGAGTAATTTCTTGTTGAATTACAAGAATTCCACCTGAAACGTGACCACAGTTTTAGACTGTTGGCGGGCACTAAATTTTGCTCATAGTTGGAAGGTCTTCTGTACCGTCCCCTCTATACATCTCAATCAACAGGGGAGCAGGATTCAGGACTCAGGTGAAGGGAAGACCATTCTTTCTCCTGAAGCTTTTAATTGGTTGGTCTTCATTAGACCTTTCCATTTATTGTACAGAAGTGAAGACCAATGCTTCTTGGAGCCCTACCTACCTAGTCGGTTCACCAAGCAGTTTGGGTATGACCAATTGCACGTGGGCAATATCGTCGCCAGCTTTAAGTCCAGGGGTGGACTAATTGATGGAGCAAAAGGATGGCGGTACTTTATAATGGGTTGCACTGGAGTAGCTTTTACTGTGCCCGCGACTTCACTCTCCATGGAGTTGCGCATCCTCCATTCGTATGCCCAGTTTTATGTGGCAACCAATACCTTCCATCGCGATTTTGATATGCGTAGAAGTTTTAGGATGCCCTCTTCTAAGTCAGGGGGAAAAGACAAAATCCCATCCGTTTCCTCTGACGAGGGTGAAGATTCTGTCAATCTAGATGAGCCTTTGTTGGCAGTACCGAGAGGCGAAATACCTCCGCCTGCAGGGCCTCTGGTTATCTCTGGTAAGCGAAGGGCTCCTGTTCTGAAGGAGACTTCCCCTCGCAAGAAGAAGAAGACGGTTGATGGTCCTGTCAGGACTTTCCATCCTGTGGTTCCTAGAAGTGAACCTGTTGTTTCCCCTGTTGGGGATGATCCTTTGATTAGAGGTTCCTCGCCTTTTAGAGAGGGAACCTCCACAATTTCAGCTGGCAGTGCCGGAGAATCTTTGCTCGAGGCTGCTATCGCTGCTACCGCTTCAGGTAGTGGTACGAGATCGCCTTCAAGGCCGAGCCAAATAAGGATATCTTTATCCAGATCAGCAACGGAAGAAATCCCTGCCGCGTCTGTAAGTATACCCAGCGAGATTCTACCTGATGAACCTCGATTGGATCTGGATGAAGACTTGAAAGAATACCTGCCAATGTCAGTTGGCACAGCCCCTTCTCCAGGTATGACAGCTCGCTTAGCATCATTAAGAAATGATTTAGCTGTACTGGCTGCAGACGCGATATATATACCATCGGCCATGGGTAAATGTCGTCTTTATGCCTCTTTTTAGAAAAAATTAACATCAGGTTGATATTAACTTTCTTTTGTCTTCTTTTCAGGGGAAGACATCTACGGGGAGGGCAGTGTTGACGCACCTTTTGGCTCTGTTTCAGCTTCTGCCGATGACATGGAGGTGCCCGACTTCGAAGAGGAAACATTTTCGGGTGCAGGCTCGCCTGAAACAGTTCCGATATCTCGAGAGGAGGATGAGCCTGTCATTACGACTATGCCTCCTTTGAGTATGCCAGTGACTTCATCCGTTGTTGGCGCTTCTTCTTTTGTCGCACCATCTGCTGAGGCGACGACTGTGGCAACATCGTCTGCAGTCATTCCTGGAGGAAGATTCGCCGATATTGTAGCCACTCCCAGCGTCCATTCGGATCTAGCCATGCTGACTGAGCAGTATACTAGTATTTTCTATATCACCTTGAAAATGCTGATATCAATGGTGCTGGAGAAGAATCTAGGCTTCGAGGCTCTGAGGAGGTCCTCCCAGTTTGCGATAGTGCCGATCAGAGACTTCAACGACGCTGGGAGAGCTGATACACTAGAGCAGATAGTTAATGGTTTGGAACAACCCATTAACGATTATTTGTAGCTATCTCGAGAAAGCATTAACGGTCTGGTTCAAGCTAGGTATGACTCCTTAACTGCAGAGCTTGCTGGGCAAATGGAATCTCTGAACAAATCCGTCCAGGAATAGCAGCAGGAGATGGATCATGAGCATACCAAATTAGAGTATGTTATTCCCCAGCTGACTCAGTGCGAAGCCGAATATGAGGAAGAGACAGCGAGGGTCCGCAAATTGAAAGATGAGCTCGCTCAAGCAGAGGCGAAGGCTCTCTCTTTGTCGGCAACCCGAGATGTGCTGAAGGATCGAATGGAGACTGCTCAACAAAACCTGACACATATGGGTGTCATCCACGCAGGTTTTGTACGTGCTCGGTCTGAGCTATCTTCTTTGAACAAAGATGCGACAAGGTTAGAGCGGGCTCGCGCCGACGTCTTGAACTCCAGGGATGAGAGAATGGTTGCTCTGGCGCGGCAGATTTGCGACTTAACTGCTCCCCCCAAATGATGTACTTTTTTTCTTTCATGTAATTTCTTTTTTTAGGAATAATAAAGAGACTTTATCTGACTTTGTGGACCCATCATTTTGGAATATAAATGACAGGCTAGGGTGAAAGTGATATCAGAGGTAATATGGACGTGATATCACTTCGGCAAGCTTCAGCTGGACATATCTATTCAGAGGTTATATGGACATGATAGAATATGATCCAACTAAAATTTGTACACAAAACACTATCAGAGGTAATATGGACGTGATAGGTCTTGAAGCTCCAAATTAGTTAAACATATCTATTCAGAGGTTATATGGACATAATAGAATATGATCCAACTAGTTTTGTTTTGGAAGTAGTATTGTCAGAATGAGATCTTCACCATACTCTATTTAAGCAAAGGAGGTTTAAGCATAGTACCTCTTAAGGAATTTGCCGTTGATAGGAGCCATTAACAAGTCTCTATTAGGCTTGGCTAATCTGTAAGCGTCGTTTGAGAACGTCGTCTCGATCACATAAGGGCCTTCCCATTTGGGTTAGAATTTACCCTTACTCTTGTGAGTAATAATCATTGGCCTTCTCACAGCTAAAATTAGCTCGCCAACTTTGAACACGCTTTCCTTTACTTTTTGATTAAAAGATTTAGAAATGCGTGTCTAGTAGAACGCGATGCGCTGTTGAGCTTGGAGGCATTTTTTATCTAACCCTTCTAGCTCTTGAAGCCTTAATAGGTCATTCTTTTCCTGTGTCAACTCATTAGCCACTGCTATTCTGAGTGACGAAATTTGAATTTCGATGGGGAGAACTGCTTCGCTCCCATAAACCAGCGAGAATGGGGTACAACCCGTCGGTGCTCGTACCGTTGTGCGGTATGCCCAAAGACATTCTCCTAGCTTCTCGTTCCAATCTCTTTTGTTCGAAGAGACGAACTTTTTCAAGAGTTTGATAATGGTTTTGTTGAAATCTTTCGCCAAACCATTAGCAGCAGGATTGTATGCCGTATAGGCCACATTTTATACCCAATTTTTATCGCAAAATCGGTGGAACGTGTCACTACCACATTTCCATATAAGGGCATTTGTGTAATTTAACTATTTAAATAATTATGTATTTAATTAATTGCTGAGTTTTATAAACTAATTATATTATTATTAGTGATATTTGATTTTAGGTCAAACTCTAGAACGCATTAGGGCAAACCCTAATAACCAAACCCTAATTTGTAAACCCTATTCTAGCAAAACCCTAGAATTTTAAATTAGGATGGAACCCTCAAAACCCTAGACTGACTTAACCTGAGTCTATTAGGTTCTACATGAGAGGGCCAGGGGGGTTAACCTAAAAACTATGCATGGAAACCCTAAACCTAGGTTTAATATAAAAAGGAAGCTTCTCACAAAGCCATCCTTCATGTAGAAAAGAGAAACCCTAGCCTCCATCTAGAGAAACCATCTCCCCACCCCATTTTTCGAGATTAAACCTAGGGCTTCCATTTTCTCCTCCTCCAAAGCAAGGAAATCAGGGAACTTGGGTCAAGGAGACTTGGGAAGGAAGAACTTCCATAGGGAACCATCTCCCTGCAGGTAAAACCCTATTTTATACATGTAATCTCTATTTTTCTGTCGATTATTGGCCATTAGGGAACCCCTTGCTGTGAAATTCGAATTTTAGGGTTTTTGATTAGGTTTTGGTGACCAACATGGGGTTTTCCCCAATTATCAGGAACCCTAACCCTAGGTTTTGAGTGTAGGCTGATTTTTTACCTCAGGTATGAGAGTAGATTCGAAGTTAGGGTTTCGATTTGGGGAGAGGGGGGAATTATCTGTGTTATGTATAAATTGTAGTGTAGGGTTGACCTCGATTTTTGGTTTTCGAGTTGAGAACTGTATATTTCTGTGAGCAGTCGAGTGTATGGGACTGTGTTGCTGTACAGTCGGGTATGGAGGCAGTGTGCAGTATAGGTAGCTATATTTCTCTGTGTATCAGACATCAGGGAAGAGAGAGCTCTGTGAAGAGTCGAGTTTTTGGGGTGTTAGGGTCTTGTGTAGAGTGATCTGTTAAATTGAGAACTGTGTCAGTTAACCTCTAAATTCCTGTGTGTGAGGGTGTGAATAATAGGATGTGTGTTATGTATCAGTGTTGTTGTGTGTTAGTGAGTGATTCAGAGAGTGTGTGAGTTGTGTTTTGGTGCAGGGAGAGTAGCAGTGTCTGAGTAATCCTGTGTGTATGTACTGTGAGTTTTATGTGTCAGTGGGTAGCAGTTTTGTGAGTGTGTCCATTGTGCATCAGTATGTCTAGGTATATGTGTGTCCCTGTGTTGGATTTAGGTATGACCTGTGTATCAGTAACTTGAGTGATTAGGTACCTCCTAAGGTGTTTGTGTGTTGAGGTAATTAGTGTCTCAGTGCTACCTATGTGTGTGTGTTCTCAGTAAAAGGGGGAAACATCAGTGTGTGTATTTCTGCCTGAGTGAATTAGCTGTGTGTGTTGTATTGTGTGATTACCTGTGTCCATGTGCTAGTGTTCAGTGAGCAGTGGATGGGGGTTTAAGTGTGCTGTGCTGTGTCACAGAATTGAGTGAGTTCATTGAGGAAATACATGGGTGTAGGTATTTAAGGGTCAGTATGTGCAATGTGTATCAGTTAAGTGAGAACCATAGCAGTGTGTGTAGCAGTAGCTAGTGTAATTCAGTATGTGCAGTGTGGGTGTAGGTCAGTATGGTGTGTGAAATCTAGCTGGGTATTCCCATGGATTAGTGTTACACAAGCCAGCCAGTGTGTGTGCATTAAGTTCAGTGAGTTGTGAGTAAATGGGTACCTGTGTATCAAGATTGATGTATGCACTAGGGAGATTCTAGTGTGTCAAATATGTATCAGTAGGTGAACTTTGAACTGTGCCTCCAGGTGATCACTGCAGAGGGTACCACACAGTATAAATCCCAGTGTATGTGAGGTATTGTGTTTAGTGTCAGGTTGGATGAGGGGAGCATAGTGTACAGTGACTGTGTAGGTGTACTAGTTAGGTGCAGTGTGTGAGTACAGTGAGGTCCCTATGTGAGGTATGACAGTGTATCAGTATTTCAGAAATGAAGAGGCATGTGTGTGTGTGTACAGCAATGTGTAGTCTTACACTGTGCAGTACCTAAGGTGGGTAGCAGATTCTGGAGTGAAGGGTATCAATAGTAAGGTGCAGGAACTACACTAAAGAGCAGTGTAGTTCAAAGAGGGGTACTTGGGTGTACTAGGGTCAGGAAGGAAGGAGCTTTGGGGAGAATATCTGGGCTGTATCTGGCTGTCTGAGAGTGTATCAGTAAGAGAGGGATCTCTGGGTATAGAGAGTAGGGTGTTAGCTAGATGTGCAGCTGTACAACTAATTAGAGTGTGTGAAGATGTGTATGTGCCAGTATGTAGATACCTGAATGGGTATCTTGAAACCTATGACTTATCAGTTATCTTGGTCATTATGGCCACCTTGATATTGTAATGTCTGGTAATAGGTGTCAGTGGGTTTCAGAAGGTCAGTAAGATACAAGGGTAGGGATAATGTAATTAATTGCCAAAGTTTTGAGAACTAGCCTAGGGATATGAAATAGTATACATGTATGATATAAATAGCTAGTATAAGATTAATACTAACTCGTATGGACTAATTACCTTAGTATCATTGACAATTATAGTTAATATGACTAGTATGGTTAAGTATGGCATAGATAACTTACCAAAGACCTAGAAATGACTAGTCTAGTTAGGTTTTGTCCAATATGGACTATTATAATATATATGGGCTAGTAGTGACCAGTAGATTTTAATAAGACCTAGAGGCCTCATATTTAACTATTTAAATCTGTTATTTCTTTAATTCAGTTTCTGACATTAATATTCCATAAATAGGTCATTGTGATTTTATCTTGGACATCGATCCTCACACCTTGCTTAGGACCACAGGCGAGTACATTCTCTGACAGTTTTCATTGTTGATTACTTCTATAAATTGTAGTGTATTACATACTTGATTCCGACACTGTGGATACACGAGTTAGCACCCTAGATTTCCATCATGAGGAGTCATGATTGGAATCCACCGTGCTAGCTGGGGATGGGGAATTATTAGTAGATTATGTGATCATATCCAAATCCTTGCCATGCATCATAGCTCACCCCACTTCTCACGTCGGGTGCGGCCTGACCATCATCATGCTTCATAGCTGTTATATATGATTAGCCTGACCATTATCATGCATCATAGCTAACCATATGGTTAGCCTGACCTTCAAGAATCATAGCTAATCATATATAACCAGCCTGATCTAGTCCCAAGCCGATCATATAATAAACTAATATTTCAAACACATAGCTAGATGTTTTATCTTTATTCAGATACATTTGTTCTAGCATTCACTGTTTATTGTTCATTGCTAGATGCTCTATTGTCTATTTTATTTTCTCCTGTACTTCACATGTTCAGCTTTTATTTCCATCTTGTATCTCTTACACTGTTTATAGATTTTGTCAATTTAATGAAACTGCTGTTAGTGCTTGTGCTTCGCTCCAATCCTGACTGGATAACCAACATTTTCAGAGGACCTGGAGGACTTTTGCCCTACTCATTACGGCCCAGGAATAGAGGGAGATTTCACTCCAGAAATCCCAGAGGAGGTGCCTATCCTAGAGGAGAACTTACCAGCCTGTTCTTAGATTACTTTTCTGCATTATTGTTTTAGACTGAGACTGAGATGTATTTATTTTAATTGTGACTTTGTGAGGTCATTTAGACCCAGGATTTGAGTTGGACTTATTGTGGTTGGTTTTTATTAGAACTCTTTCAATTCTCATCGTGCCATTATGTTTATAGTTGTGATTGAGTATATTATAGAACTGTGGGTTATTTTTATCATTTGTCCTCCGTACGGAGTTGAGACTATTGACAGGATATACTATGTTTGTGACCTAGACAGCGTTCTACCGCCGATGCTGCGGCGTAGGCTGGACGTACCCACGACTCATGCCCAAATTCCGGGTGCGGGTCGTGACACGTTTTTAGTGGTGGCCCATGCAGGTCTAGTCAGTAGTATTAGATTCACATTAGAGCGATATTGTAGTAATAGGAAGTAGGCCAAGGATATGCTCAATCACAACTAGGAAATTTCTGATCCTTATAATACTACTCTTAATGATTAATCCCTTTAGAAATTTTTACTGTCCTTCCTTGATGATATCGTGTTTATTACCTTAATTGAATCTTTTGATCTGTCTTCAGGATGCCGCCAAGAAGGTCCCAGAGACTCGGAGCAGCAGATTCAGAGAGGTCTGCCACCTCTCGCGCTGCCGGACAGACATCAGCAGCACCTCCTACATCTCCAGTACATGTGGGAGTGTCTGCAGCATTCGGGGGTCCTCCACCACCAGTTCAGAGGGTCCCCACAGCTACGACGGCACCACCACCACCAGTTCAGCATCCAGGAGGTGTGCCTGCCGATGGGGCACAGATGTTCGCTTTGATTCAGGGCATGGTCGATGCCCAGAGGACGTCGGCAGAGGCCCAGAGAGTGCAGGCTGAGGCACATCAGGCCCAGACAGAGATGATGAGGGTGAACATGGAGAATGCTCACCAAGTGGCTCTCCAGGCTGTGGAGAGAGTCACTCAGCAGCAGCAACAACCTGGTCAGCAACAACAGAGGCCGGGCACCATTGTGGACTTCAAGAGGATGATGCCTCGGGAGTTCAAGGGGACAGAAGGGATACTCTACGCCGATGATTGGCTAGAGGACATCGAGAGAAACTTGCGTTTGGCGCAGATTCCAGAGGCGCTCCAGATCGAGGCCGCTGGCAGCCAGATGTTCGACATTGCCCTGACATGGTTTCGTACGGAGCCGAGACTCTTGCGCAGAGGACTCACTTGGGAAGCTTTCAAGGAGCTCTTCAAAGAAAAGTTCTTTCCTGATGTCGCCCTGGGAGCTTTGGAGAGTCAGTTCCATGACTTAGCCCAGGGGAGCTCGTCCGTCGACGAGTATGCCGCAAAGTTTTCCCGCCTGAGCCGCTTCGCGCCATCGATGATTAGAGATCCGGGGGACAGGGCCCGGAAATTCAGAAAAGGGCTGACAAGGGAGATCAAGTCTCGCACGTCGGGACGTCGCACAGCTACCTACGAGGGCATATTGATGGATGCCCAAGTAGCCGAGGACGACTTGGGCCTCAGGCCCAAGAGGGGACGCGATGGTTCCGGAGGAGCAAACAGTAGTACGGGACCGGGCAAGCGTCCACACTTTCAGCAGCAACAGCAGAGACCCTTTCAGCAGCAGCATCAGGCACCAGCCCGAGGGCAGGCCCAGCAGCAGCAACAGAGACAGAACCAGCCCGCCATCCAGTGTGCTTACTGCGGGAAGATGGGACATACTAGAGATATCTGCAGGAAGAGATTGGGCTCATGTCTATCCTGTGGATCGACGACACACCAGCTGAAGGATTGTCCTACCTTTCGTCCGGGTCAGGGTGGAGCAGCCGCCCAGAGAGGATCAGACCGGGTGCCTACCGCACCAGGAGGCCAACAACAGAGGGGACCACTTCCACCACAGCATCAGAAGTTCGCCCAGCATCAGCAGCAGAGAGGTGCACCCTAAGGGCGAGCATACGCCATGGCAGTCGAGGAGATCGAGCCAGCAGGAGACTTGATCACAGGTTCGATTCTTCTCGATTGTATTCCCGCATTTACCTTATTCGATTCTGGCGCTTCCCATAGTTTTGTGTCTGTATCATATGCACTTCGACATCATTTAGAGACAGAACCATTAGCTAGGACTTGCAAGATCATGACTGGTGGAGGTATTATCCTAGTCCGTGATCACTGCAAGGACCGGAGAGTGTCAGTAGGAGGCAGAAACTTGAGCGTGAGCTTACTTGTCATGCCACTTCCGGGGTACGATATCGTACTCGGAATGGACTGGTTGAGTAGGCATCATGCTACTATAGATTGTTATAGAGGCAGAGTGTTGTTTAGACCACCAGGAGAGCCGGAGTTTGAGGTCGTCAGAGAAGCAGCGGAACAGAGCAGGAGCATATTTTGCGGAGCCAGGGCAGAAGAAGAGGAGTTGCCACATCCTCTGATAGCGGAGTTCCTGGATGTATTTCCAGAAGAGTTGCCAGGTTTGCCGCCAGACAGAGATGTTGAATTCTCTATAGACTTGGTTCCAGGAGCGGAGCCCATTTCACAACATGTCTATAGAGTCAACAATAGCGAGCTGGCAGAACTGAAGAAGCAAGTTGAGGAGCTGCAGGACAAGGGCTTCATCAAATCCAGTTCATCACCATGGGGAGCTCCGGTATTGTTTGTACCGAAGAAGGACGGCATGGTGCGCATGTGCATTGATTATAGAGCTTTGAACAATATCACCATCAAGAACAAGTACCCGCTGCCGAGGATAGATGATCTTTTCGACCAGTTGAGCGGGGCGAGGGTGTTTTCAAAGATAGATTTGAGGTCAGGCTATCACCAGGTAAAGGTGAAGAAAGAAGACACGCCGAAAACAGCTTTTCGGACCAGATACGGCCAGTTTGAGTTCATGGTGATGCCATTTGGTTTAACCAATGCACCGGTAGTATTCATGAACTTGATGAACAAGGTGTTCCACCAGTACCTTGATAAGTTCGTGGTGGTGTTCATCGACAATATTCTTGTGTATTCCAAGACACCGGAGGAGCACGAAGAGCACCTGAGATTGGTCTTAGAGACTCTCAGGAGGAAGAAGCTATACGGGAAACTCTCTAAGTGTGAATTCTTCCTTGACAAGGTCGAATTTCTTGGGCATGTGGTATCGGGTGACGGAATCTCGGTAAACCCAAAGAAGATCGAGGCAGTGGAGTCGTGGGCTACCCCCAGTTTGGTAGCTGAGATCAGGAGTTTTCTCGGGCTAGCAGGATACTACAGGAGGTTTGTACAAGACTTCTCCAAGATTGCAGCGCCGATGACCAGATTGACTAGGAAAGATGTGGATTTTGTCTGGACGGAAGAGTGCCAGGCTGCATTTGATGAACTAAAGAAGAGGTTGACAACAGCTCCAATTTTGACATTGCCAGCAGGGACAGGTGGTTTTACCATCTACAGTGATGCTTCAGGGAAGGGTCTGGGATGCGTTCTTCAGCAGCACGGAAAGGTAATTGCCTATGCTTCCAGGCAGTTACGCCCTCACGAAAAGAACTACCCCACCCACGATTTAGAGTTGGCAGCAGTTATCTTCGCTCTAAAGCTGTGGAAACATTACCTGTACGGAGAGCGTGTGGAGATCTTCACAGACCACAAGAGCTTGAAGTACGTATTCACACAGAAGGAGCTGAACATGAGGCAGAGGAGGTGGTTAGAGTTAATGAAGGACTTTGACATCTCATTGTAGTACCACCCAGGGAAGGCTAACGTAGTCACCGATGCCTTGAGCAGGTATCCGATGGCTATGTACTTGACGACTGATAGACATTTGTTGGCGGATTTGGAGAGCTTGGAGATTGAGGTGTTAGTTCCCGGTACTGAGATTCAGATATGGGGATTGCAGATACAGTCCGAACTGATGGACAGGATCAGAGCTGCGCAGTACGATGATGAGGCACTGAGGAGTATCAGGGCACAAGTTCAGATGGGATTGTCAGACGACTTCACTATCACAGATGACGGTTCTCTACGGTACGGCACGAGGATGTGTGTGCCGAGCGAAGAGCTGCGCGAGGAGGTTTTGCAGGAGGCACACCGCTCTCAGTACTCGATGCATCCCGGTGCCAACAAGATGTATCGAGATTTGAGGGAGCACGTATGGTGGTATGGAATGAAGCGCGAGGTAGCACGCTTCGTATCCCGGTGTCTAGTGTGCCAGCAGGTAAAGGCAGACCGACAGAGGCCAGGTGGTTTGCTTCAACCTTTACCGATTCCAGAATGGAAGTGGGAGCATGTGACCATGGATTTCATTTCAGGGCTTCCACGTTCTCCAGGAGGGAAGGACGCGATTTGGGTCATCGTGGACAGGTTGACCAAATCGGCCCATTTCTTACCTTTCAAGGTGGGCACGTCGACAGAGAGGCTAGCAGAGATGTACGTACGACAGATTGTTAGACTTCATGGAGTTCCAGTAAGCATCGTCTCGGATCGGGATAGTCGTTTCACTTCCCACTTCTGGAGGAGTCTGCAGGCTAGCTTGGGCACCCAGCTCAAGTTCAGTACTGCATACCACCCCCAGACAGACGGGCAGTCCGAGCGGACTATTCAGACTCTCGAGGATATGCTACGCACTTGCGTTTTAGATCTCGGAGGTTCTTGGGAGGATCATCTGTACCTGGTAGAGTTCGCTTACAACAACAGCTACCAGGTCAGCATCGAAATGTCACCTTTTGAGGCTCTTTATGGACGGAGGTGTCGTACACCGCTATCGTGGGACGACGTTGGAGAGAGAGCCTTGCTAGGACCAGAAATGGTCGTGGATGCAGCAGAAAAGGTGAAACTCATCAGAGACAGACTGCGAGTGGCGCAGGACAGACAGCGGCATTGGGCCGACAGCCACCGTAGACCCCTTGAGTTTCAGGTATAGATTGTTAATTTTCTGGTTTGTGTTTGTTTGTTTAGACTGCGTGCTGAGATTGTTTTATTTTAGGTTGGCGACCTAGTATTCCTACGGATTTCTCCGACGCGTGGAACGATTCGTTTTGGTAGAAGCGGGAAGCTTAGCCCACGCTACATCGGACCCTTCGGTATTCTTGCAAGGGTAGGTGCAGTGGCGTATAGATTAGACTTGCCGCCTGCATTAGAAGGAGTGCATGATGTGTTCCACGTGTCGCAGCTGAGACGGTACGTGGCCGACCCTAGTCACGTACTTGATCACTCGGAGATTGAGGTTGGTCCGACGCTCAGCTACCCTGAGCAGCCCGTAGAGATCTTGGACCGCAGAGAGAAGGTGTTGCGGAACCAAACTATTCCCTTGGTTCGCGTAGCATGGAGACATCACTCTCCAGGGGAGTCGACCTGGGAGAGAGAGGACGAAATGCGCGAGCAATACCCGTATCTCTTCTAGACTTGAGGTATATTCCTTTTCTGATTTCACTCTTGTTCCAGTTCAGTCCAATTTCGGGGACGAAATTTCTTTTAGGAGGGTAGACTTGTAACTACCACATTTCCATATAAGGGCATTTGTGTAATTTAACTATTTAAATAATTATGTATTTAATTAATTGCTGAGTTTTATAAACTAATTATATTATTATTAGTGATATTTGATTTTAGGTCAAACTCTAGAACGCATTAGGGCAAACCCTAATGACCAAACCCTAATTTGTAAACCCTATTCTAGCAAAACCCTAGAATTTTAAATTAGGATGGAACCCTCAAAACCCTAGACTGACTTAACCTGAGTCTATTAGGTTCTACATGAGAGGGCCAGGGGGGTTAACCTAAAAACTATGCATGGAAACCCTAAACCTAGGTTTAATATAAAAAGGAAACTTCTCACAAAGCCATCCTTCATGTAGAAAAGAGAAACCCTAGCCTCCATCTAGAGAAACCATCTCCCCACCCCATTTTTCGAGATTAAACCTAGGGCTTCCATTTTCTCCTCCTCCAAAGCAAAAAAATCAGGGAACTTGGGTCAAGGAGACTTGGGAAGGAAGAACTTCCATAGGGAACCATCTCCCTGCAGGTAAAACCCCATTTTATACATGTAATCTCTATTTTTCTGTCGATTATTGGCCATTAGGGAACCCCTTGCTGTGAAATTCGAATTTTAGGGTTTTTGATTAGGTTTTGGTGACCAACATGGGGTTTTCCCCAATTATCAGGAACCCTAACCCTAGGTTTTGAGTGTAGGCTGATTTTTCACCTCAGGTATGAGAGTAGATTCGAAGTTAGGGTTTCGATTTGGGGAGAGGGGGGAATTATCTGTGTTATGTATAAATTGTAGTGTAGGGTTGACCTCGATTTTTGGTTTTCGAGTTGAGAACTGTATATTTCTGTGAGCAGTCGAGTGTATGGGACTGTGTTGCTGTACAGTCGGGTATGGAGGCAGTGTGTAGTATAGGTAGCTATATTTCTCTGTGTATCAGACATCAGGGGAGAGAGAGCTCTGTGAAGAGTCGAGTTTTTGGGGTGTTAGGGTCTTGTGTAGAGTGATCTGTTCAATTGAGAACTGTGTCAGTTAACCTCTAAATTCCTGTGTGTGAGGGTGTGAATAATAGGATGTGTGTTATGTATCAGTGTTGTTGTGTGTTAGTGAGTGATTCAGAGAGTGTGTGAGTTGTGTTTTGGTGCAGGGAGAGTAGCAGTGTCTGAGTAATCCTGTGTGCATGTACTGTGAGTTTTATGTGTCAGTGGGTAGCAGTTTTGTGAGTGTGTCCATTGTGCATCAGTATGTCTAGGTATATGTGTGTCCCTGTGTTGGATTTAGGTATGACCTGTGTATCAGTAACTTGAGTGATTAGGTACCTCCTAAGGTGTTTGTGTGTTGAGGTAATTAGTGTCTCAGTGCTACCTATGTGTGTGTGTTCTCAGTAAAAGGGGGAAACATCAGTGTGTGTATTTCTGCCTGAGTGAATTAGCTGTGTGTGTTGTATTGTGTGATTACCTGTGTCCATGTGCTAGTGTTCAGTGAGCAGTGGATGGGGGTTTAAGTGTGCTGTGCTGTGTCACAGAATTGAGTGAGTTCATTGAGGAAATACATGGGTGTAGGTATTTAAGGGTCAGTATGTGCAATGTGTATCAGTTAAGTGAGAACCATAGCAGTGTGTGTAGCAGTAGCTAGTGTAATTCAGTATGTGCAGTGTGGGTGTAGGTCAGTATGGTGTGTGAAATCTAGCTGGGTATTCCCATGGATTAGTGTTACACAAGCCAGCCAGTGTGTGTGCATTAAGTTCAGTGAGTTGTGAGTAAATGGGTACCTGTGTATCAAGATTGATGTATGCACTAGGGAGATTCTAGTGTGTCAAATATGTATCAGTAGGTGAACTTTGAACTGTGCCTCCAGGTGATCACTGCAGAGGGTACCACACAGTATAAATCCCAGTGTATGTGAGGTGTTGTGTTTAGTGTCAGGTTGGATGAGGGGAGCACAGTGTACAGTGACTGTGTAGGTGTACTAGTTAGGTGCAGTGTGTGAGTACAGTGAGGTCCCTATGTGAGGCATGACAGTGTATCAGTATTTCAGAAATGAAGAGGCCTGTGTGTGTGTGTATAGCAATGTGTAGTCTTACACTGTGCAGTACCTAAGGTGGGTAGCAGATTCTGGAGTGAAGGGTATCAACAGTAAGGTGCAGGAACTACACTAAAGAGCAGTGTAGTTCAAAGAGGGGTACTTGGGTGTACTAGGGTCAGGAAGGAAGGAGCTTTGGGGAGAATATCTGGGCTGTATCTGGCTGTCTGAGAGTGTATCAGTAAGAGAGGGATCTCTGGGTATAGAGAGTAGGGTGTTAGCTAGATGTGCAGCTGTACAACTAATTAGAGTGTGTGAAGATGTGTATGTGCCAGTATGTAGATACCTGAATGGGTATCTTGAAACCTATGACTTATCAGTTATCTTGGTCATTATGGCCACCTTGATATTGTAATGTCTGGTAATAGGTGTCAGTGGGTTTCAGAAGGTCAGTAAGATACAAGGGTAGGGATAATGTAATTAATTGCCAAAGTTTTGAGAACTAGCCTAGGGATATGAAATAGTATACATGTATGATATAAATAGCTAGTATAAGATTAATACTAACTCGTATGGACTAATTACCTTAGTATCATTGACAATTATAGTTAATATGACTAGTATGGTTAAGTATGGCATAGATAACTTACCAAAGACCTAGAAATGACTAGTCTAGTTAGGTTTTGTCCAATATGGACTATTATAATATATATGGGCTAGTAGTGACCAGTAGATTTTAATAAGACCTAGAGGCCTCATATTTAACTATTTAAATCTGTTATTTCTTTAATTCAGTTTCTGACATTAATATTCCATAAATAGGTCATTGTGATTTTATCTTGGACATCGATCCTCACACCTTGCTTAGGACCACAGGCGAGTACATTCTCTGACAGTTTTCATTGTTGATTACTTCTATAAATTGTAGTGTATTACATACTTGATTCCGACACTGTGGATACACGAGTTAGCACCCTAGATTCCCATCATGAGGAGTCGTGATTGGAATCCACCGTGCTAGCTGGGGATGGGGAATTATTAGTAGATTATGTGATCATATCCAAATCCTTGCCATGCATCATAGCTCACCCCACTTCTCACGTCGGGTGCGGCCTGACCATCATCATGCTTCATAGCTGTTATATATGATTAGCCTGACCATTATCATGCATCATAGCTAACCATATGGTTAGCCTGACCTTCAAGAATCATAGCTAATCATATATAACCAGCCTGATCTAGTCCCAAGCCGATCACATAATAAACTAATATTTCAAACACATAGCTAGATATTTTATCTTTATTCAGATACATTTGTTCTAGCATTCACTGTTTATTGTTCATTGCTAGATGCTCTATTGTCTATTTTATTTTCTCCTGTACTTCACATGTTCAGCTTTTATTTCCATCTTGTATCTCTTACACTGTTTATAGATTTTGTCAATTTAATGAAACTGCTGTTAGTGCTTGTGCTTCGCTCCAATCCTGACTGGATAACCAACATTTTCAGAGGACCTGGAGGACTTTTGCCCTACTCATTACGGCCCAGGAATAGAGGGAGATTTCACTCCAGAAATCCCAGAGGAGGTGCCTATCCTAGAGGAGAACTTACCAGCCTGTTCTTAGATTACTTTTCTGCATTATTATTTTAGACTGAGACTGAGATGTATTTATTTTAATTGTGACTTTGTGAGGTCATTTAGACCCAGGATTTGAGTTGGACTTATTGTGGTTGGTTTTTATTAGAACTCTTTCAATTCTCATCGTGCCATTATGTTTATAGTTGTGATTGAGTATATTATAGAACTGTGGATTATTTTTATCATTTGTCCTCTGTACGGAGTTGAGACTATTGACAGGATATACTATGTTTGTGACCTAGACAGCGTTCTACCGCCGATGCTGCGGCGTAGGCTGGACGTACCCACGACTCATGCCCAAATTCTGGGTGCGGGTCGTGACAGAACGCTTGGCTGATGAATTGAGGCCCGTTGTCATGAATTATCCTTCGGGGAATCCCAAAGCGATAAATGATGTGATGTTTAATGAAGCTGATCATGTTAGATGTCTTCACCTCAGCGAGGGGGATTGCCTCTGCCCATTTAGAGAAATAATCCGTGATAGCTAATATGAACCGGTGACCTCTGGAAGAAGACGGGTGAATATGACCAATGATATCCATACCCCATGCTTCGAAAGGCCAGGATGCTACTGTAGGATGTAAATGTTCAGAAGGTTGATGTATAAAATCTGTATGAACCTGACAGGCTTTGCATTGTCTTGTATATTTTATTGCATCTGTGATCATAGTAGGCCAGTAATAACCCATCCTCCTGATACGATCATGTAGCTTAGGACCAGGTTGATGCGCTCCGCATACGCCGTCGTGAGCTTCACGGATAATCCACTGTGCTTCATCACCAGAGAGACATCGTAATAATAGTCTGTCATAAGTCCGACGATATAGACATTGTGAAGACGCATCGAAATAGAAGCGTAATGATCGCCTTTTGACGGATACTGCTTCTTTAGGGTCTTCCGGCAAGATTTCGTATGCTACAAAATGTATAAAGGGACTTCTTCAGTCTCTCTTTGGAAGATCTGTGTTCACAGTGTAGCTGCATTCTATGTGAAAGTTATTTTTTACACAGAATAGATCTCTGTTAAGAAGGATCACCGAATTCTGCCTTCTTATTGGAATAGCTAAATCTGCAGCTAGACTGGCTAGGGCATCAGCTTCCAGATTCTGAGATCGAGGCACATGCTCTAGGAACAACCCTTTGAAAGATATGGCTATTTTGATCGTTGCTTGTTGATAAGGGATGAGGTCTGGATTTCGGACTTCATATATTCCTCTGACTTGATTAACGATCAGCAAAGAATCACCGAAAGCTTCCAGGTATTCGACGTCTAATTCTTTAGCAACTTGGAGCCCGTTTAGTAGGGCGTTATATTTTGCCACGTTATTAGAGAAGGGCTCGCTAAGAGAATATGCTCGATAGATGACGAGTTTATCAGGAGTAACCAGGATAATTCCTACTCCTGAAACCATATTTCCCCTGGGACCAGTCCTGGAGGCACCATCGAAGAAAAGCTGCCATGTATCATCTTCCATTGCGGAATTACATTCTGCAACTTCGTCGGGAATGTCCTCGTATAATCTTGAGGTTTTCGGAATCGGATAAGCAGCTAGGAAATCAGCCAATGCTTGGCCTTTGATAGACTTCTGGGGGACGTATACCATATCATACGGTGTTAATGACATCTCCCAAGTCGCGAGTCAGGAATTAAGAACACTTGGCTTGTTCATCAATACCCGAAGAGGATTGATCCTGGAGATGATATGAATAGTCTGGCTTGCGATATAGTGTCATGTTTTCTGAATGGCGAATATTAGGGCCAAATATTCTTTTCCCACTGGATTGTATCGGTATTCAGCTCCGACCATCATCCTGCTTAAATAGTAGATAGCCTATTCATGACCCTCGTCGTTCTTCTATGCGAGGAGAGCTCCCAGAGAATGATCTATTGCTCGAACATATAGCAGGAATGGTCTTCCTATGATGGGAGGCACCAGAACTGGAGGATTAGTGAGGTAGCATTTAATATCATTAAACACTTGCTGACAGGCTTCGTCCCATACAAAGGATACACCTTTCTTCATGAGACGAGAAAAAGGCTGACACCTCCCAGAGAGGTTGGATATGAATCTCCGGATATAAGCCAGACGACCTTGAAATCTCCTGAGTTCTCTTAGATTGTGGGGTGGTCGCATTTCTAAGATGGCCTTGACTTTATCAGGGTCCACTTGAATGCCTTTGGTGGTTATGACAAATCCCAGGAATTTGCCACTTGATACACCCAGAAAGGACTTTGTAGGATTTATTTTGAGTTGATGTTGGCGCATCAACTCGAACACTGTCTTCATGTCTTGGATGTGATTATCCTTGTGGCAACTTTTGACAGCTATATCGTCTATGTAACATTCCACTGTTTTGCGTAAATGCTTGTCGAATATGTTACTCATAGCTCGTTAGTATGTAGCCCCGGCATTCTTCAATCCGAAGGGCATGACCGTATAGCAATATACCCCCAATGGTGTCCGGAAGGCAGTATGCTTCTCCTCTTCAGGATGCATCTTGATTTGATTATATCCTGAAAATCTGTCCATGAAAGACATGCGTTCGAAACCGCATATATTATCGATCATGACGTCTGTAATGGGAAGAGAAAACTCATCCTTGGGGCAGGCTGCATTCAAATCTCGGCAATCTATGCAGACACGTACTTTCCTATTTTTCTTCATAACCGGGATAACATTGGCGACCCAGTCGGGATGTTGTTCTTCCCGGATAAAACTGCAGGCTATCAACTTCTTGATTTCAGCTTTAATGGCTTCCATTATATCTGGGCGGAACCGGCGCTGATGTTGCTTCACAGGCTTCGAATTGGGTAATATATTAAGCTTATAAGTAGCCACCTTTGGATCGAGACATGGCATATCCTCATAATTCCACGCAAAGACGTCGATATATTCTCTTATCAGCTGGATTATTTCTTTCCTTTCTTCTTCGGAAAGATTGTTACTGAAAAATATCATCTTTGGCAAAAGTTTATCCCCAACGTTAATTTAGATAACTTTATCTTCAGTGGGAGGTTCTCTCTGCTCGAACAGAAGTTTCTACTGTGTATCCATTTGCTGAGCCCAAGAGTCATTCTCAAACAGTTCAGATTCTTGTTCGTCTGCTTCGAGGGAATCTGTCAATACCGCATTTATTGATAATGTTCGTTCAAGATCATCATATGATGAGCCGGAGGACGGTGAGCCATCTTGAGAAGAGGCAAAGATATCCCCATTTAACTTAGAAGTTGCAAGGGAGGTGGTATACCCTAACCCGAAATGAGTTCGTTAACAGTAGGGATCACCGTGCAACGACATTCGTCTGCCTTTCCCGTAGTTGAGGCCTGGTTCCAGCTTTAAGTCATAACCCATACTTTGCATAATCTTCAAAGCTTGCGGGCTATATCTGTGAACCTACATTTTACCAGCATCGTCATCGGGAGAATCTTCTTGTACAGTCGGTTCATTGCGCATGCGATCGAAGACTATTGAACGCTGACTGTTGCGAGTAGGCGGAACAATGAAGATAGAATCCTCATGTGGTCCATACGTCGTGATGACATTAGATGATGATGCTACTTCCCACACATACGGATGATAGGAATCTATAGCTTTCAAGAATCTTTGTGCTATAGGTTCTATATCGTCATGGGGAGAGGATTCCCGATCAGGAATTTGAGCGTCAATGTACTGGAAAAGAGGATCTTTATTATCATCAGAAACCACGTTCCTGGTTGTATTTACATCAATTGGCTGCTTGTTGCGCCGAAGGTTGATGACCAAGGGTGGAGGCTTCTGGTTCAAAGTGATCACTAGAGGATCACCTCTGTTTCCTGACTTAGTTTTGTTCAGGTGGATAGCCAGAGGTTCTATGACTTTCGGACGAGTAGTTCGTCCTTTCACCTTAATTGACAGAGGTTGTTCGGCAGAGGGTTCTTCTGGCTCCCGGTGGGATTCCTCCTCTGTTTTGCTTGACACCTCCTCCATGTAGTCTTGGGTATACAACATGGCATCAGAGTAGAAGGATTCTACTCCTTTAAACGGGTTAAGGTCAGCAAACTCCGTTTGTACTATTCCTTGGGCATCTACATATTTAAAGCATTGATGTAGAGTCAAAGGAACGATGTTATGGTCATGGATCCATGGTCTGCCTAGCAGAATATTGTAGGACACCTCTGAATCAATGACATAACATGTAGCCACTGATCTGAGGTCGCCAATCTGGATCCTCAGACGAATCTTCCCCAACAGCTTACTTTTCCTGGCGTTGAAACCCACGATTGTAGTGGTAGTGTAAGCCAATTCGCTGGTAGGAATCCTCAGCGGTCTGAGCAGACTATGAGGAATGATACTGATCGATGATCCCAGATCTACTTTTCTAAGTAGTTCATGTACTGGCTCGGTGATGTCTTTTCCTCAAACAAAGCCATAGTCTGTGGTTTGTATTTAGGAGGGAAAGGGACCTCGTCCCAGATAGCTGGGTACGGCTGGTTGATTCCCAATTTCTTGAGCTGATCTTTGTGCTTCAAGGCATCAAATTGGGCTTTCAACTCCCGTACTGCCTGTATTGGATCTTCAGCCGGTAGCGGGACCATGGAGTGATGAGGGATCGATTGTACTACAACTCCAACAGTAGGCAGTACATTCTCCGAGTTAGGAAGTGGGGGAGCTGCTGAATCTTGATCTAGAGCAGGCTCCTGATTCGCGTTGGATGGTGGTAAGTCCACCCCCACACATATCTGAGTCAGAGGGACCGATGCTTGAGCTATAGCAGCTGTGTGTTGAGTCAGCATCATCTGGTGCATATTCTCCATCATGGACTGTATCTCTTTTAGAGATGTCTCCAACACAGTGATGCGCTGCTCAGTGCTTCCTGATGGGGAAGCTTCTTCGCGTTCATCTCCAATGGCATAGACTCCCATTTCTCTGGATGTCATTGAAGGGCTAGTATAGGTCTCTGTAGAGAATGACTCTATACTTTCAGCATCTGATTCAGGAAACTGGCGACCCCTAGTATCGAAATCAGAAGAGTACGAAGCCGGTTGTCGCAACTTCGAACGGGTATTTCAGAATACCCCAGCTTCAGTGTTCTTAAGGAGCTTGTCGAATCTCCTTTGGCTTGGAGTTCTAGAGGGATGACGTCTTGAATTAGACCTTCCTCTAGGAACATGTGAAGCCATATTCACTGATGCATGTGCGGGCTCTTCTTCCTGAAAAGACAGAGAGTAGTTCAACCGGTCGAAAACCGACCGTTTTGCTTCAGAACAGCAATAATTAACTACAATCCTATGACTATTACAATAGTGCTCGCTAGGAGGCGTAATAAATATGCTGTATTTCTGGATCAGATATTCACGTAAGTTAGGAGGATTTACAGAAGAAGAAGAAGAAGAAGGCTTATTCCTCTTATTTACATCAGTTGGCATGCGGATATTGGTAACCATAACTTTTTCCCTGCCACCCGTATACAACAGGTTAGCCATCTGAGTAGCAGATAATCCCCGAGGAGTGTGTCTCTCCATAAACCAGGCTTTTTTTACGCTGAGGGGTTTAACCTGGCATAATTTGGAACTCTGCTCAAGCTGGCATAAAACTGAGGAAGCCATCAATCGGCCATCCGCTTCTCGCGTAATCTGGAGAGCGGGCAGATTCTTCTCTTGTTGGCGTAAAGGCCTAGAAGTTGAGTAGTCCGCTGCTTGTTTTCCCTTGCGTAGATTGTAGGGACCATCTGCTTTTCCGTAGAGGGCAGATGCATTCTTACGTGCGGAGCGCGATTGGAATTTCTGATTTGGCGCTGAGGTATTATCAGAAATCTTGTCTGCCACGTCACAGACGGGAGACAGAGTTTTATGCGCGGAGCGCGGAGTAGACTTCTGGACTAGCACTGAGACATTGTCAGAAGTTTTGCCTGCCACGTCACAGACGGGAGACAGAGTTTTATGCGCAGGGCGCAGAGTAGACTTCTGGACTAGCACTGAGGCATTGTCAGAAGTTTTGTCTGCCATGTCACAGACGGGAGACAGAGTTTTACGCGCGGAGCGCGAAGGTTGCGCAGCTACAACCTAGTTGGTCGGAGAAACCGGAGAGTCGACAGGAATGGTAGGGGATGTCCTAGGCATCCAGACCTTACGAAGTTTTCTGTTGTCTTGAACAGAGAGAGAGTGAGAGCTACCCCCTGCTCGAAGCATATCTTCGTAGGCAGACTGGTCGAACTGGACGACCAAGGTCTTCTTCTTTGATCCTACTGATACTGCATCGTGTTGAGCAATTGCTTTCTCGTCAGATGAGAAAGAGGTCCCCAACAAAGTCGCCATGTTGTGTTTGATAATAAATGGAAGAAATAAAACTAGATTTATACAAAAACCCTTTCTTAGTTTTACAAACAAGAAGTACTATTAATCCTATACGAGGATGTTAAGTACAAATTTTAATCTGGGTAAATATTGCTATAGGAGTCTGATCTGCTGTCGATTACTTTGTCCCTTGGACCACACGATGATAAAGAAGTGCCGTAGAAGAAGGGGATGCTTCAAAGATTGCAAGAGGGAGTGGATACTTTATGCCAAAATCGTTGATCACTACTCTCTGTCTGAGCTCTTCTCTCTGTTCTTCAATTTCTTTTAACTCTTTCCGATCTTGGAATTTTCGACCTTTCGACCTCTATTCTCTCAATTTTTGACCCTGGACCTCTGTCAATAGAGGTCTCTATTTATAGGGTTTTAGTGACAGTAACCGTCCAGTCGGCGTAAAAGCCGGACAGTGGAGAGTGTGACAATTTTTACGCGGCGGTTATAATAACTGCCACCCACGTATAGATGATCTTCTGATTAAGCGTGTGACGCGTGTCCCATGATGAGAAAATGAGTATAACTGCTGCAAATATCACGGCATGCGAGCCACGTAGGTAACTGCCCCTCGCGTAGAAAAGGTTGGCGTATAAGCCAATAACTGTTACCATGGCGTAGAAGCCAAATAGTTGTCAGGTTGGCGTAGAAGCCAAATACTGTATGGATAGGAAGCTAGCATAAAAGATAGTTGTTCCTCCTTCTTTGACTGAGGCCTTGAGCGTATTCTGGACAAAATAGCCTTATCACGCACAAATGCAAATATATCATGAGTTGGCGTATTTCAAGGAGATAGCGTACAGCATGCTCCTTATAGCTGAAAGTAGCCCGGTGGCGTATTCCAAGGAGATAGCGTACAGCGTGCTCCTATAGCTGAAAATAGCCTGATGGCGTAATGTACAGGGGTGATGATGTAGACGTATTAGCCGTAATTATGACTTGCCCAGTCTTTGGAGATATAACCCAATCTCGTGCATTTAATGTAGAGATCTACCACCATTCTGAGCATTAAATGTAGAGACATGCCTCAAGCTCTGTACGAAGAGCAGCTTTTGCCGTGGCAGTTCGTTTTGTCTTCTACTGAGCGTAAAAGCTCACATCTGCCTGTGTAAAACTAGGCAGCGTATTCTCTTGTATGCGTAAAAATACTTTGTATCAGGGAACCGTCACTAAATGACGGTTTGGGTCTCTGTTCCGCATCATCATTACAGTCATCGTCTGGATAGTCGTGTAGTACTTTTTGTCAGTACTCAGGTTCATTACATGATCTGACAGGTTCATTGAAGGAATACGAAGCGTTCCTCGTACACTTCCATGCTGCATTAAAAGTGGATGAGTTTTACGCCATAGAGGCGGTATAATACCCTTTTTATGCTAAAGCAGCCTGGAAATACTGTATTACGCGGACTGTCCTTGAGCTTATATTTTACGCTGTACTAGCGACAAAGCTCTGTTGTACGTCGATGGCTCTGAAGTCATATTTTACGCAGCCCAGCACTAAAATGCTGCGTATAACTTGACAGTGTATTTTTTATGCTTCTATAGTTGTACTACTTGTCTATCTGTGCAGACTATCAACTATCCTTGTTTGGTGCAAATCATTATCGAATCTCCTTTACCAAAGGCAAATCTCTTAGTAGACTACGCAAAATCCTCTCTCCTCATTAATACACAGTTGTCAGATGGAGGTACACTACTAAAATACAAAGAATTAGTGGCAGAATATCGATGATGGATAACATTTGTCACCAATTAGCGATGGCCTAACGTTGGCTGGATGACCAACAGCCACCATTTATGAATTAAACAATTATTCTTCACCAGGAGGTCGCTAGGTCGTCAACAGTTTATGCGGTCAACCGCTTAAACATGGCGATAATTATACGACGTTGATTCTCTAATCGATGACAGATAATGACGTCGTAGATAAGTCGTATAGTACTATGTCAGATAATTTAAACTTGGTGGCAGATCTGGACGTTGCAGGTTTATCGCCCAGTACTGTGAGAAATTAATTTGGCGACCGATCAAAATTTTTATTTCGGTCGACCCTCTCTCCCTTCTCTCTCACTCGACCCTCTCTCTCCTCTCCTCTGGCACAAGCTCCCCTCTTCTCCAGCCCATGTTCCCCCTCCTCCTTTTCCCTCTTTGGCTGATCCCCTCTTCGACGTGCTCTTCCACTACCAGAAAAAGTCAAATTAGCGAAGTAAAAAAATGTCGCTAAATGACAAAAAATGTTGCTAATCACGTTTAGCGACGTAATTAGCGACATTTTAAAGAAGTCGGAACACAGCTAGTCGCTGAAAGGATAAATATCGCTAAACATTGATGTACCGATATTTTTTAGCGACGTTAATGCGTCACTAAATTAGCGACATTTAGCCACCTAACGTCGCTAATTAGCGACGTGCTCATCAGTCGCTTAACGTCGCTAATTACCGACTTACATAGCGACATTTCATCGACGTTTTTAATGACCTGACAATACTGCCATGTCAGCAATTTGCGACGTACAACGACGTTTTTAGCGACAATGTTAGCGACGTTTCGTAACATCGCTATTTAGCGACGTAGTTAGCGACGTCAATTAACTTCGCTAAACGTTGCTAAATGTCATTAAAAACGTCGCTAATTGTACAGTAAAAAAATAAAAAAAATGAATACTGAATTATTTTCAAACTATTATTCCAGTAGTTTATTAATTCATAATCTGTACAAATAGACCCGGAGCAACCCTCCATTAAATTTTTGGGTTTGTCGACCCCCTTGAGTTGAACACTCAACACCGATAAATTAACATATATTTAATATGAATAATATAATAAAATTTGAAGAAAAGAAAATATCCAGCAAATATCATCGTAAAGAATACAACAAATATATATACATACAATGACTCTCATCATAAATAATACAAACAATACAAATATCCAGCAACTATACTACTGGGGATCTGCAGAAGGATGACCACCGGCGCGCATGAAGGATAAGAATAGATCATACTGTTCCTGTGAAATTGACACCGATGTCGATGGAGAAGGCAGTGACGTCGGTGGAGTCTGTGTCGATGTAGGCACACCAGGAGGACGTATTATCTCCAAGTCTGCGAGACGCTGGTTATAAGAATCCATGGTAGATAACAGTCTCGTACTGCTATGAACCATTGAATCCTGCATCATCGTCAGCCTCTCGTCCATGGATAGCTGTGATGCCAGCAGCTCCGTGATGTTGCGGTCTGTCGAGGCTCTAAGATCATTTGTCAAATCTCGGAGCTTCGTGATGCTGCAGTCGAGCATATAGAATCGTACGATGAGCGTCGGATCGTCCGCCTGTGGTTGGGACTGGGGCTGCTCCTTCATCCTTCGTAGTAACTCATCACGGAGAGACGCAATCTGACGGTCAACGGCCTCCTGGACTCTGGCCGACGACTGCGAAGGCTGTGGGGAATGCACAGTTGTCGGGGAGGCCCTAGATGACTGCGTCGCAACCAGGGCGCTATAGGATCCCATACTGTAGTACGTACCCCTCTGGAGACCACCAACTGCGGTCACCCATAGGTCGTCTGCCGATGGAGATAGAGCGGGCTGCGAGAAAGTACCAGCCTCTCCAGCTGTAGGTGCACTAGCAGTCGTCCGCTCACGCAGCCTAAGATACTCGGCCTAGAAAAGTTTGAAAACTCGATAATTGCCTAAGTTATATCAAAATTAACACAAAGTAAAGTAATACTTACATAGGTTTGTGAGGCTCTCTCATCAATGAGATTTTTGTCCTTACGATGTGTGGCCAAGAAGACGGTCACTATATTTGCATCCTCACCCATCTGTACCTGTTAAAAATATATTATTTAGTACTAAACTTAAATATTTTTTCCTACTACCATTTTATCGTACTTACATTAAAATAATATGTCTTAAATAGAAAATATACCAAACGACAGAGAAGTTCCGTCATCGGAATCGAGCCACCACACCACTTGGCAGCATTTCGCCTAGCCGCCTTGGCCTTCTCAGACCTTTCCTTGTAGCTCAGATCGTCGAATCTAGCCCTCATCACAGTCCACTGCTCAGGCATGATCCAACCTTGGATCAGTTTTTCAGCACGATCACGAGCCTTCTGGTCATCCAGAGCATCACGGATAAGCTTGGCGGCAACGGTAGAAAATAGCCGCTCGATCAACTTGGCCCGGTGCGGAGGATAGAAATACGTTTGCTATAATAAATAATTTAGTAAGTGAGCATCACGGATAAGTTATATAATATGCATAAATTAAAGGATTTATTTTATATACTTTTACCTGAATGCCTTCCTCTCCTCCGGAGCTTCAGAGTAGTTGATCCAAGGTCCACCGTAGTTGTTTCTCAGAAATAGGCCCAGGCATCTCTGAACCGACGATGGACGATATCTATACAGAGATAATTATTTTTATCAAAAAAGTCAATATATGATGATAAAAAATACACGATATATATGATGCTAAACCATCTAATTGACTTACTTTGTATCGTCGGCCCAAATCTCTGTCCTCTTCAACTCTGGAGGTGTGCATGGAGGATCTTGCTGATGCTGGGACAACGTCGGCACGACCTCCTCGACATGCTCATCTATCTCCATGATCCCGTCAGCAGGAGAAACGCTGGACGATGGAGTACTATCACGCCTGGAACTACTCATTACAATAGTCGGAGATGTGAGTGATCGATATACTGGAGTACTGGACGACGACGATCCGGAACCAACAGTAGGCACTACCGGAAGAGCACTCTGTCTACCTCGGGACCTGCCGAATCCTCCGCGTCGTCCTGTCATACCTGATAACAACATATGATGAATATAGAAAAACACAAGTATATAGTACATTCTACAGTCAAAATGTGATATATATCTCATAGCATTCTATAGTCAAAATATAATACATATATTCGTTAAAATAGTACATTCTACAGTCAAAATATAGTTACATTCTACAGGCAAAATATTTTATTTTCAATCATCTTCAGAAAACTTATCTTGTTTGCCTTCCTCGTCCTCCTCTCCCTCTTCCTCCTCCTCGTCTTCACTTTCATCTACTTCGTCTTCCTCTTCGAATAATTCTACATCTTCTACATTATTACTCGTGTAATGAGTAACTTTTGTTGAGTCCACATCTACAATATTTGTTACAAAAGGTAGATCGTCCTCCTGATAAGCTATTTCGTCAATGTCAAAGGTGTTTCTAGCTTTAGTCTTGCATATTTCTCTCCAATCCAATCTCGCTGTCCCCCATCTAGGATAAGTTATGAAGTACATGATCTAAGCCCGACTTGATAGGACAAATGGTTCGTAGCCTTGATATCTACGCTTGTAGTTTATATCCACAAGGCCATGCTTGTCAATTTTCTAACCTTGATCTTGAATTGGATCAAACCATTCACACTTGAATAGAATAATATTAGCAGGTTCTGTGCCATAATTATTTGTCAACTCCACAATCTCTCATAAGATGCCAAAGAAATCATTGCCTGGATCGACGTCTTTGTAGTTCAAAGATTTGATACACAAACAACTATTTTTCGTGGAATCAAGATCCAGAAAGCTGTCTCTGATAGGAGCATTTGTTGACTTGAACCTAAACCTATTCACACAAAAACTTGGCCATATTTTAACGGTAGTAATTGGTCCCTTGGCTAGAGTTCTAATAGATTCAGTCTCGGGTGTTATTAGACGATCGACCAAAATACCAAAGTAGCGATAGTAAGTTATTTATTTTGTAAGTACAGAATTAAAAAGTAATTACCAAGTATCTTACATATGCGCTCAACCAAGAAGGGAAATGTTATCTCATTTCTTGTTCTACTTCTTCGTCTGTTATGTAGGGTCTAACCGACCTCAACTCATCATTATATGTGCTAAAAAATAATAAAGCAACTGTTGATTAGTAGCATAATAGTAGCTTATACTATTATATTGAGATGATGTAAACGTGGACATATTAATTACTTACCCCTCTAGCTTCGCCACTTCATCCTCGTCGCAATTGAGTAATATATACAACTGAGCAGCCCTTAGCTCGTCGTCATTCAAATATCTCTTCTTTATTTTCCCCGAAGGCTTTTCGGACGCATTGAATACTTTGAGTATTGTATTATTAGATTCCTGATATCCATCGTCGTTTCTTGAAGCTTTCGTTCTATTAGTAGTAACATGCAGTTTAAAATACGTCGAGCAAAAGTTTGTAATCTCCTCGAGAATATAAGCTTCACAAATAGAGCCCTCAACCCGTGCCTTATTTTTTACCTTTCTCTTTAGGTGATTTAGATGCCGCTCGAAGGGGTACATCCATCGATAACCGACAGGACCACCAACACGTGCCTCATAGGAAAGATAAATTGGCAAATGCACCATAGAGTCGAAGAATCCAGGAGGAAATACCTTCTCGAGCTTACATAGTGTTATCGCAATGTCCTTCTCTTGCTTTTCTAGACGATCAACGAGCAACTTAGTACAACAAAGATCTCTGAAGAATATGCTGAGATCTGTCAATGGATCCCAAACGACCTACGGTAAGAATTCCCGAAATACAATTGGAATTAACCTCTCCATGAATACGTGACAATCATGGCTCTTCATACCCGCCAGTTTGTTCTCCTTGAGGTCGACGCATCTTCTCAAGTTCGACACGTACCCGTCTGGAAACTTTAGACCCTGAATCCACCTACAAAGTCTCCATTTATCCTCTTTCTCCAGAGAGAAAACTGACTTAGGTTGCTTTAACTTTCCATTTCCCTCCTCTATCAAATGCAATGCAGGACATCTACATATTTCTTCTAAGTCCAACCTGGCCTTCGGATTATCTTTTGTCTTCCCCTTTATCTCTATTACAGTATTAATTATGTTATCAAATACATTCTTCTCGATATGCATGATATCAAGTTTATGTCTAATCAGATTGGTGCTCCAATATGGAAGATCCCAGAATATACTCCTCTTCGTCCAGTTATGGGTGCGACCAAATCTGTCACATTTGTACCCCTTAGCAGGCTCTTCGATAGCACTTGGTAAATTTTTACCTCTTCCCATATCGTATATCCAGGCCACCTTGGCGGTGGATTGGCCTTCTCCACAACGCCGGTACGAAAAGCATTCATGTTCCTCTGGTACAGATGATCCTTCGGCAGAAATTATCGATGACAATCGAAGAAGCACGGTTTGCCTTCGTATTTCAAATAGAAAGCCTTAGTATGGACCATACAATACGAAAATGAGAGACGACTGTTTATGGTATTAAATGAAAGAATGAAAGTGTATTTCAATGACGGGGTTTATACGAAACCCGTGTCCTTTGGTTTACAAACAAACTTGTATAATTTAATCCTATGCGAGGATGTGGTAGTACAATTTATTTAATCTGGGTATAAATTGCTATAGGTGTCTGATCTACGGTCGATCACTTTAGCCCTTGGACCACACGATGTTGAAGAAGTGCCGTGGAAGACAGGTAGCAGCTTCGAAGGTTGCAAAGGTGAGTGGATGCACGATGCCAAAGTCGTCGATCCCTACTCTTTGCCTGAGCTCCGGACTCTCTCTCTCTCTCTCTCTCTCTCTCTCTCTCTCTCTCTCTTGACCTCCGGTTCGATCTTTCTGGGAAGTTCAACCTTGTTCGATCCTTCTTTCAAAATTTTGACCTTGTTAGATCTTCAAGTTTTAAGTTTTTTGACCTTTTTCCCCATTGATAGGGGTCTCTATTTATAGAGTTTTGGTGACAGTGACCACTCCGTCGGTATAAAAACTGAGGAGTAGAAAGTACAACACCCTTTTACAAAACGGTTAAAATAACCAATGCCTGCGTATAGATGACCTTTTGAGTGAGCATGTGACGCGTGTCCAACTAAGGGGACAAAACGCGTATATCTGTTGCGAAGATCACGGCATAGAAGCCACGTAGGTAGGTATCCCTTGTGTAGAAGAGGTTGGCGTAGAAGCCAAATGACTGTCACCCTGGCGTAGAAGCCAAAATAGGCATAGAAGCCGAGTAGGCGTAGAAGCCGGATGGGCATAGAAGCCGAGTAGGCGTAGAAGCCGAATAGTCGTAGAGACTGAGCGGGCGTTTGAAGCCGAATGGTCGTAGAGACTGAGTGGGCGTTTGAGACCGAATGGGCGTAGAAGCCGAATGAGCACAGATCTTGAATGGGCGTAGAAGCCGCTGCGTATCGTGCTAGAGTGCTAATGTGGACGTCTTAGCCAGAATTATGGCTTTTGAAGATATAATCAAATCTCTTGCAGAGATTTGCCACCATCTTGTGCATTAAATACAGAGGCATATTTTGAAGGTCTGCAGCCCTTCTGTGCATCAGTCGCAGAGACGTGCCTTGAGAGAAACTGTTACCGCTCTGTGCAATTAGACATAGAGACGTGCCTCGAGCCCCATACGAAGTGCAGCTTTTGACGTGGTAGGCGGTTTGTCTACTAAGGAGCATAAAATAGCTCATGTTTGCCTGTGTAAAACAAGGCAGCGTATCCCCTTGTACGCGAAAGAGCAGTTTATGCTGAGGGGACGTCAGTAAACGACGGTTCGGTGATATTTCAACCAAATCCTCTGCATTAAATACAGAGATCCGCATCACACTGTGGTGCGTGCCCCGAGGGGTCCGTCCTTATTTCCAGCCGTCGTCTGGGTAGCCGTGCAGCACTTTTTGTCAGGAGTCAGAGGTCAGGTTCACTTTTTGACTTGACAGGTTCATTTCGGGGAAGACGAAGCATTTCTCGTACGCTTTAACGCTGCTTTGAGATCGGCTGAGTTTTACGCCATGGAGGCGATGAAGAACCCTGTTTACGCTGGAGCGGCCTGGACGTACTGCACTTACGCGGATGGTCCTTTGAGCTTGTACTTTATGTTGTGTTTAGCGAAGAAAGCTCTGCTTGTACGCTTGATGGCTCTGAAGGCCTCTGTTTACGCTGCTCTGCATCAGTATGCTGCGTAGCTCCTCCCAGCGTATTTTTTATGCTTCTACAAGACCCTCTTCAAAGCTTTTAAATTCCTCAAAATTTGAAACGCTTTGAATGAAGCATGAACGGCCCCTCGTAACTCAAAATGTTTCTGAATGAAGCGTTAAAACGGTCGATACGGACTTTATGGCAGATTTATTGGGGACCGCTGTGATCTCTTTCGCCTATAAAAAGGCTGGGGGAGTTAACCTGTTCTCCCCACATTCCCATCACCATGCAGAGATAATCGCCGAAGTTCGTCGGGTTGACCTGAGGAAGAAGGAGATCATGTTCTTCCAGCATGTAGGGAGCCAAAAAAGACGGTATCTTCGAGCAAGTGTCCACTGCAATGATGGATCATGGAAGGATATCTTAGCCTCCCTTGCTCGGGATTATCAGCAACTTTGTATGGTAGTTCTTCGGGAGAGACAAAGAATCGTATTTCACCACGCTGCTTGCAAGTGGCGCCTTCTCCAGTTACCTCTGGTGACGAGAGGCAAACAGACCGGCTAGAGTGGCGGTGGTCTGTAGGAAAGCAGAATTACCCTGCTTTCCTTCTGTTGGAGGATGGGTCATATGCCCAGTTTTGTATCCTCCTGCCACTGATTATCTTCTTGGAAGAATAGGAAGACCACCAATGCGAGAACCTGTCAAAACAGATTCTGAGGGCGGCCTTCAGACGACGGTGGGGAAATCCTTTTGTCGACGGAGTTTCCCTCAGATGTAATCACGAACGCGAAGAAAAAAACTCTTGTAGATTGGATTTCCCTCATATGTAATCATGATTTTAATCTTTTAATGAAATTATCTTGCTTCTTCATATGATCATCATGCCATACGCTGCTGTGAAGTCTGAATATGTGTAGCTTCGACACGTCTGATTCTTTACGCCAACTCTGATAAGAAGAGTATTAGGCCCGGTCCTTTACGCGTAGCGAACAGTCCATAGAACGCTGTTAAGCATTTTTTGAATATTTAGAACTGTCCTGTTGCTAGGACTGAGGGACCGCGTAGAGCTCTGAACTGCTGCTTCTGATGAGCAAAAATTTTGTTCAGACTTCGTCTTCAAGAATGACCTCTCGAAACTCCCTTGGAACAGGGTCAAGGATTTGTCTGTCAAACTGAGTTTGCCATCTTGATAAACGAGATGTTAAGACTGGAGTCTGGATGAACCTCCAATTTTGGACCCAAGAAGAGTAATTTCTCAATGTTTAAACTCTGTATGTTTCGGGTACTTTGGGGTCAAGACCGAGTATCTTTGTGTGAACTCTTTGCAATTGACCGCTTCGGGGACTGTTCGGACATGCGAAAAGTCGTGGAGCGTGAAATCATCAGCCTGTAGCCTCTGGGCGTAAAATACCATCGAGCGTGAAATTGTAGACTTGTGGTTCCTGAGCGTGAAGTCATAGGTTTGTTGCCTCTCGAGCATAAAAGCTACCGAGCACAAAGGCATCCGGGCGTAAAACCATAGACTTATTGCTGTCGAACGTAAAGCCGTAGATTCGTAGCTGTCGAGCGTAGAAAGCTCATTTAGCGTAGGACTGGAGATCTGTAGCCTGTGAGCGTAGAACACCATCGAGCGTGAAATCGTAGACTTGTAGTTCCTGAGCGTGAAGTCATAGGTTCGTAGCCTCTCGAGCATAAAAGCTACCGAGAATAAAAGCTACCGAGCACAAAGGCATCCGGGCGTAAAACCATAGACTTATAGCTGTCGAACGTAAAGCCGTAGATTCGTAGCTGTCGAGCGTAGAAAGCTCCTTTAGCGTAGAACTGTAGATCTGTAGCTCCTGAAAAGAAAATTTCTCCGAGCGTGAAGTTTGCGGATCTATTGCTTCTGAGCGTAAACTGAGCGCCACCGAGCGTGAGATCATCGATTTGGTATCTGCTGAGCGTAAAGTCGTAGGTTTGTTGCATCTCGAGCATAAAAGCTACCGAGCACAAAGGCATCCGGGCGAAAAATCATAGACTTATAGCTTGCGAGCGTAAAACTGTAGATCTGTTGCTCTCGAGCGTAGAAAGCTCCTTTAGCATAGAAATCGCCGAACTGCTTTACGCGAAGAATTTTTCAAATTCGCTGACTGTCCGTCTTTTGAGAGTAGTGGGCTGACGTAGCATCCAATCATAACCACCTATTAATTACGAGATTTGGTTAGGGTCTCGAGGAGTCCGTCCGAGGATTCGAGGAGTCGACTCGAACTCTATATATATCCCAAGCCTTTGAGAGAAAAACTTTTTATCCGTCTTCTGCGAAAGAGAGCTTTCGACTGTTCGAGTTTTTCTTCGTTCCTTCTCCGAGCACTTCGAGTCTTCAGAAATGGCGCCGAAACAAACTCCCTCCACTAAGGGAAAGAGCATAAGTTCTTCTTCTCATTCTTCTGCCCCAGCGAGGAAGTCTTTGGTCGGGCAAGGTGAACTTCACTCTGAGCGGAGTATCCCGCCGACGAGCAGCGCACCCGATCTTAGAGGTAGAGCCTTTTGGGATGACAAAAATGACAAAAAAAATCCTTCGCACACGTTGAACGTGACCGCGCTAGGTCGTCTTCTGTGCTGATAGCCTCTTTGAGGAAGATGATGCACGGAGGCATTTTCATCTTTTACGCCCACATTTCTAATGTGCCAGCGTCAAAACTCTATATTTTCGTAGTTCCGAGCGTAAAAGCTCTGGCTAACGAAAATTGGCGTATATCGTAAAATTTGAGTTTTACGCTTGTGAAGGGGACTTCCGGCGTAAAATGACCAAATTTGTGCAATCTTGGCGTAGAGCACAGACTGTCGTTTCTTTGGTCTGTATGTTTGTGCAAGATTTGTAATGACATATTTTCCTTGCACCTTTGCAGTTGATTTGGGTGAGTCTCCACTGGCCAAGGTGATGGGTTCCGCTGCCGGGATGCTGCACTCGAACTATCTGGAGGATCTGTCCCACGTGACATTTCCTATCTCCGGACCCCAATATCCTGAAGGAAGGGGGATCTTGATATCGGCTCAGGGTGAGCGGACGCTGCTGAACATGATCAACGGGGAGCCCCTGACATACGTAGACGGGGAGCAGTACATAAAGCCGGCTTTCCTCTTTGGGGACATGATTGATAAACAGTCCCAGACGAAGCCCAAGAGGGAACCCTAGGTTTTCCCTGCCGAGAATTTGGTTTTGTATCTGGCAACGATGCCGAGGGATTATCCTATCTCGGCTTTCTTCCATGCGACGCAACCCAGGAGGATGTCGTGGACGTTGACTCCCGATCTTCACGGCAAGCCGGGGAAGATCTTTCATCTGAAAGGGGCTGACCAGGGGTCATTTGTCAGCCGCCCTTCCGGCATTGTGACATTATTCAGAGGACTATGCCCGGACAGTGTCCCGAGTGAAGACAGGTCAGTGATCCAGTCGGTCCAATTGCCGACCTTCTGCAACGACTTCATGGGACGAGGTGGGGTATATCCCAAGGAGAATCCTCGGTGCAACGGGTGGATCACCCCAACAAACCTCCGATGGACTTGCCTAGTTGACTGGGCTTTGAAGCACTTTCGGAGAGAACTGGAGGGCATTAGACTGTATGTCGCTGTGAGTGCGACTAGTGTTGGGTTGCCTCCCAACCCTAACTTGTTCTTGGCACTGATGGAACGATATATTTCGCTCACCGGGACTTTCGCCACTCCACTGGGGGAGTTGGGATTAGCCCTCCATGAAATGGCAATGGTCTCGAGACTGCCAATGGGGGATACCCCATACGAAGAGTATGTTCCCACCAACCGGGAGTTGGGGGACTTGGATGCTCGGGTGGCGGAAGTGTATCAGGAGCTGATGTGTCAATACTTCGCGTGCACCGCTTTTTATAATGAGCCTTATGATTTGGCTCACACCACCAAGTGGATGTCCTACCTCTTCTTCCACCGAGCCAGGGCCTCCAAGTCGGAGAAAGTCTCGGGGGGCAAGAATGAGCCTGTGAATTGTTTGGGCGTGCTTAGTGCCCAGGTCGTTGAGGATCTTATGGAGGAGGCTAAAGCTCCAGATCAGATTCTCGTTGAGGGGGTAGGAAAGTACCCTGAAGGCACTAAGGCCTACAGTTACTTGAGGCACTGCCGCAGGCCTCTGTCTAAGGAAGCCCAGCTGGCCGGTTTCCTCTCGATATGGCTGCGTCGAGTAGTAGTGCCCGGTACTGCGTCCGCGGACCGCATTCACCGGAACATCCTGTGGCCGGCAGTGCGTTTGGTGTTCGGGGCAAGACTGGGCTTGCTTCCTGCCATGGTGTGCCGTATACAGGCTGGCCTGAGAGCCATGACTGATGGGTTGCTCGTCGATGAAGCTCGGCATGAGAGTTTTCTCCGGGTGGAATTACCATACCTGTACTTGATGGGATGGTTAATTCTCCACAATCCCCAGGTGATGTCTCCCGGCTCTGGTAGCAGCTCGGGGGGGTAACTTCTTGACGAACTACAAGGACTCTCCCTGGAATGTGAACACAACTTTGGATTGTCGGCTGGTGTTGAACCTCAGTCATGGCTGGAAGCTCCTCTGTACTCCCCCTCCTGTACATCGCAATCAATCAGGGGTGAGACTTGAGGATTCAGGTGGAGAGAAGATCGATCTTTCTCCGGAAGCTTTCAATTGGTTGGTCTGCATTAGACCCTCCCATCTGCTGTACAGGAGCGAAGACCATTGCTTCTTTGAGCCCTACTTGCCTAGTCGGTTTGCCAGGCAGTTTGGGTACGATCAGTTGCACGTGGGCAATGCCGTCACCAGCTTTAGGTCCAGGGGCGGACTCATTGATGGAGCCAGAGGGTGGCAATATTTTATCATGGGTTGTACGGAAGCAATCTTTATTGTGCCGGTCGTTACAACCTCCACGGAGCTCCGCATTCTCTATTCTTACGCCCAGTTCTATGTGGCGATTAACACCTTCCATCACGATTTTGACATGCGTGGAAGCTTTAGGGTGCCTTCTCCCAAGCCTGGGGGAAGAGTTGAAGTTCCCTCGGTTTCTTCTGACGAGGGTGAGGAGTTTGGCACTCCGGATGAGCCTCTGGTGTCGGTGCCGAGGTGTGAAGTGCCTCCGCCTGCGGGGGCTTTGGTAGTCTCTTTCGGGAAGCGACGGGCTTCTACCCCGAAGGAAGCTTCTCTTCGTAAGAGGAGGAAGGAGACGGTCGCTCATCCTCTCCGCATTCTTGGTATTGAGGCTCCCGGGAGTGAGCCTGCATCTCCCCATATCAGGGATGATTCTTTGGCTGGAGGTTCCTCGCCTTTTAAAGAGGGACCTTCTACAGTTCCGGCCGGCGGCGCCGGAGAATCTTCGCTAGAGGTCGCTGTCGTTGCTACTGCTCCAGGTAGTGGAGCGAGATTGCCTGCGTGGCCGTGGCAGATGGGAGAATCTTTCCCTAGACCAGCAACGGATAAAACTCCCGCTGTGTCAGCGAGCACGCCTAGCGAGATTCCAGTTGACGAACCTCGACTGCGTCTCGGTGAAGGCTTGGCAGAACTCTGGGTGATATCGGTTGGTCCACCTCCTTCTCCAGGTATGATAGTTCGCATTGCGTCATTAAAGCGTGGTTTAGCTACATCGGCTGCAGATGCGCCATATATACCGTTGGCTCTGGGTAAATGTCGTCTTTATGTCTCCCTTTAGAAAGATTACCATCATATTGATATCAACTTTCTGGTCCTTTTCTCAGGGGATGGCGTCCACGGGGAGTACAGCGTTGAAGCACCTTCTGGCTCTGCTCCGGCTCCTGGCGATGATACGAAGGCTTTCGACTTCGAGGAGGAAATACCTTCGGGGGCCAGCTCGCCTGGAGTGGTTTTGTCATCTCGAGAGGAGGACGAACCCATCATCGTGACTTCGCCTCTCGCAAGTATGCTGATGACTTCGACCGTCGTCGTTGCACCTCCTTTTGTCGTACCACCCGTCGAGGCGGCGGCTGTGGCCACTTTATTTGCAATCATTTTCGGAGGGGGACTTGCTGATATCGCGGCCACTCCTGGCGTTCAATCGGATCTAGTTGTGCTGACCGAGCAACATACCAGCCTCTTTTACACCAGTTTGAAAATGATGATATCAATTGTGTTGGCGAAGAGTCTAGATTTCGAGCGCCTGAAGAAGACTTCTCAGTTTTTGATCGGGGCTGTCAGGGAGTTCGGCGATCCTGGGGTAGCTGATGCCCTGGAGGCGGTGGTTAATGGTTTAGAGCAACCCATTAACGAATACTTGCAGCTGACTCGGGACAGCTTTGATGTTGAGGTCCAGGCCAGATACGACCTTATGACTGCGCGGCTTTCTACACAGCTGGAAAGCCTGGACAACTCCATCAAAACACATAAGCTGGAGATGGATAAAAGAAAAGCTGTCGTGGAAGAGGCTCTCGCTCTTGAGACGAAGCTCCGATCCGAGCACGAAGGAAACGCAGCGAGGGCCCACAAGCTGAAGGAAAAACTCGCTCTGGCAGAGGAGTGGGCTTCCTAGTCATTGGCAGGTCTAGATGTAGCGACTGGTCGACTGAGCACAGCACGACGGGATTTGGAGCATGCAGAAGCTGCCCGTGCGGGCTCTCTTCGGGCAAGGGCTGAGCTGACCCTTACGAACAATCCCGAGGCACGGCTGGAGCGGGCTCGCGCCGATGCCTTGGTTTCCAGGAATGAGAAGATAGCTGCACTGGAGCGACTGATTCGCGATCTGACTGCTCCCCCATCATGATGTATCCTTTCTCTTTTTACTTCCCCAGATGTAATTCTGCTCTTTATCGGGAATAAATAAAAGCGACTCTTTTCTGACTTTTGTGGACCCATCATTTCGGAATGTAAATGACAGGTTTGGGCGAGAGTGATATCAGAGGTAGTATGAACATGATAGACTCTCAATAAACTTTTTAGCAGGATATATCTATTCAGAGGTCATACAGACATGATAGGATATGATCCAGCTAGTTTCGTTTTGGGAGTTGTTTTGTCAGAGTTGAGATCCTCGCTATATTCCACTCGAGCAGGGAAGATTAAGCATAGTAACTTTTCAGGAATTTGCCGTTGATAGGAGCCATTAACAGGTCTCCATTAGGCTGGGCTATCCTGTAGGCGCCGTTTGAGAACGTTGTCTCGATCACATAAGGGCCTTCCCACTTGGATCTAGGCTTAGTAGCCTTAGTTTCTTCCTCGAACTCTGACACCAAATCTGGATGAACCCACATAATCTCGCCTTGCCGGGTAGTCAGGGGTACCAGGTCGTGATTTTGATCCGTAGCTGGAGGGAGATTGACGATGTTCATCTTTGTCCGGGAGATGGGTGCAACGCCATCCGGGATCTCTTGGGGAGGCAGATTGCCAAACTGCAGAGAGATCATGTTGGCCGTGACCGTCTTCTCGGTGTTGTGCAGAGTGATGGCCTTAGCATCGATTAACCCCTGGATCTTCCTTTTCAGTATGTAACACGCCTTTGTTGGGTGGTGTACGTATCTATAGAAGATGCAGTATTTAGGGTCGTTAGTATTGCCGACTTCCTAGGGCCACCTTAGCTCTGGAAGGGTGATCTTGCCACTTTTGACGAGACACTCGAATATACTTGGGATATCATCGTCGTCGAAAGAGTAGACTTCGACGAGCCTGGAAGTCCCGGGTCTCGTTTGTGTGGTTGCCACAATCTTTGGTATGGCCGTATTGATTGCCAGGGCTTCTTTCCCTTTGGGACCACGAGGATGGTCGCTGCTAGGAGATGACCTCTTGCCTCTGTCAGAGGCGGAGATCATGATGCCATTGTCGCGCGTCTTGCGACTGTTGTCTTCGGTGGCTATTGCCGAGATGATGAACGAGGGCCAATCATGGAACTGATACGGTCCTGTGAACACCGAGACCACGGAAAGGAGGTACTTCTTACAAATGTCTACCAATGCAGAGTCTGGAACTCCTGGAGGCATCTGTAAGGTGGCCTGACGAAAATGTTCGATGAAGATGCGAACGTCCTCCTTTTCTTTCTGCTTGACTTCGATGAGAGAGGACATAGACATGTCCATTCCTCCCTCGTAGAATCACGTGAAGAATAAAGCTTTAAAGTCCTCGAAGGAAGTAATGCAGTTGTCCGCCAAGCTACGGTACCACTGATAGGCTACTCCTGAAAGACAGCCTTTGAACACCCGAGTGAGGAGGGCGTCGTTCCCTTGTAGCAACACCGTCATCATACTGAAATAGTTCATGTACTGACTTGGTGATATTTTTCCCTCGAACAGGGCCATAGTCTGAGGTTTGTACCTCGGCGGGAAAGGGACCTCCTCCCAGATAGCTGGGTAGGGCTGGTTGATTCCCAGTTTCTTGAGCTGATCTTTGTGCTTCAAGGCATCAAACTGGGATTTCAACTCCCGTACTGCCTGCATCAGATTTTTAGTCGGAAGCGGGGCGACAGAGTGGTACGGAGTCGGTTGTATCGTAGCTCCAGCGGGAGGTAAGGCATTCTCTGATTGAAAAAGTGGAGGAACTGCTGACTCTTGATCTAGCGCAGGCTCTTGGCTAGGGTTGGATGGTGGTAAGTCTACCCCCACACGTATCTGAGTTGGCGGGACCGATGCTTGAGCCATGGCAATTGCGTACTGAGTTAGCATCATCTGGTGCATGTTCTCCATCATGGATTGCATTTGTTTCAGAGATGCCTCCAGTATAGTGATGCGTTGTTCCGCGTTCCCTGACGGCGAAGCTTCCTCGCATTCATCTTCAACGGCGTAAACTCCCATCTTCCGGGGTGTCATTGAAGGATTAGTATAGGTCGTTGTAGAAGTCGACTCTACACTTTCTTCCTCTGATTCGGGGGCTTGGCGACCCCCAGCGTCGGAATCAGAAGAGGACGAAGCTGGTTGTTGTGACCTTGCGCGAGTATTTTGGAACACCCCGGCTTCAGCGTTCCTGAGGAGCTCACTGAACCTTCTTCGGCTCGAGGGCCTGGAGGGATGATGTCTTAAGCTCGACCCTCCTCTACGTATGTGTGAAGCCATGTTCACAGATGCATGCGCGGGTTCCTCTTTCTGGAAAGACAGAGAGTAGCTCAACCGGTCGAAAACCGATCGTTTTGCTTTGGAACAGCAGCAATTAATCACAATCTTATGACTATTACAATAGTGCTCGCTAGGAGGCGTAATAGACATATTGGAAGGTCCCCTCTCTTTACGCTTCTGGATTAGATATTTGCGCAGGTCAGGAGGATTTGCCGAAGAAGAAGACGAAGGCTTGTTTCTTCTGTTCCCATCAGTGGGCATGTGGAGGTTGGTCACCTCGGTTTTCCCTGTGCCACCTGTGTACAACAGATTGGCCATCTGGGTGGCGGATAATCCCCTGGGAGGGTGTCTTTCCGCAACCTAAGCTTGTTTTACGCTGAGGGACCTTGCCTGGCGTAACTCAGAGATTCGCTCAGACTGGCGTAAAGCTGGAGAGGCCCTCAGTCGGCCATCGGCTTCTCGCATAATCCGGAGGGTAGGCAGACTGTTCCTTTGCTGGCGTAAAGGCCGAGAAGTTGAGTACTCTGCCGCTTGCTTTCCCTTGCGGAGATCGCAGCGCTCATCTGGTTCACCGTAGAGGTCAGATGTTGTCTTACGCGTGGAGCGTGATTTGTACCTCCAATTTGGCGTTGAGATACCATCAGAAGTTTTGTCTGTACCGCGCGGAGCTGGAGACTGATTTCTACGCGTGGAGCGTAGTGGATGCTTCTGGGTTAGCGCTGAGGCTTTGCTCGAAGTTTCGTCTGTACCGCGTATAGCGGGAGACTGATTTCTACGCGTAAAGCGCAGTAGATTCTTCTGGGTTAGCGCTGAGGCTTTGCCCGAAGTTTCGTCTGTACCACGCGTAGCGGGAGACTGAATTTTACGTGCGGGGTACGGAGGGAGCGATGCTACAATCTCATTGGTCAGAGAGATCGGAGAGATCGGAGAGTCCATAGGAATGGCGGAGGATGTCTTGGGCATCCACACTTTGTGCAGCTTCCTGTTGTCTTGGACGGAGAGAGGGTGAGAGCTACCCCCAGTTCGAAGCATGTCTTCGTAGGCAGACTGGTCGAAATGAACGACCAGTGTCTTCTTCACGGTTCCTACAGATACCGCATCGTGTTGAGCAATTACTTCCTCATCAGAAGAGAAAGATGTCCCCAGCAGAGTCGCCATCTTGTTTGTGGTATTAAATGAAAGAATGAAAGTGTATTTCAATGACGGGGTTTATACGAAACCCGTGCCCTTTGGTTTACAAACAAACTTGTACAATTTAATCCTATGCGAGGATGTGGGAGTATAATTTATTTAATCTAGGTATAAATTGCTATAGGTGTCTGATCTGCGGTCGATCACTTTAGCCCTTGGACCACACGATGTTGAAGAAGTGTCGTGGAAGACAGGTAGCAGCTTCGAAGGTTGCAAAGGAGAGTGGATGCACGATGCCAAAGTCGTCGATCTTTGCCTGAGCTCCGGACTCTCTCTCTCTCTCTCTCTCTCTCTCTCTCTCTCTCTCTCTTGACCTCCGGTTCGATCTTTCTGGGAAGTTCGACCTTGTTCGATCCTTCTTTCAAAGTTTCGACCTTGTTTGATCTTCAAGTTTTAAGTTTTTTGACCTTTTTCCCCATTGATAGGGGTCTCTATTTATAGAGTTTTGGTGACAGTGACCACTCCGTCGATGTAAAAACCGAGGAGTGAAAAGTACAGCACCCTTTTACACAACGGTTAAAATAACCAATGCCTGCGTATAGATGACCTTTTGAGTGAGCATGTGACGCATGTCCAACTAAAGGGACAAAACACGTATATCTGCTGCGAAGATCACGGCGTAGAAGCCATGTAGGTAGGTATCCCTTGTGTAGAAGAGGTTGGCGTAGAAGCCAAATGACTGTCACCCTGGCGTAGAAGCCAAAATAGGCATAGAAGCCGAGTAGGCGCAGAAGCCGGATGGACATAGAAGTCGAGTAGGCGTAGAAGCCGGATGGACATAGAAGCCGAGTAGGCGTAGAAGCCGAATGGTCGTAGAGACTGAGGGGGCGTTTGAAGTCGAATGGTCGTAGAGACTGAGTGGGCGTTTGAAGCCGAATGGTCGTAGAGACTGAGTGGGCATTTGAGGCCGAATGGGCGTAGAAGTCGAATGAGCACAGATCTTGAATGGGCGTAGAAGCCGTTGCGTATCGTGCCAGAGTGCTGATGTGGACGTCTTAGCCGGAATTACGGCTTTTGAAGATATAATCAAATCTCTTGCAGAGATTTGCCACCATCTTGTGTATTAAATGCGGAGGCATGTTTTGAAGGTCTGCAGCCCTTTTGTGCATCCATCGTAGAGATGTGCCTTGAGAGAAACTGTTACCGCTCTGTGTAATTAGACGTAGAGACGTGCCTCGAGCCCCGTACGAAGTGTAGCTTTTGACGTGGCAGGCGGTTTGTCTATTACGGAGCGTAAAACAGCTCATGTTTGACTGTGTAAAATAAGGCAACGTATCCCCTTGTATGCGAAAGAGCAGTTTATGCTGAGGGGACGTCAGTAAACGACGGTTCGGTGATATTTTAACCAAATCCTCTGTATTAAATGCAGAGATCCGCATCACACTGTGGTGCGCATCCCGTGGGGTCCGTCCTCGTTTTCAGCCGTCGTTTGGGTAGCCGTGCAGCACTTTTTGTCAGGAGTCAGAGGTCAGGTTCACTGCGTGACTTGACAGGTTCATTTCGGGGAAGACGAAGCGTTCCTCGTACGCTTTAACGCTGCTTTGAGATCAGCTGAGTTTTACGCCATGGAGGCGATGAAGAACCATGTTTACGCTGGAGCGGCCTGGACGTACTACACTTACGCGGATGGTCCTTTGAGCTTGTACTTCACGTTGTGTTTAGCGGAGAAAGCTCTGCTTGTACGCTTGATGGCTCTGAAGGCCTCTGTTTACGCTGCTCTGCATCAGTATGCTGCGTAGCTCCTCCCAGCGTATTTTTATGCTTCTATAACGACCATGGTTGCTCCATCCCGATAATATTCGATAGGCCGAAAAGTCATTGATGGTCAACATAAGTGCTGCCCTCATCTAAAAATTCTGCTTTCTAGAAACATCGTACGTGTGGGCACCTACTTCCCACAGCTGATTCAACTCATCTATCAAAGGTTGTAAATACACATCGATGTTCCTCTTCGAATTGTTCAGACCCTAGATAATAATGGTTAGGAACATATACGGAGTCTTCATACACATCCAAGGCGGTAGATTATACGGAGTGGCGATCACAGGCCAACATGAATATTGGGAGCCCGAAAGTCCGAATAGGGTAAAACCGTCAGAGGAGAGCCCCAATCTGACATTATGCGAATCCGAAGCAAAATTTGGATACTCTCGATCAAAGTGATTCCATGCTTCTCCATCGGATGGATGATCCAATACTCCTTCGATCTGTTTCCGCCTGTGCCAACTCATATTTTCTACAGTCTCCTTAACCAAAAATAACCGCTGTAACTGTGGCATCAAAGACAAGTAGTGCATCGAATCGGTATGCTTCCTTACACCGACAGACTTTTCTCTAACAGTGGCCTTGTAGCGATCAGCACCACAGAATCTTCAGGCATCTTCATCCTTATTGTCTTTGTAATACAACATGCACCCGTTGCGACATGCATCAATTTTCTCGTATCCCATCCAGAGCGATCTCACCATCCTCTTAGATCGATAGAAGTCTTTAGGCAACTTTGCACCCTCGGGCAAGATCTTTATAATCAAATTGATCAGTCCATTATAGCATTCTTGTGACATGTTAAAATCGGACTTGATGCTCAATAATCTTGTAACCACCTTCAACGGTGAATGATCCTCACAACCAGGATATAGTGGAGTCCTTGCATTCTCCAGCAACTTCATAAACTTTACAGCATCGGCATTCGGTGCTTCCACAGCTGCATCATAATTGTCCGGATTGAAACTAGGTCCCGTTGTATCATAATTGTCCTGATTGAAACTAGGCCCCACCGTATCAAAAACCATGTTCAGCCACCCGTCGTCGTAAGCATCATGGTCGTAGACATCTATATACGGATCCATATAAGGCTTCGACTCCGATGCTAGAGACACAAGTTCTCCGTGCACGGTCCACTGATAGTAATTCGACGTGAAGCCCTTCGAGTACAAATGATATGTGACTTCCACTTCTGGATGATTTTTTCTGTTGTGACATCTCACATACGGACACTTAATTTTGGTACCGTCCATGTACTGAGGGAACGCCTTGGCGAACTGCAGGAACTGTTGTACACCCTCAATGAATTCATCCCACACACCGCATATGTCATCTGGATGACGGTTGTATATCTATGAACGATGATGCAGATAGTAATTCATATCCATTTCTAGATACTTCTGGAAAAATGACAGTATGTATCCTATAAATCATTACATACAGTTATGAGAGCAATTATTTAACTAAAGAACTTATTAATGCAATGGCCAAATGACTGATTACTGCTCTGCTTAAATGTCACTTCGTTTGGGTGGTTACTGCTTGTGCCATTTTGTCAACCCACAAAATTTTCAAGTTGGTTGTGTACTGTTATGCAGTTATAAGAGCAATTAGTTCTCGTTGGTTAGATGGTGTAAATTATAATGTCATGCGGAGAGTCCTACTTACATTAATGGCTTGCTTTAAAATTGGAGAGTGGAGACCTTATACTGAAATAGGCTAAAATGTGGTAACTATGTCATTTTTAGGTTAAAACTATGCCATACTAGTCAAACTAATATCTTAACTGTCATTCTACCTAAAGCTTGGTACTCATATTTACCAATGTCTTAGTATTCCAGATACCTACTAACCATATAATACCCCATACTAAGTTATTCCATGTTCCCATACATATCTCATATACTAACACACCTGACATAAACTCACCCACACACATTCTCAGATCTGAATACATAAATGAACATTGATGATACCACTACCCATAACTATATTTTATAGTGTAAGATGATGTTCTAGCATTTACATTATGTAGGTTCATCTTAATTCTATTTTATCCTTCAGATACTACATTTGATAAGAACATATTCCATACTGATGAACAGAACATGGATGATCGACACGAATGTACGCTAGAATAAATTTCGGAAAGTTATTCTGAGCCATCCATTCCAACACTTGGCAATGGTGATGCATGGATCTTATTCTGAGCCATTCATTTAATAGATCTTGAAAATCGTCCATATTTAATAAGTCTAAAATAGTTATGATTATGATCGTGCATATGTTGGACATTTCGAAGTCAAGTGACCTTGTAAGTCATTCTCTGATTTTTTTTTTTTTTTTTGCATGCCATTTGAGGCTGTTAGAGTTCTACCAGAAAAGTCTAAATTTTTTTAGAAGTATAGTATAACTCTAATAGCCTCAAAAGTCTTGTAGAAAAAAAAAATCATTTTAGAGAATGACTCACAAGGAACACTTAACGACACCCATATCATTCTTTATTTATGTCCATCCCCATACTTGACAATTATGATGTATGGATCCAACACTCTTTTCTAGTGTTCACTTCTACCTGCATAATTTTACTAAACCTATTTAATAAGTCGTTGACAAAAATTTGATTTTGCAAGAATGAGATAAGTCTGCATGCTAGAGAAAATGGTAATATTGATCGTACGAGTTTGTGTTTTAGGTAGACAAAGTTAATTCAATATTATTTGTGTTGATAAATATATTTTTTTTCTTAATTTTTTATAACTTTTATTGTGTATTAGTAATGTAAGATATGTGAATCCTTTAACACATCGATTATGAAATGATCCACAAATCCTTAAGTTATTGATATGCCTCAGAAGTTCTACAAAATTAAGAATAAAAATTGTATTTATCACAACAAATACTATTGAGTCATCTTTCTAGAATTTTAACTCGTATGATAATATTACTATTTTTCTTTGTCTCGACGATCTATGTCACTACAAAAATATACTGTTTTAGCGATGAAATTATCTGTCGCTAAAATACTTTTTTCTGTCGCTATTTGAATTTAGCGATGGAAGGTTCCGTCAGAATAATTAACGTTGATACAAAAATTTTGTCGCTAATCCGTCATTATATCGACGAATTAGAGCCGGATTAAGTGACATAAAACTAGCGATGGATTAGTGACGTATAAGTTTCGTTGCTAAACTTTCTAACTACTTACCGACGGATTAGCGATGAATTTTATGAGCCAAAATTTGCCAAATTTTCTGAAAGTTTTTCCACATTCAGGGTTCACAGGGTTCGTCACTAATCTGTCGCTAATCTGTCACTCTCAGTGACGGATCATCGACAAATTTTAACGATGGATTCTGATACATATTTGGCACATTTTGTGTTTAATAGACGTTTTAGCGACATAAAATTTTGTCGCTAGGTAGTTGTTGGCCTGAGATTTTCCAGATTTTTCATCGAAAATCCATCGCTGACATGATATTTTCCAGATATTTCGTCACTATTACATTGCCTGTCCGTCGCTAAAGATAATATTTTTTCTAGAAATTATTTTCTCCTGAGCATATACCTGTTATACATTCACCAATTTTCACACAAATAAATTTCACACAAGCAAATTCCATAAAACTAATAAAACCCACACAAACATGTACAAATATTATATACACGTTGAAATAATAAAGTAGAGTAATCCAACCATGTACAAATAATTTTTATATAATCCCACAAAGTCAAATAAATACAATCAAGTTAAAAAATAAAACCAACTAAAAAAATTCCACAAACACAAAAAATCCATCAAGTCGACGGTGGAATCGGAGGCGGAGGTGGAGGCGGTTGTCGGCTATTCATGTACTGCACCACAAATATAGAGATGATATCCTATAGATCGTCAGGAGCAACGACAGATGGAGCAGTGGAAGGAGCCATCGAATGAGCCGTTAGAGGAGCCATCGTAGTAGCCGTTGGAGTAGCAGGTGCTGCAGCATCACGATTGTCTATCAACTGTTGGACTATCCCATGTAGCTCATGCATAGTCATCATAAGCTGCTCCAGAGACATCGCACCAGAAGGAATGCCGGAGTCGGGCACTAATGGAGTTGGAGTAGCCGTCGGTGGAGCTCTGGAAAGAACCGACGGCATCGATGCCAACGATCAGGTACCGCATATGCTACCACCTTTTTCTCTTTCGACAGCTTGTACCCACCGACCGTTTCTCTCAGTCAACGTATTGCTTTCAGTACCCCCCTCTAACGTCTCATATGTCTCCTATATTTATTTATATAAATAGGTTTAGAGTTAAGGATTTTATAGTTATATGTGCTATATTTGATTTTGGTTAGAGTATCATATTAGATACTAGATATCATAGTATATGTATATAATTTGAGTTATATTTTCTATATTTGATTTCCATGATATCTTAAAATAGAATATTAACCAAGGTTCAGAGTATCAGAATCGGTATCAGACCATTCATATGACCGAGAAACCTAGAATCTAATTAAATTATAAAAATAATCTAATTAAATTGACAAAATTTTATAATGATAACTTATATATGCTTTGGCGGCCCGCTCATCTACGAGCTTCCCATCTTTCTTTCTTTTGTGGGTCTGCTGGAAGATTGACGGAAAGTCGATGGTCTTAGGGTCTTCTCCGGCTTTGGCGACCTCGTAGCACTATAAAAAATAAGCAATTAATAAATAAAAAAATTAGAATTACAAAAAAATTGATCTAGTAAAAAAATTTAATACTAACCATCCGTCGAAAATGCTCGACGGTCAGAATGGATCCACCAGTATAGAGACCACCTTAGCACGGGCAGCCATCGTCTTCTCGCACTTGGCCTTGTAGGCCGGGTTGTCCATCTTCTTCTCCATCTCCTCCTAATACTCTGCCTTCAGCCACTCCTTGCGGTTATCCAGTCAAAGTGACGCCATCGCCTTCTAGTCATTGATCATATCTCTTAACCTCTTGCTGGCGATGGTCTTGTAGTACTTTCGGATATCACTATCTCTATGATCCGGCCACCAGTACAACCTCTACAAATTAAAAAATATTTTTTATCATTGTAATAAAAAAATTATATATTATAAATAAAATTCATATACATACCCCGAGCTTCTCCAACCAAGTGAATCATCGATCGAGCTGGATGTCACTGACGTTGATATAAGGGCCATCAAAGTAGTCCCGCATGATATCCCTAGATCTTTTTCAGCCTTGATCGGGAAGAATATGAAATAAGTAGACAATATACGATTAGAATAAAAATTATAAAATAAATGTGTGAATTGACAAATAAATGATTACGTCGCTCCGGCCCATATCTCGGGATGACAAATATTGGCTGGCCATTCTGGTAGAGTAGGAGGGTCTGCAAATCCTGGATGGCAGACATATACTCCATTGTCCATAAGAAGACCTGGAAATAGATTTTCTCCTATAGGAGCAATTGGTATAGTAGCCGGTGTAGTAGTGCCGGTAGTGGCTGGAGTAGAAGAAGGGGTAGCAGCTTATGGCAATCCGGAAGATGGAATAACTCCTCCTACTGAAGAACGAGTATATGGCGGGGATAAACCATCTATCGCATCTACGAACTCGTCCTCAGAACGTGTACGAGAATATGGGATAGCAGGCATAGTGGACGGTGGATGCTGCGAAGATGATCCTCTCTGAACTTGTCGTCGTCCACATCCTGCCATACTATAGGTAAATCTGCAGCAAATACAAAAATGGTGTCATCAAACAGATAATCATAAAATAATAGTGTGGTGAAATAAGTAAATACTAATATGATAATGAAATAAATAATAATTATTTTATGAAATAATTAAATAAATATCTAAGCTAATGCATATGTATGTAAGTACTAATCTTCTTCATATTCCGAATCGTCATCGTCTTTCGAATCATTTTTCGAATAGTCTTCTTCTTCTTCATTTTTATTTTCACTTCCACTATTACTAGCACCTTCATCTTCCAATTCTTATTCCTTGCTCGATACCTCCATATCAGAGTTCTCCTCTATATGAGGTAAATCTTCTATCTCAATCACTTTGTTAACTCTATCATCCTCTACGGTAACGTCAACCCTCATACCATCAAAATAGTCCAAACTCATATATGCAAGTTGAGGCATAACTACCTCATCCTATTGGTATGCTAGATCCCCAATATTATATATGTTTCTAGATTTAGTTTTGCATACAACCCATAATCTTTATTATTGCGTTGTCAACTAGGATAGCTCATATAATACACTAGAACCGTTTGACTAGCCAACACAAATGGTTCCTATATATCTTTTTACATATTTTATATCAATAAACCCAAACTGTTTGTCAAATTTTTATCATTTTTTGGGTGTTGTGTCGAACCAATCTCATTTAAACAGCATAACTTTTTTGTCTCATAAGAGTAATTCAGCTCCATGACATCTCTTAGTACACCATAATAGTCAAATTCTGGATCGGCATCTTAGACTGAACCTCTCACACATACTCTAATTTTTTATATAATTAGCTTCATCATCGACAAATGATTGATTAAGACTTAACAGTGCTTCTAAATTTGAATCCATTAATGGTGTATCCATCCCAACACTTTGTCCTCTTGCTTGGTCTGATAGCTAATGCTCGAAGTCGTTCGTTCTGGAAGTCTGTACCAGGAAGAAAAACCTGAAATATCATGTATCATATAAACATTAGGCAAAAATTAGTCTGAATGCTAAATTTATAATGCTTAATATTTAGGATTCGTACATAATTATGGAACCACGATAAAAATTTTCTATCAACCTCCCTAGCAAGATCATCTTCATTAATATTGGGACTCTCCATTTTTACCTCAGCTCTGGAAATACTGTGATAATAAGGAGAACAATTAGAGCAATTCTTTTCCAAGTATATACAAAATTAAAATATCTAGGAAAGATGTGTTGCTTCTTAATATCTTGCATCTCTTTTATACCATTATTTAACAATATATACCGTTGAGCAGCTTCAAACTCATCGTCTTCCAACCAACATACTTTAGTAACACTTATAGGCTTCCCTCCCATATTGAAGATAGTATGGATTACACTATTCGGGGCATTAACCCCACCATTATCATACCTTGGGGGTCTATTGCGATTTGTTCTGACATGAGTATCAAAGTAGATGGAGCAGAAGTTTGAAACCTCCTCAATGATATATGCTTTGCATATCGAAGCTTCTACAAGAGCCTTATTGCCAACCTTCTTCTTCAGGTGATGTAGTTACCTATAAATAATATATTGAACCTTAAAATTATTTAAATAAAGAAATTATTAGTATAAAAAATTTATACCTCTCAAATGGATACATCCATTGATAATGGACGAGAATACCGACTCGTGCTTCGTATGCAAGATAAATTAACAAATACTCCATACTATCAAAAAAATAGGGTGGAAGAACCCTTTCTAACTTACACAATGTTAATACAATCTTTTCCTCAAGTTCTATTATATGTTGCACCATCAACTTTATTTAACACAAATCTCTAAAGAATATAAATAATTCAGCCAATGGAGTCCATAATTGATGAGGCAACATCTCTCTAAGAGCAATAAGTAGTAACCTCTCTATAAACACATGGCAATCATGACTCTTCATCCCTATCAGCTTGCTTTCGTTGAGATTAAAATATCTTATCAAATTTGTCACGTAACCGTTAGAAAATCTCAACTTTGAAATCCACTTGTATATTATTAATTTATCACTAGTCATATGTCGTGAGCAACCACTATCGAGAATCCACTTGCTTCTAGTATGAGAGGGTTGGTCCACCTACAAAATGAGTTGTAGATGTAACCCTTGGTACCCATTTCCTTGAGGGTCCTACTGTGTTAGTTTTTGGTACTCATGTATAAATATTCATATCTACTAATTTTCTTGTTCTACAGAATCTAGATATATATCCTTTCTTACTACAGTAGTGACATATAGCTGTGTGGATGATGCTTGGTGCAGCACGATAGATATGATTGTGTGAAGCAGTTTTTTGTGGTCTTCTATAATAGAATGCATGATTCTGTGGAACATTTCTTTGTGGTTTTCTATAATAGAATGCATGATTGTGTGGAATATTTCTTTGTGGTTTTCTATAATAGAATGCATGATTGTGTTTGGTTCTATGTGCATGATGATTGCATGAACTGTTATGCATATAGGTAGGAGCAAAAATATAAGTATTCTTTTGTCTTGCTACATATCTCGTGTTAGGTTGGGTGGAGGTTTGTTGGACCTGTTTACCCAATCTAATCTGTAATTTTTTAGAGGTAGCATATACTTCATCATATTTAGCAGTGAGAGCATCTATTCTACGTGCAGCAATGGGATACTTCTTCTTTTCAGATTTAAGTTCTTTCTTAAGTTTAGCATTCTCCTGAGAGCTCTTGTCAAGATTGGCAATTGCCTCATAGAGGTTAAGCTTAAGTCTAGAATTTTTGTCTGAATTATTTGAGGTGTCCTTTAGTTCACTTAGTAGAGATGTCAGTCTCTCTATTTCAGTTAGTCTCTCTATTTCAGTTTGATATTTTTGAACATCTTTCTTAGCATGCTTGTACTTATTTCTAAGTTTCCTAAAACAATCAAGTAGATTACTAAAAGCATTATCTAGTTCATCAAAAATAAAATTATCATAAGAGTTGTTATCCGTTACCTGATCAGCTAATTCCATTAAGCATATATTTGCTGCTTCTCGGGGATTCTCTTGTTCGGATTCACTAGCTTCACTTTCGTGCCAAATACTAATGTTTGCATATTTTCGTAATGATGTTCTTCTGGATGAGTAACTGTGGCAATTTCCTTTTCTTAGGGTTGGACAATCTTTCTTTTTATGTCCCATCTTCTTACAGTTATAGCATATAGGCTCTTCATCACTGTTGTCAGTTGACTCCTTCTTCTTTGATTTCTCAAGGTTTAAAAATTTCTTAAAGTTTCTGGTGGTCAGGGCAACTTTCACTTCTTGAGACTCATTATCGTCGGAGTTATAGTTGGTGATCTTTTTGTGATGTGCCTTTAGAGTGATCATCTTCTCCTTGGGAGTGGGTTCTTAAAATTCCTCAGATCGTGAGTCATCAGCTTGCCCATGAGCGTCTCGAGGGTCATCGTGGTAAGATCATTCCCTTCTATGATTGAAGTAGCCTTGGGTTTTCAGTTCTTAGTGAGTCCCCTGAGTACTTTGTGAATCTTCTCGTGATTTCTGTACTCCTTATCGAGTGATAATATAGGGTTGAAAATGTCTAGGAATCTCGTGAACATTTGAGTGATCGTCTTATTTTTCTTCATCTTGAATGTTTTATACTCTTGTGTTAGACAACTTATTTTTAATTTCTTCACTTAGAAAGTTCCTTCATGAGTGACCTCAAGAAGTTTGCATACTTCGTACGAAGCTCCGTAAGTGGATACCTTGTTAAATTTAATTATGTCTATATCATAAAATAGAGGGTTAATAGCTTTAGCATCAAGACTAGCTTGTTTCTTTTTGGTGTCTGTATACTTATCATGAGGCTTTTCTACAAGGTTACCATCTATGACTATTCTAGGTGGCTTCTTGCATCCTTCTACTACTACAGCCCAAAGGTCAAAATCAAGTAACTTTAGGTAGAATCTTATACGTGTCTTCTAGTATGTGTAGTTAGTACCATCAAATAAGGGTGGTCTATTTGTTGACTTGCCTTCACCATTGTTGGTGTGGATAGATCTAACAGTTGCAATAAGACTCTTAGGATGTTAAGCCAAATATCAAGAGAACTAGCTTTGATACAAATTGAAGGACCGTGAGACAACTCTAGAGGGGGGTAAATAGAGTGTAGCGGAATAATCTACCCAATTTAAGATTATCAGAATGAAGGCAGTTGCTAACTAGCAGTTTATATAAAGACTGTAAAGTAAAACAGTAAAGTAGAGAAAGAGAAAGCAAACACAAACACCAAAATGTATACTGGTTTCCCTCTGAGAGGACTAGTCCACTCCCGAGAACTCAAGCTCAGAGTTTTCTCCACTATAATCACCAATAGTGAATCATAAGCTTTGATCCGAAGGCTTGCCACTTCTTTATACCACAAGATTTGATCTGAAGTCTCGCAACTTCACAGCTTAGATAGATAGAGAGAGAGAGAGAGATTAACTGATCGAATAAAGCTCTTTACAACTCAGAAGACTTCTAGACCGAGATCATACTTGGCAGTAGGAAGGCTAGGGAGTTGCTCTTTGAGATAGAAAAGTTAAGGCTTTAGGGGTTTGCTCAGATTAGGATAGAAGACTTAAGAATGGTTGAGTGAGTAAGAATGAAGAATTCCAACCCTATTTATATGGTGTAGGCAAACAGAATTTTGTCAGGGTTTAGTTCAAATTTCCAACCTTTGGGCCAAGAAATCAGGAGCTATTGAACTGGTTGATTTTATACCAAAAGGGTAACCGAGTTCGGTCCGAGTTCGGTCCGAGTTCGGCACGAGTTCGGTCTCTTAGTATGGTAGACATTGTAAATGAATATGACCTGATTTGGTGGATAGGTTCTTTGGTTCATTTGAGTGGACTAGGTATCTGGGTATAGGTATTTACGATTTGCCAGTGCGACTCAGCATACATCAGTCATAGACTCAAATAAATGAAAGATTATATTTGAATAGATGAAATACAGATGACATGTAAAAGCAGTATTGAGGCTACAGATCGCGACATATTAATGCATGGTTTAGTTAACTATCAAAATCAAGTTGACTGAGACCGCAGGGGCCAACAGGTACTCCAGTAACCCTCTTCTAGTATTCTTTACATGAATGAACAAGCCTCCATTTACTCTGTCAGTCACTTCTATTTTGTAGTTTCCCCTATCTGCAACACTATCTTACAGTGCACCAATGTGTGCACTGCCTCACTGATGCCACACTATTTTCTGTGTGGAACACAGTCCACAGTCCTTTCCCCCTCTACTAACCCAAATAATTTCCAGATCTGAAAGTGATCTCTCCTCATACACACAACCACAATAGAAATCAAATATATAAGGATCATTATATATATATATATATACAGAGACACACACATACATACATACACACACACACACACACACACACACACAAAATGATATAGAGTGCACACAATCCACACTAATGGTCATTTCACCAAATACTTAGAGTGTGCAAATAGGATACCCATGATACACATCCAAATGAAGAGTCAAACTCATAATTCTCCATAATTAACATATATATATATATATATATATATATATATATCTCAATTACATATAATAATAACTAATATAACTAGTTACAATAAGAATTGAAGAGAATAAATATAATTCATCCAAAATGAACCCCGTATCACACCGTATTGAGAAATACTATGATACGCTTTATTTATGTCCAATTGTGGACGCATACCTAGTCTCATAACCCCAATCTAGGTCAAAATAGATCTAATTGGTCGTATGACATATACTTGATGTATCAATCTTGGAATTCCACCAAAATGGGCACATATTACCATGTAGAATTCACAATAGGGATCCTATAAACTTAGTTCTTGGTCCTATAGGTAGCCCTAAGCTAATGGATGATTCTTAATGGTTAAATACATGAATTAGAGTCTAAATTAAAGAGTAGATTTAGAATTTATCGATTGGGAGATAGATTCTTAATGGACACAATCTCCTTGTCAATTTCTTCTCCTTCAAGTGCTCCTTATCATCCAAGCTCCAATGCTTCTTAGATAAAAAAAATTGAGAGAGAATATGTGTGAATTATATTGAATTTGGTAGAGGGATGAGTTAATTTGGGAAAGAACATAATTTGGGATCTAGAATTGAAATGAGAATAAAGTGGAGAGAGAGATTATCCCCCTTAATAGTGGTCGGTGCCTTACTCTCCCTCCAAGCAATACTAAAAGTCCCATCTACCTCCACTAATTAGTCATGAAAAAATTAATTAGGAAGGGCTATATTTAGAAGCTTTTAATCCTATAAGAAACTAATATAATCTCCTTAATTAATTAAGAGAATGGGTCTAATAGGCCTAGTCTAATATTGGGCTCAATTGTGTCATGACAATCCAATGGGTCCACTAATGACAAGTCCAATAAAATAGGCTAGCCCATAAACAAGTAATTAAATAGCATAACACCATATAATTAATTAGTAGCACATAATATAAACATTAAATCACTAAATAATAAATATGCTAAATGACAAAAATATCTTTATATAGAAATATGGTAGTGACAAGTTATAATCAAAGTTAAATCGGATTATTGTGCTTTGTTGGAATCGAGTTCATCAGAGGAAACTTGTTTGCTAGAACCTTTATGTCTCGACTATAACTTCAGGATCAAATATAGGGTAGATTAAAAAGTTTGTGTTAACTTCTGTTCCTGGCCCGTTCTTCTATCTTTTAATTAAACCCCGAGACTAACAATCTCAAAGCAAGATCCAAAAAAAGATGGAGAATAACTGTTCAAACCTTCTCGACATAAGTTTTAATAATCTTAAGAAGATTGACGAGCTACACTTCTATCATTTGGATGAGGAAGGAGTCCTCTGTCAAGTGATGGACGTATGTTGCCAGATCCTGGATCTACCATTCCTGCTGATGGAGGTGAACTTGAGGCTGGCATTGTTGGAGACGCATATTCCAAGAGTAAGGATGACGACATCATATGAAAATTGCCATATGGAAATATTTGATGCAAGTTGCCGCATGAAAAAGTCTACTGCAATTGTCACATAGAGATTGGGACTATGTGTGAGATGTATCTACATGGCATTCTTTTGGCATATGGAAGAACTCAGTGCATAACAGGCTCGTACAGGATTGTTTCTGTGCATGGCAAGACTTGGCACATAGAAGCACCCATGTGGCTGGCTTTGAGAAAGGTCTATGCGCGACTAGGTTATGCACATAGGGTTATGCGCACCTTGGCGCATCTCTCTTCCAGCACGAAGGATCATGATAATGAGGATTGTAGATCCAATTTTAAATCAAAATAGCAAGTTAAAAGCTTAACTTGGTTACCTTGATTACTTAACTTGGTTGCTATGATTGCGCAGGTTAAGTCATCTGGCGTGGTTGTTGACCAGTAGATAAAAAAATGGTGCATCTAGCCACGTGTGCTCTAGGAAGAGCTGTTCACCAAGGTCGAACATGTTATTGGAGGAGGTCTCGATGGCCAGCAAGTATCAAGCAGAGGATCTGGTGATTGGGACCATGGTTATAGACTTTGAGAAGTTACAATCCGAGGAGTGTGTGTAACAAAGTAACAATGATTACTAAGGACCTGATCTCAGGAAGTCCATTGCAGACTTAAGGGCGAATATCCATGGTTGCCATATGGTGATATCTTGGCAGGAGACATACTTTGAAGCAAGGATTTCAGTATCAAATGGATATTCGAGCTTCTGCTTATGAGTAAAGTCTCATTATAAGAGTTTTGGGACACCATACTAGGATATGTACTCTGTACCATAAGATGTCTAGTCTAGGGCTTATCTCCAAATATGGGATTAAGGTGGTAGATAAGTGTGAGGTCTGTACGCAGACAAAGATCACAAAAAAACTGTTTAAGCGGGTTAACCGAAGCACATATCTTCTAAGGTTGGTGCACTATGATATCTGTGACTTCAAACAGTTCTCCACAAAGGCCAAGATAAAGTATTTTATTACTTTCATCGATGACTACTCAAAGTATGCATTCATCTATCTGCTCAAGTTAAAATATGAAGCATTCGAGAAGTGATCGAGGCATGAGAGTATAGGTCCACTGAATTCACATCATTCTTCAAAGAACATAGAATTGTCAATGAGAAAACTTCTCCGTATTCTCCTCAATCAAATAGAATAGCTGAAAGGAATAATAGAACATTGACAGAGATGATGAACTAAATATTATTAACTGCGGGTCTTCCAAATTGCTTATGGGGAGAAGCTATACTAACGACTATGTTCATTCTGAGCAAAGTGTTGTATGCAACTTCCGATGTCACTCTTTATGAACTATGGTTCAAGGTCATACCCAACTTGAATGTCATTTGAGTGTGAGGGTGTGTGGCATATGTGAAGCTTCTGGACTTGAAGATTCAGAAGATGAGTACGAGGACTACAAAGGCCATCTTCCTGGGTTATACTGAAAAGAGTAAATGCTCGGAGGTTTCTTGATATAGAATCAAATCATATCATCGAATCTCGTGATGCAGAACTCTTTAAAGATAAAATTTTAAGGCATAAGAATATTTTTATCATAGATATTTCGGAGAATAGTATGAGTGCACCGAAGGCTAACGATTTCAATAAAGATATAGTCCAAGAAAAAGTTATCATTCCAAAGACAACATTCAAACCCAAAATCGAAGAACGAATATCTAAGCTAGTGAGGAGACAGAAAGACTTCGATGATAATTTTATCACCAATCATATGGAAGTAGATCCGCTTACCTATAATGAGTCGATGAACATCAAAGATGCTATCTTCTGGAGGAAGTCTATCAACGATGAGTATGACTCAATAACCACCAACAATAATTGGGTATAGGTAAATATTCCTAAAGAAGCTAAACCAATCGGATGCAAGTGGATCTTCAAGCAGAAGATAAGGGCCAATGTAACTGTTGATAAGTTCAAGGCAAGACTGGTAGCTAAGGAATTTTCTTAGAAGCAGAAGATCAACTACTTTGACATATATGCTCTAGTAGTGCGGATGACGACCATCAGGATATTGATTGCTTTGAATGTAATTTATAATATATTTATTCATCAGATGTATGTTAAAACAATATTCCTGAATGAAAATTTGATCGAAGAGATTTACATGCAACAGCCAGAAGGATTTATCGTCAAAGGGCTTGAAGACAAATTCTGCAAGTTGGTAAAATCGTTATACGGTCTGAATCAAGCTTTCAAGATGTGGCATGAGAAGTTTGACAAAGTCATAAGATTAAAAGGCTAAAAGGTCAGTGAGATGGACAAGTGTATTTATACAAAGTTTGGTGACGGTAGAGGAGTCATCGTTTGTCTGTACGTGGATGAAATATTAATCTTGGGTACGGATCTAAGACGTGTCACTGAGAAAAATAAGTTTTCCTCATCCAAGTTCAGTATGAAGGACTTTGGAAAAGCTGATATTATCCTAGGGATAAAGATCATCCGAACGGACACTAGAGTGGTGCTGTCACAGTCTCATTATATTGAGAAAATGCTCACATGCTATGGATATCAGGATCTTATAAGGATCGATACTCCATATAGGTGTGACAAGAAACTTAAGCCAAATTCAAGGGAAAGAGTCAGGCAACTAGAGTTCTCAAGCGTCATAGGAAGTTTGATGTATGAAACAACCACTACAAGGCCTGACATAGCTTTTACCATAAGGATGCTAAGTCAGTTCATGAGCAATCTAGGAGTAGAGTACTGAAAAACTCTGATAAAAGTGATAAGATATCTCAAGTGGACTCAGAAGTATGCACTACAACGATTATCTAATAGTAGTTGAAGGCTTCAGTGATGCAAGATGGTGCTCAGAGGAAGAGAGTTAAAAGGTCCACATAAGATATGTCTTCTCTATAGGTAGAGCTACTATATCGTTGAAGTCAAAGAAGCAAACTATGCTATCTCATTTCTTGATGGAATCTGAGTTTTATGCATTGGCGGTAGCAGTGAATGAAGTAGAATGACTTCAGAAGTTCATTTATGATATTTTATTGGTTGGTGCATAGATTCTGACGATACCAATATACTGCAACAACCAGGCAACTGCAACGGTGGCATCAAATGATCTCTTCAATGGTAAGAAGAGGACTTTGTAGCTTAGGCATAGAGTACTAAGTGAGCGCATCAAGGATATCATCATTGTAGTAGATGATGATCCGAGCCAGGTGATTCTGGCATATTCGTTCACAGAAGACACTATATTGAATGAGAACATATAGGATGATACTACATCAAGGATATCATCATTGTAGTAGTTGATGATCAAAGCTAGCATGGTCTGGTAGATCTGTTCATATGAGGCCTCAAGCGCCTGTTGTTCATAAGAACTATAAACGAGCATAGTACTCCATGCTACCAAGGGGTGACACCACCATGAGGTACCTCGACAGGATAAAGCCTCGGCTTTGGGCTATGTCACAGCGGCAGTAGCACCGCATATAACCAAAGACACAACATATATGGGCTTGGAGGACTTCTGATATCGTATCTTTGTAATCCTACTATTTAGTTTTATGCTATTAGTTCAAAGAATTATCTACTAGGAATCTAACTATTGGTTCAATAAAGGAACATTGACTGGAAGAATATCAGGACCAGTGGGTAGTCCTTTGGGATATTGAGGGGTTACGGACCCAGAACCACTGTTGCCTACTACTTATTCTTTATGTAGAACAAGTCCTGTGGGAGGATGACTTAGACGGCTTAATAAGTTGTCAGGCATTTTGAATGGCTGGCATGCTTTACCAGAAGCACGGTAGTGCAGCACTACAAAGGAGCGTAAGGACTCTATGCTACAGTGGGTGACACCATAATGAGGTTCCTCAATAGGGTAATACCTCGGCTTCGTGAGCCATGTCACAACGTCGTAGTACCGCACATAGGCATATAGCCTAATGTTGTAGAATGAAGAGTGGTAGACAGAAGTATAAAGAGGTCAGTGACCTCATGTTACAGTGGTGTGACACCACAAAGAGGTAAAAGATGTAAATTCTCGGCTATACGAGCCATGTCACAGCGGTATAACACCGCAAGGAAGCGCAAGGCTTTATGTTGGATAGTTTAGTACTACAAAGAGGTTGGGACCTCATGCTATAATAGATGACACCATGATAAGGTCGAGCCTCAGCTTTAGGCCATGTCATAGAGGTGTAGCACCGCAAGAAAGCGTAATGCTTAATGCGTTGACTCTTTAAAAGAACTCAACTATAATGTATAAAAAGATATATAGGCCATCTCTTGAGGGTAAGCTTGTAGACGCCCAATATACATAAACCAAAACCAGGCATGCATAGGGCCTTTAATGTGCAACCGAAAGCACAAATGATATCATTGTATGAGTGGAAAGAATAACAACTGTGGTGCAAAATTCAAGGCTTAGTCCATTCTTATATCATACTGTTGTTTGACCCATGCAGGAAGATTTAAGTCGAAGATACATCTATCCTAATGCAAGATAGACAGTCACTATGGGGAATACTTAACCCATATATTGAGATATGTAGGGGATTATTAGTGTTATTGCCTTTGGACTAGTAAAGATAATACCACATTAGCTACACCACCAAGTGGGTATTTCATTATAATGCTTTTCTTGTGTTGAGGTATGCACATGGGGTGTAGTGGGGCATATGGGTGTCATATGGGGGTATTTTTCAAGAAGGAAAAAAGATTAACTTCTCAAAGAAAATATTTATGTTTTTTGTCACTCTCTTGGGAACTAACACCTAAAGGGGATTAGCTACTCGGACTCAAACTCTGACTCAAGGGCCTAAAGTAGTACTTTGTTGGCACACTTTGCACTGAATACGTCAACATTGACGCAAGGCACTTGTGCGTATTAGTTGCGCTTATTTTATGCGTGAGTTGCATGCATGGGTGTATGTGTGGTTGCATGCACGAGTGCATGAGCAAGGTGTTGAGAGGGCGCATGTGCGGGCGTATGCGCTGGGCCGCTATGCTGTTAAGTGCTAGGCTGTTGCGTTGCTTCGCTGCTATGCTGCTGCATTGATATGCGCGAATAGCGTATTGCGAGATATGACTGTTATGGAAAAATTAAAGTCATTAATTCAGATCTATTTTTTGTGGGATTTGAATTAAATTCTTTCATATCTTTCCATTAATAGTGGGCGGTCAAGTTCCTTTATAAATACTCTCTTTATAGCCTTTTGAGAACTTACTTCAAAATAGAGTAAAAGAAAGAGAGATTAAATTGTTGCTGCCATTGGAGTCCAGGAGTTCATGCGAGTTCAAGAAGGAGGTAACGTGAGTGTTCTAGTAGTTCTTTGAGAACTTGCTAGTTCCTGGGAGCAAATCGTGTAGGGTAAATTTTGTTTTGAGCAAAGGTGATCTTCATCATCCCAGCAAGCAGAGATCCATCTCTTTTCTCTTCTCTCTTTGTGCTCAGGCCGTATGTAACTGCGATTACAAGAAAGTTTAATCTTTAGGAAGTTTTAATCAAAGTTAAATTAGATTATTGTATTTTGTTGGAAGCGAGTTCGTCAGAGGGCAAACTTGTTTGCTGGAACCTCTGTGCCTCGACTACAACTTCAGGATGAAATAGAGGGTAGACTATAGAGTTTGGATGAACTTCTGTTCCTGGACCGTTCTTTAATCTTTTGATTAAGTCTCGAGACTAACATAAACTGTCGCTAATCCGTCACCAATTAGAGTATTAGACTTTTTTCAGTATCAGAAACCTAATTAATGTCGCGGTGGCATCGCCAAAAAGTCACAAACTTTGCCACAAATTCGTCTCGTTCTAGTCGTCTTTTCAATTTAGGAACTACCGTTATTCCGTTGCTAACATGTCGCCGAACTAGTCCGTTGCTAGGATGTCGCATAGACATCGGCGAATTCACCGTCGCCATGGTGCTAGTTTGTCGTCGAGGAATCGATAGATTGGCGACAAATTTATTTAGCGACATGTGATTTTCGTACGGCATAAACTTCCTTTTTCCCATAGCCAGGTCATCGCTATTCCAAAATACCGACATTTTGGCGATGGATTTGGTCTTTGCTAATTCTCTGTATTTTAATAATGGCAGATGACAACCAAGCCTCAGTTACAATTTCTCGGGGTGGACTACATCAACGATTTTCGATTCTTCAATCAACCGTTGCTTAACCTACTGTTATTTAAATGATTGTCATCGCATAGATAGTCGACATTGAAGCTTTTTGTGCATTAAAGGCTTGGGTTGCCTTTATTGACAATAGAGAAAACCTTCTGGAGTTGGGGGTATCTGTCACTACCCCATTTCCAGGGCAGGGTATATATATATTTTTTTAATTTGGTAAATTATGTATTCATCATAAATATTTGTATTAATATTTAATTAGATGCATGTATTTATTTTTATTGGTTGTTTTAGGGTTTGGCTAGCCTGAACCCATGTCAGACCCTAGAGGACCCTTGCCAGACCCAACCAACACCCTTGTCAGACTCATTTATTGGTTTAGAATA